>CP092872.1:23199968-23262816 GCA_030710605.1 Cordylochernes scorpioides
TTTTGAAAATAAATTGAAAATAAAAAAATAATATTTGTTCAACTTAGATTTTCTGAATGGAATATATTTTATCAGTTTCCAATTCATGTCTTTCTACTGTTCTCAAAGCTTATGTCCATACTTCATTTAAAATACCCATTCCAAGAGTTTAGCTTCAGTATCACTATAAAAGGAAAGCAGATAAATACAATATTACAGCGGTATGGTAGATTAAACTGGCAAAACCGCTGGGAGGGTTCACCACTGATGAGCCAGGGGCCCTCCCAATATTTTTTCATTGCAATAAGGACAGTAGAAACTTATTTTATTTTAAAAAGAAACATACTAGCCAAAAATAATTTAAACCATTATAAATGTCCATTATTTAGAGGTATCTGCTAATGCAGGGTTCTCTGTATAAGAATGTTGTTACCGAAATAGCTCACATTATTCATTTATTTGGATTTGATCTTATTACTTGAGGTTTTAAACTATTTGTAGGGTTTTTATTGGCCTGCTTCAGGCATCTTATAATTGGCTTAAAGTGTGAATTTTCAACCAAACAATGTTTTGACTGCATGAAGGAATGTTCTATTTTGAGAAAATAGTTAAACTCTCTGATTCTATTTGAACTCTTTCGGAGCAAAATTCAAACCCCACCAGGGAGTGCAAGTAACCAAATGGGGCTCTGGCACATTGGTAAGTTCAAAAGTCGAACTGCTTTTCACATGTGTAGATATGTGGAGCACTTACAGTAAAAGCAGTCGCTATGAGGAGCATACAGAGAGAGATATCTCTCAATAATATATTCTCATAGACTGTAAGTATGTAAATATATTGCTGACCAACATCAATATTTGCATATATAATGATAAAAATATTTGATTAGTAAGTTAGAAGAAATACCTGTGGAGCAAGTTTCCTTCCACTTACTTTAGGTGAGCATTCATATTTTCTTTATCAGCTTGCAAATTTTCAATTGGAATCACAGATGGCGCTCATTTTGAAGAAAATATTTCTTCATTTTGCTGATCAAATGAATAAAGAACTACTTGACATATAGCATTTATCACATGAGTTAAGTAGCTGAAATCATTTAAGGAATCATTGCAGGAGGAGAAAGGTAGCCCATAATGAATATTTCTAAATCTCAAAATTATAGAATTTTAGAGAGAAATTTTGTTTATACTCCATTGTTGAAACTTTTGTTTCTTAGGTATTTTTGAGATTCCAATTAATGTATATATATTTCTACATCTAAGAGTCAAACTATATTGTAAAAGTGCATGGTATTCATCTACAATAAAGAAAACTCTCTTTTTTAATGGCTTAAGAATGTTTTTATAAAATGCCTTTTTTATCATCTTTGCTCAGAAAACCCATATTCAGATTTAAAGAGTGAGCAACATTACCACTTTTTGAAAGTTGAGGAAAAGCCTGAAGCCATGGTCTAAAAAGACAGGCTATTAATACAAATGAAAGCACAAATTGCATCATTAAATATTCTGCAACTTTCAAGCATAAGAGCTTTCCCATGTTTGAGGAATTTGTCTTTTTACCTTATTTACATATTTGCAGGTATATTTTCAATAGTACAAAATTGTGAGACAAAGAGTTTCTTGTAATTCTTCACCGCAATATTTTGTACTTTAGAAAATATACTGCTCTAGATGATTATACAACTTATGTTTTTCAGATAAATTTAGATAAAGAGGTGTTTCAATGTGCCAAAGCTGCTGGTTTATGGTGCTTATTTACTGAACTGAATCTGAGTATTAGGGTATTTATTCATGTTATGTTTATGCATATTATTTTTCAAAGTTACAAAGGTGCCTTTTTTGTCAAACATATAAATAAATAATACAATATAATGCGGCTTATGATTGTAGAACGAAAATTGCATTCCAATCCTTGGACATTTTTCCGTTTATCATTACTCTTCACAATTCATTCTATCATACTTCATCATCTCTAAGGTTAGAAATAATCGCTATTTCTCCTTAAAATAAATTTCGATTTTTCGTTCAAAAGAAACATTCGCGGTATAATTGCAATTTTCATTATATAAATAAATAGGAAGCGAAATATGAAGTATCTATATATCTCAAAATATCAGAGGAACAATAATTTTAATCCAAGATAAGCGCTTCATAAAAAATCAATATCATTCAAAGGAGAGTGAGGATCAGTATAAGTGTTAAATAGCCTACTTCTACCTTGTCCTTTTAGTTTTTTTTCTTGGTTAAAATGTCAGTTGGACCTCCCATTAGAGACTGCTCAAGTTCCTGGTTGCTCCTTGAGGTAGTCTTTCATTATACCATGTACTCATTCAATTCATTTTGTATTTTACACAGGTGGTAGTTTGCTCATCAGATGTATTTCTGTTCCACTCTCTCAACTGCACTCAAGGACAAAACTTAAGGAAGTTTTATATTTCAATGTCGCTCCTCATCTATTTTTTTTTTTTAAGGAGACAGAGGCAATTTTGTTCACACTTTGTAATCTAGTGTGTCTTCAATAAAGGTCCACTGTGTATCAAATATCTCTTTCAGAGTTATTGTCTGAATCCCGATATACATGCTAAAAGGTACAACTTAAGTTTTGCCATGAGTGTATTTCAAGCATTATTTAAAAAGCATTCTCTGATCCTGCAGCCAGAAATTGTTAATGGTTTTCACCATCTCACAGTATAAACATAAACTAAATATGACTTTTTTTTAAATTCTAAAATATTGGTCAAAATCTTTTCCTGATAAATCAAGAAAAGCCAATCATGTACCTGTTTCAGGCTCTAGGCCCTTATTAGTGAGATGCAGGTTTCACATTTTCAAGAATATGATTTATATTTATTTAAAGAAAGTGGTAAAGTTTTGAGGAGTACATTTCCAAAACAGGAATTGTTGGGGAATGTGTGTTTCAGATTGTACTATCATCAAATGGGTAGGAATGGTATCTGACAATATACTGGTGTTGTTACCAGGCTGTATGTAGTGATAGAGGAGCCTGACCTGGCCATTGCCATGTACAAGAAGGCTCGGCAGTACGACCACATGGTCCACCTGGTCAAACACTACCACCCTGAGCTTCTAGTGGACACCCATATCCACTTAGCCAAGGTAGGCTTGCTGATGCCATTACTATTATTGTTTATTTATTAACCCTAGTACACACCTGACAGGCCACGATAATCATGGTGTGTAGTAGTTGGTGACTGCTTTAACTGTAGGTGCACCACATGTGAAAATCAGTTCCAATTTTTGCATTTACAAGTGTGCCATAGCCCAGTTTGATTACTTGCACTTGCTGGTGGGGTTGAACTTTGCAATAATCAGAGCATTAAATTAGAAAAAAAGTGGCCAATGCACACAGGATTCGATCCTTGGTCATAGTGGTCAAAAACCAACAGTTTAGACCACTCGATCACCTACCTACCCCTATAGTGATATAACATATCTAGTTATTTTCATTTGTTACCAAAATGGCACATACAGTAGAACCTCCCTTTAGCGGACACCCCTCTTTAAAGGACAGTTTTCATTTGCAAAAATTACCATTTTTACTATTTAGCAACTCTCCTGTAAGAAGACACTTCTTCCTAAAAGACAGTTTGGCTCTGCAATTAGGTGTCCTTTACAGGGAGGTTCCACTGTACTATTCATTTATTTGGATTTGGTCTTTTTAACCTTGTGAATATGAGAAGGCACAATTTGGATTTTAGATTATAAACACAAGGCAATAAGACCAAATCCAAATATATAGTGTGTTACCACAGTGTGTGTGAAATGTCGCACACTATTTATTTATTTGGATTTGGTCTTATTACCTTGTGTTTTACGTTGTCAATATGTTATATGAGAGACCTCTTATAATTTAAAATAAATATAGTAGCCCTAGAAATGAAGTTCTGAAAGGACAAGAATTTTGGCTACCAATCTATGGGTTGAGGAGAAATAGATGGTAACAAATGGTATGGTAACAAATACCAGCTACTTCAATTTATAGCAGAAAGTAAAATAGAGGCTAAGAGTAGAGCTGGGATACTGATAACTACATGGATTACACCATTAGGGAATGGCTGGACTTGCCAACTGCACAGTAGCATTAAAAGAAATTAAAAACTTAGTAACAAGACTGTGGGTCTTAGAGTGTCTTCCGAAGAGGACTAGCAGTTTAATGGAATAAAAAAGATTTCTTTGCCAATGAGATAGTAATATATATATATATATATCAAATTTTTTCTTCCCATTGAATATAACAGAATATTTTTAAAAACTTAATGCTGTTGACGTTATGTGGCGCTGAGTTTGTTGTTGACACACTTTAAAATGTTATAACACCTTGATAAAGGTTGGCGTTCAGCCAACTGAAATATTGGTAAAATAAATGATATTTTGATCCAATATATGCCTTTTTAATTGAAGATAGTAATATGTGTTGACAAGTAATGATCCACTGAAAAAGATGGTTTTTCACTAATGTAGACCATATACTGGTGTAAAAGTGACAACTAGAGTACAGAGATGTCAATGACCAACCGCAGGCCTAGAGACCAACATTGTTGTAGTTAGAAACTGAACTGGCTAGCTAGTGTGATAGAGCATTTAAAATCGTATAAATAATTCTCATTAATTATTTTATCATTTTAGAATAATTCTAAAATACAATATATTGGTAGATATGACACTAATCAACCTTATTTAGTAAGGAAAAACAAGGTAACGTGGTAAGATTCTTTAATTGAACACGACGAGCTTTCAGGCAGCAACTGCCCTTCTTCAGGTCTCATACAAGTGTAGACAAAGAAGTGCCATATTTATAAGCGAAAATATTACATACATACGCGCAAGGAATAAGGAATTTTACATACTGGAGATTGGAAAGGGGAATTTGCATATTTACAAATAAAAATAAAACAAACTCTGTGTAAGAAATAGAGGCAAAAATGGAGATAAAAATTAAATCTGAAGGCAAAACACGGAGATAAAAATTGAACCGTAAATAACAATAAAACCCAGAAACATATCAGCGAGTGAGGCCGTAAAATATTGTATATTGCGGTGGGAGATCAATCTTCCGGTTAAAACTGGGAGTACAGTTGGACACCAGTGCTTCCAGAACCAAGCGTTGGTACTTGTTTCCAATATCCCTGTATACAGAAATCGTATCGTCTAAATTAAAGGAATGGTCGAAATCTGCCATGTGTTGAAAGATGAGAGATTTTCGATCTTTGGAACGTATATTACGGTTGTGTTCGCGGATTCTAGTGGCGATGGTTCGGCCAGTTTCACCAATGTAGCATTGCTCACAATCGTTGCATGATATTTTATAGATGCCGTTATTGAGGGATAGAGGGTTAAGTTTGATGGAGCTTTTTGTTATGGGGTGCCGTAAGGATGCTTCTAGGGAAGGCGAATTTTTGAAAAACGTGCGAATACCGAATTTTCGTAAAAATAACGCAATATCAGAGTTCGTGGTCGAAAAAGGAAGGACACAGACGTTTTTATACAGCGGAGGTGTAACTTTTTTGTGGTTCGGAACGTAAAAATGGCGGTCAATAAAATTATGAGGGTAACCGGCGGATAAAAGATGGGTGTAAACGGTGCCCTCAATAACGGCATCTATAAAATATCATGCAACGATTGTGAGCAATGCTACATTGGTGAAACTGGTCGAACCATCGCCACTAGAATCCGTGAACACAACCGTAATATACGTTCCAAAGATCGAAAATCTCTCATCTTTCAACACATGGCAGATTTCGACCATTCCTTTAATTTAGACGATACGATTTCTGTATACAGGGATATTGGAAACAAGTACCAACGCTTGGTTCTGGAAGCACTGGTGTCCAACTGTACTCCCAGTTTTAACCGGAAGATTGATCTCCCACCGCAATATACAATATTTTACGGCCTCACTCGCTGATATGTTTCTGGGTTTTATTGTTATTTACGGTTCAATTTTTATCTCCGTGTTTTGCCTTCAGATTTAATTTTTATCTCCATTTTTGCCTCTATTTCTTACACAGAGTTTGTTTTATTTTTATTTGTAAATATGCAAATTCCCCTTTCCAATCTCCAGTATGTAAAATTCCTTATTCCTTGCGCGTATGTATGTAAATATTTTCGCTTATAAATATGGCACTTCTTTGTCTACACTTGTATGAGACCTGAAGAAGGGCAGTTGCTGCCTGAAAGCTCGTCGTGTTCAATTAAAGAATCTTACCACGTTACCTTGTTTTTCCTTTGAATATTACAGCGTGGCGATATGATGTCTTATTTAGTAAGCTTTTACTGATCGACCTTTCGGTGACCCACTGCTACCATTTTTAAAAAGTAACTTGAATCAGTAATCAATAAAAACCCTCCAAATAAGATTAACGGGTGTTATATCTACCAATACACCAACCTGAAAATATAATTTACACTACTCTAAAAGAGGCGGTTGAATCATGACTGCCACAAGAGCAAATTCAAATGATGGATAAATAATTTGTAAGTAACATATCATTGTGACATCCTCTTTGTGTGACATAACTTTATAATTTTGGGGGGTCGGTGGAAGGATGGTCTAAACCGTTAGTTTTAGACTGCTACGACCCGGGTTCAAATCCCGCATTGGGCACTTTTTTCTGATTTAAAAAAATGTTCCAATGACCCCCCGATTCTTGCAAAATTCCAACCTCACCATCGAGTGCAAGTAACTAAATGGGACTCTGGCACACTTGTAAGTGCAAAGTCGAACTGATTTTCACATGTGTAGACATGTAGTGCACTTACAGTAAAAGCAGTCGCTTTCTTCTACCCACCATGATTATCATGGCCTGTACCATGTGTACTAGGGATAAGCAAAAAAAAAAAAAAAAAAACTTTATAATTTCTCTGTATTTTTCTGTTCTGAATATCAAATGTATCTAGGAGTTGGAGACAGAAGGCAACTACAAGCAGGCGGAGAACCACTTCTTGGCAGCAGGGGACTGGAAGCAAGCCATCAACATGTATCGCACCGTGGACATGTGGGAGGATGCTTATCGGGTCAGTAGTTTCTGTCATCTTCTATTCATTCACCAACCACCCTTCAATGAATAGCCAGTTATCCTTCATCCTTATGGGTTTGAAAATAGAAAAAAAAAAGCTTTCTTCATATCCAACAATTCCATTTTCATTTTAGGTCTCTATGTTTTGGTGACCCTCTGTCCCACTTCTCGAGTTTTTTTATCTCTGATGCCCTTTGTTAAGGAATACAATGTTGGGAATAATGATTGGTGTTGATATGAAGAGTACAAATTTACCACAAGAAAGTACAATATTCGATAAAATAATCCCTTGAATCAATATCAAAATTAGAGCATTAAGCCCACTTTTCCCTGGAGGCTTAATGCTCTTATTTTGATGTTAAAGTACAATATTACCTCAAAGCTCTTCAATTTATTAATAACATCATCTTTTTCTCTACAGACAAATCTCATTATAACATCAAGTTGGCCCAAGATTCTATGTTGTTATAACCTGGGAAAATCCTCAATTGAAACTTAAAATTTGGGGCTTAGATGTCATAACCAAAATGTTGATATAAAAGAGGCTCTTATAACAAGATGCCACTGTAGTATTGATTAATATACTGAAGTATAGATAAATACTGTAGTATAGATGAAATTAAATTGTCCCAAAGGATGTTTTCAACTTTTTGATGGTGTTTTCACATAGAGGTCTTTTTCAGAGCTGCAATTTTAATACACTGGAAATTACGTGTAGTTAAATCAAAATCTAAAAAGGTTCCATTATTTATAAATGACTTTTTAAGAGAAGATTTGATGCATAATTTGTGTGACATGAGTATTGTAATGGTTATATAGACCACACACACACACACAAACCTCTCTTGCCAACAGTAACAGAGTAGCTGAAAGTGTTGAGAAAATAAACATTTTGATTGATGTTAATATCATTTGTAAAGTCTTCAGTCTCATCCTTGCCATATTCTGATAAGGAGTTGTTTAAATGTCCTTCACTGTGTGTGGTAGTTCTTGCTGTGTACTTTTATTATTTACAAATTCCATTGGTTCTGTATAGAGATTTGTTACAGTGGAACCATGTTATAACAGTGTTCTTTATAGCAGCAACTGGGATATAGCCATATAATTCAAAATTTCCAAGTTTTAAGTTACAATTGTGTGGTTAAAATAATAACATGGGCATAACAATATAAAATAATAGTCCGAAGTAATGTCGTAATACCATGGTTTGTGACTATATACACTCATGGACAAAACTCAAGGAAGATGTTGCCGGTCATCTATATTATTGAAGGAGACAGTCAATTTTGTTCACATTCAGTTATCTCATTAATAAAGGTTACTGTTTATCCATGATGACATGAATCCTTATATACATGTTGAAAGGCACAATCAGTATATTACTTGACTACCTAATTTTAAAAAATATATGTTTTGACAGATAGCAAAGAGCCATGGAGGTCCCATGGCATCCAAGCAGATAGCCTACCTATGGTCCAAGAGTCTTGGTGGGGAGACTGCGGTCAAGTTACTCTCCCGCTTTGGACTGCTGGAGAGTGCCATCGACTATGCTGCTGAGAACTTGTAAGTTGCTGAATGGAAGACTTTCTTGAGATCCTAGCATACTGAATATTCTTACTGAGGAGAGGGTATGTCCTAAGAATAGTGCCTAGCTCTGGGTTAAACCATTTATTTTCAAATTTACTACAAAACTTTTACAAAATACTCTCTGTTCATGTAATGAGATGAGCCTCTTTTTTTTCAACTAGATTTCCCAGATTCAGCTATTATCTGTGTTTTTTCATTACTATTTGGTGAAAAACCTACAAACATATATGAGAAACTGAGTTTCAACCTTGAACTCTAACAATTTTCTAAATGGAGTAAGCTCTAGTTAGCATGATAAGGTAACAAGACTAAATACGGATGAGTAAATTCTACCTGATGTTTTGGTAAAACAAATTTGTTAACTCTTTAGATGGAAATACTGAATGTATCATTCAGTATAATATAACTAAAATTACTGTAACCTCGCATAGAATTTAATTATCTGAATTTGGTCTTGTTACCATGTGGTTTTTAAATTACAAAACTATTTTAGAGGCGTAATATTCTTTTTAAAATAAAACAATTTCTACTGTCCTTACTGCAATGGAAAAATTAAAGGGAGGGCCTGGCTCATCAGTGGTGAACCCTCCCAGTGGTTTCGCCATATTTGCGGAAGAGCGATTGCTCGAAACATATTATATATTTATAATTATATGTAATTCTGCTATCCTAAAAGCTTATGTCCATAGTTCATCTAAAATACCCATTCGAAGAGTCAAGCATCAGTATCACTATAAAAGGAAGTTCCAAAAATGCAATATAACAGCGGTATGGTAGATTAAACTGGCGAAACCGCTGGGAGGGTTCACCACTGATGAGCTAGGCCCTCCCTTTAATTTTTCCATTGCAGTAAGGACAGTAGAAATTGTTTTTTTTCAAAAAGAATTTTACACCTCTAAAATACTTTTGTAATTTGATAACAGATGGTGCGTTAGTGCACGTGGTTCTTATTATAATCCATATTTGATAAAAGCCCAAAATTTGAATTATAGATATTTTTTTATTATTACTAGAACACACTTGGTACAAGCCATGATAATCATGGTGGGTAGAAGTTGGCGACTGTTTTACTGTAAATACACCACAGCAGTTCCACTTTTGTACTTACAAATGTGCCAGAGCCCTGTGGATTATAGATTAGACCAAACCCAAATAAATTAATAGTGTATGATATTTCTGTAACAGCATTGTCATCAGACAAAAGACTAAAGAATAAAAAAGATTTGGAAAAAAAGTTTTATTTTTTTAGTCTTTAGTAAACATGAAAATCTAATTTGCTTTTTGTTCCTGCCACATAAGACTAAGAATACAGGGTTATCACAGGTTTCTGTGTGGACAGGGCCTTTGAGTTTGCCCTGGAGCTGGCAGGGAGGGCCGGACTGCGGCACAAAGTCCCGGAGGTGGAGCTAAAGCGAGCTATGCACCTGGAGGATGAGGGGAGATTCGCGGAGGCTGAGACAGCGTTTGTGGAGGCTGGCCGACCACGGGAGGCAGTGCTGATGTATGTGCATGGCCAGGACTGGGAGGGTGCACGGCGGGTGGCAGAGATGCACGACAAGGCCTCGTTGCCCGATGTCTTGGTAGGGCAGGCTCGCTGGGCCTTTGAACACAGAGAGTTCTCTAAGGCTGAGACCCTGCTCCTGCGGGCCCAACATGCTGACCTGGCCATCAAGCTCTACAAGGTGAGTAGCCTAGGCTGCACTCTATAGCTATCTTTTCTTCAGCCTCATCTTGGTCTTCAACTCTAGTTTTTGATTTAATATTAAACAATTCAATAATAAAACCATCAACACTAGGATAGGAGAAAATTCAGATATGCAAGTAATCTATTTCTAAAAAATCTTATTTCTAAATATAAAGTACTAAACTTGTTATTTTTAAAAATATTGCAAGTATCCTTTGAAAATGCTGTGAAGTTAATTTACACATAAATATGGTATATACAGATATTTAGATGAAAAAATAAATAAAACTTACAATTACTATATTATAAAAATGAAAAGTGGGGGTATATAGAATGTTTGAGCTTGCAACATAAAAGAAAATGAAAGCTTACATTATGTAGAGAGTCTGGAAAAATATTTTGTATTTGTGTGAAAAGAAAGAAAATATATTTAAAAAAAATATTTTATTCTGGTACTGTTTGTATACTGAATCAATACATACACAGGATTTCAACATGAAAATAAGTCTTAAAACAGGTGATGAGAATGGAGGGGTCATGAATGAATCAAGGGATATTTTGTGGAATGATGCCTTGATCATATGTGCTAGAGGCAGACATGTGAAATGATGCCCTGAGGGTGTGCAGACATGTGGAATGATGCCCTGAGGGTGTGCAGACATGTGGAATGATGCCCTGAGGGTGTGGAGACATGTGAAATGATGCCCTGAGGGTGTGCAGACATGTGAAATGATGCCCTGAGGGTGTGCAGACATGTGGAATGATGCCCTGAGGTTGTGCAGACATGTGGAATGATGCCCTGAGGGTGTGCAGACATGTGGAATGATGTCCTGAGGGTGTGCAGACATGTGGAATGATGCCCTGAGGGTGTGCAGATATGTGGAATGATGTCCTGAGGATGTGCAGACATGTGGAATGATGCCCTGAGGGTGTGCAGACATGTGGAATGATGCCCTGAGGGTGTGCAGACATGTGGAATGATGCCCTGAGGGTGTGCAGACATGTGGAATGATGCCCTGAGGGTGTGGAGACATGTGAAATGATGCCCTGAGGGTGTGCAGACATGTGGAATGATTTCCTGAGGGTGTGGAGACATGTGGAATGATGCCTTGAGGGTGTGCAGACATGTGGAATGATGTCCTGAGGGTGTGCAGACATGTGGAATGATGTCCTGAGGGTGTGCAGACATGTGGAATGATGCCCTGAGGGTGTGCAGACATGTGGAATGATGCCCTGAGGGTGTGCAGACATGTGGAATTATACCCTGAGGGTGTGCAGACATGTGGATTGATGCCCTGAGGGTGTGCATGCAGGAGGCAGACATGTGGAATGATGCCCTGAGGGTGTGCAGACATATGGAATGATGCCCTGAGGGTGTGCATGCAGGAGGCAGACATGTGGAATGATGCCCTGAGGGTGTGTATGCAGGAGGCAGACATGTGGAATGATGCCCTGAGGGTGTGTATGCAGGAGGCAGACATGTGGAATGATGCCCTGAGGGTGTGCAAGGAGTACATCCCCAGTATGTTGCCCCAGCTACAAGAAGAGTTTGACAACCTCACTCTGCCCAGCAACTCTGCGGCCTCCAAGTCCTCCCACAGGTAATCCACAGCAGTTTCAGAGACTTGTTCACCATTCCTGAACTAACCATAATACAGAGATTGATAATATTTTTAATATGTTATATAAATTATATTTAAAATAAAAATGGCATATTCTATCTGCTCACATGAGCATTTTAGGTGACAGAGCGCCATCTAGTGGAACAAAAATCAACTAAATGTTGAGTTAAGCTTATTCCATAATATTTGGCCGCTAATACATTTTCTTGATAAATCAAGAAAGGCATGAGCTTTTTAAATCGCAAGTGCCATCTAATAAAACAGAAATTAACTAATCGTTATTTAACCTTTTCCTTGATATTTGGCCAGTTCATTTTCTTGATAAATCAAGAAAAGTTAACCCTGAATGCACTTCGGGCTGTTGGCCCTCATCAGCGTGGTCAGGCTGTACCTTTACAACCAAAAATCTCTTGGTCCCAGAGGCTTCTTGAGAAATCAAGAAATGGGTATTTAAGGTCAAACTTGTGTCAATAGGCTAAACATGTGAAAAATAATAAAAAATGAAAAAGGTCAGGTGTTGATATTAAAAACAAATTAGGCATATCCTAGACGCTGTGCATTCTCAAAAGCGCTCATGTTAGTGGTCAGGATATGCCTAATTTGTTTTTAAATCAACATCTGACATTCATTATTTTTTTTATCATTTTCACATTTTCAGCGCATTTATACAAGTTTGGCCTTAAATACCCATTTCATGATTTCTCAAGAAGCCTCTGGGTCTGAAAGATTTTTGGTTGTAAAGGTACAGCCTGACCATGCTGATGAGGGCCAACAGCCCGAAACGCGTTTGTGGTTGGCTTTTCTTGATTTATCAAGAAAATGCATTGGCCTAATATCAAGGAAAAGGATAAATTAGTGTTTAGTTGATTTCTGTTCCTCTAGATGGCGCTCTGCCATCTAAAAATACTCATGTTAGTAGTCAGAATATGCCTGATTTGTTTTAATGACCACACCTGACCTTTTTATTTTTCATTTTATTTTTACATGCTTGTAATAAGGCCAAATCCAATTTGTGTAAACTAAATTGTGGCTTATCCTAACACCATCAGAGTTATACAGTGTGTATGCAGTGAGGGCAGAGAGCTGGAGTCGCTGGTGTCCCAGGCCAAGGAGTGGGAGCTGCGAGGACAATACAGCAAGGCCGTGGACCTCTACCTCCAGCTGACTACTGGTCATACCTCCAACCTGGACATCCTAGCTGAGTGCTGGACCAAGGTCAGCTCTGTCTATCTCTGTGCACTCCTATCCTCACTGTCTGTACTCACTGTCAGGCTGCCGAGCTGGCCGTCAAGTTCATGGATGCCCCCGACATTGTGGTCAAGCAGGTGGTGCCTCGACTGGTGGAGATACACTACTTCACTGTGGTACATCTTGGTTATCTATCATAGGGTAGCAGCATTTTGTTGACAAGGATAAGGCAATTTTGTTGTTTCTCTGTAAAATAATCAATACAAAAATATTTTTGTTTCTCTTATCCCCTTGTGCAAAGATAACACAAATTCCATGAGTCCATGCTCCTCGAGCTATAGAAAAATGTTTTGCATTTCATTATTTGACACTAGCCGAATGACCCGGGCAACGCCCGTGTTTTACCCGATTGAATGTTTTGATTCAAATACTATTTGTTACAATTATAAATTGGCGCCTTATATAAATGCATATGTTAGTTAATAACTATAGCCTATGTGCTTTATCTGTCTATGTACTGTTGGCTTCCGTAGGCGTCTCTTACTGGGAAAAAGAAAGAGAGGATTCCATTTGGTTATTAACTAATATATGCATTTATTTAAGGAGCGACCCGCTCCAACACAATGGTTACAAAAGCGAGTGGGGGGGGGGGGGGGCAAAGGTGGCGTGATCGTAGCCGACCAATAGGAGGGCGCCATTCCAAAAAAAAGCAAATGGTGACAGAGATGACTGATGAAGAATGACGCTCGTAACTGCATATAGAATGAGGGTTGGTGGAAGGGTGGTCTTAACCATTGGTTTTTGACCAAAGATCAAATCCTGTATTGGGCTATTTTTTATAATAAAAAAAAAAAAATGCTCCAATGGCCCCCGATTCTTGCAAAAGTCTAACCCCAGTGCAACTAACCAAACGGAGCTCTGGCACATTTGTAAGTGCCAAAGTTGAACTGCTTTTCATATGTGTAGACATGTGGTGCACTTACAGTAAAACCCATCATGATTTAATGGCCTGTACCACGTGTACTCTCTAGGGATAATAATAATATTATTTGACATCACAAGGCCTACAACAATGTGTGTCTAGTACATGACAATAAATTATGATTAAAGTTTGGTAAGATTAGAATAATGATGCATGTGTCAATTATCAAGGGGTAAATTGAGTAATTGATAATCAAGACATAGATTGTTGAAAGTATCCCAATCATTTGTGAGTGAATTTAAAGCTTTGGTTTCTAACTGGCCTAAAGTGATACAAGCTGCATTTGACAATATTGGATCTCCCATATATATATGATCACCAAATATATCTCCAAATAAAAGGTGCAACAAGTCCAATATCACCAAATACAACTTGTATCACTCTAAGCCAATTAGAAATCAAAGCCCTAAATTTACTTACAAGTGATGTTTATTATTTCAAAAGTAATGTGGATGACTCCATTTTATTTTTTGATCAGGAAAATGAACAAAAAATATTGGCTACTTTCAACAAGTGATAAATTCTTATCATATCTGTTTTGATGAAGATAAAATAATTTTGCAGACAAGGTTGATATAAAGATATCCTGTTATAGAGAAGTATATACAGTATAACCTCTTTACCTACACAATCAACTACATCTCAACACTCTTACCTTAATTAAACCAATTTTTCACTTATCAATCTCAGTCTATTTACTTTAATTTAACAAACTATATAATTCAACACTGACTTCAATTCAACTGAAGATTCTTATCCGTCTTCTTTCTTATCTCCACTCAATCATATTAGGGTATCAAGTTGTGACCCTTGATGGTGTCTGTTTGATAATCATGACTGGGTGAAGTAGAATGCGTCTGCCTTTGTCATTAAGACTGGGAGCACTACTCAGTGGCAGGCCGACTTAACTCCAAAAGAAATGGCCGCCTCTGACATGAGGAGCAGACGCCATGTGCAGCTGCTCCTAACATGGAGTACAAACGCTGCTAATCCTGTAAACCCTGGATTAGGAGCCCTTACAGGGTACTATCAGCCGGGCCAGCTGAACCCAGGTTTTTTAGCGAGCTTGTTACTGCTCCCCCTCCTCCTTTTTCATCCGGGCTTGGGACCGGCAAAGGCGGAGTTTTCTTATCCGTTGGTGTGTTGAATTAAAGAAGTAGGGTATATAAACTGATAGTTTATCTATTTTTATAATGTCATCAAATGCCGAACTTGTGTATTTAAATTAACTATACAGTGTAATTTCTTTAATTCAACAGAATATAATTCAACACTAACTATAATTAAACTGAAATTTAATATCCCATGGTGTGTAAAGAAGTTGGACCTTTTTATTTCAACATCCAAAAATATAGGTGATTTCTGCTGAATTTATAGTCAGTTGAATTCAGTCAAACCTTGCTATGACAACATCACTTGTGATCAAGATTTTATGCTGCTAGAACCACAGTTAAAATAATTTGTACCTTAGAATTATGTTGTTATACCAAGTTTCTGTTATAAAAGAGGATGTTACAACAAGATTCCACTGTTTATAATATCCCAAGTATATAAAAGACATTATTTCTACTTGGCTTACTTTTTTTGCATCAGTTCAATTGTGTTCTTAGCTGAGCATTCCAGGTTTTCCATTGCTCTATGCTTGATTCCTACACTGGGAGTGCAGGGCAGCCAGCTGCTGCTAGGAGTCAACAGGGTCCGGGAAGCCCTGGACTTGCTGGCGGAGGGTGGGGACTGGCAGCGGGCACGGCAGGTGGCCAGGGAGCTGGCACCTCGCTACTCGGACTACGTGGAGTCCCGCTACCATGAACATCTGAGGTCCCGCGGCAGAGCTGAGGACCTAGCCCAGCTGGATGTACCGGCAGCCCTGGATGCCTATGCTGACCAACGGCAGTGGAAGAAATGCCTGGACTTGGCTGAGCAACAGGTTGTCTGAACTTGTGGTTTCCTCTTCCTTTGTTACAGAATAAACTGAAGATGCTGTGAATATCTTAATGGACAGTACTGAAGTAAACTCATGGACAACACTTAAGGAAGTTGTACCTTTTAGCATGTATATCGGGATTCAGACAATAACTCTGAAAGATATTTGGTACACAGTGACCTTTATTGAAGAAATGAGATAACCAAGTTTGAACAAAATTGCCTTTGTCTTCTTCTTCAAAAATAGAAACCCAGCTGTGTGAAGTTTATAGGTTAATTTTGTAATTATTCTTATTTTTTTTTTAATTCATAGAAGCATTTTTCTGGCAGACATATTCAATTTTTATCATCATCATTTTGATGTTGTTTTTTAATTTTTTTTCTTAGTTAGTTATCAAATCTTCTGCAATATATTGTAGTTTCTTTTTTGTTTTGATGTGTTCCTTTTTAAGCAATAAAATATATAGAACTAAGGTGTAATATTCAATTCAAGCATATGGAACCAACATCGATTCTTTTTTAAAACAAAGCATAAATAATAAGCTTATACAACTTTCACTTTTTCATATACCAGCTACATTGAAATATGAAACTTACTAAAGTTTTGTCCATGTGTGTCGTTTTTTTTTTAATGGCATTCGATGTGAGATAGCTCTTTGTTCAGGATCCTATTGTGCTACACAAGTACGTGGCCCTCTGTGGCACCCAGCAGATCCTGGAGGGCAAGCCCCTCAGTGCCCTCAAGCTCTACATCAAGTACGGCACTCCGGCCTATCCCCAGAACTTCAACATCTATAAGAGAATTGCATCCTCCATCTTCAGTCTGAAGGATCTCTTCAATGCCAAGTCCTACTCCACCTGGGCCAACCTGAGGGACATGCTGTATGACCTGGTGAGACCTACTTGATTCCAATACAAAGTTCTAAAATAGTGGCTGTGGAGAGTGGAATGTAAATGTTCATCTCCTCCCTGATTTATAATTCAACAAGCTCGAGGAGCATGAACTCATGAAATTCGTGTAATCTTTACACAAGGGGATAAGAAACTACATCAACAACATAATTTAACAATATCATCATATCTATACAAACATAAGTACAAATCCCTTAAGCAAACCCCAGGTGATGCTGAGTCAGTTGTCTAACTTTAAATACATTCCACTATTTAGTAACATAAAAGAGCATCCAGGGCTTAGTTTTTTGTACAATTTTTATTTCTCTAGCTTTCATGCTAACATGCCTTTCAGGCTAACACACTATAATGTGATGATGCACTAGCGCGCCATCTTTTATGAAAATTCGAAACTATTTTAGATGTGTAAGATTATTTTTGAAATTAAACAATTTCTACTGCCCTTACTGCAATGTAATTGCCCTCCCATTAATTTTTCCATTGCAGTAAGGGCAGTAGAAATTGTTTAATTTCAAAAAGAATCTTACACATCTAAAATAGTTTCGAATTTTTACACTTTAATGTGTTTAGTTAACTAGAAGTTATACTACAGGTTGCTCCTGTTAAAGGCATAATAGCCCGAAAACTAGAAAAATAAAAAATGTACAAGAAGCTTAGCCCTGGATGTGCTTTTTGATGTTACTAAATAGTGAAATGTATTTAAAGTTAGACAACTGACTCAGCGCCACCTAGGGTTTGCTCAAGGGATTTGTACTTATGTTTGTATAGATCTCAGTAGTTATTTTATAAGAACAAAATCTCTATATATAAAAGTCAATGTCTGTTGTCTGTTTCGCAATAAACTCAAAAACTACTGAACCAATTGGTACCAAATTTTGCATGTCGCTTTTTATAAACCTGAGGAAAATTTTAGGCTACATTTTGATTAGTATTTTTGGCTATTTCTTTTTTTCATTTGAAGAACTTTTTTTTTTACGCGGAGTAAATACGAGGCGAAGTAACAACACTAGGCCAATTAAGCGACCAATGAGCGTTCTGCATTTCTTTTCAAGTTGCTTGCGTACTTTTTTTTAAATATCTTTTTATACGAGTGTCACTTTTTTTTACAAAAGAGAAATTTATATTACTAAGTTACGGTAAGTGCACACAATGCAATTTTTAAAAAAACTTTACAAAATTAGCGTTACTGTATGTAAACAATGGCTTTCGTATTTCTTATTAATTTTTGTTCTGGCCTTTGTTTTTTTTATATAATAAATAAAAGTTACAGTCAATATGATAATTCTTAAAATTAAACAAACAATAGTCAATATGCAAAAAATACAAACTAACTTAAAATATTCTAATATCAAGCAATATGCAAAATCTCTCCTAATATTTAAATATACATATTATTAGCATCTTAACGGCGTTTATTCGTTTTTATGTACTCCTGCAGGAAGGCAGAAATACTCGAAAGTTCGATATTGATTTAATAAAGTGTAAAGAATCTACAGAACTATTTTTTGCGCGGCAGTAAATACGAGGCGAAGTGTCAACACCAGGCGAATTAACCGACCAATGAGCGTTCTGCATATTTTCCAAATCGCTTGCCCAACTTTTTTTTATATTGATGTTGATGTACTTTCAATATGAAGGAAATTTCACTCGGGGGAATTCTCGGGCGAAGCCGGGTCATTCTTCTAGTAATACCAGGTCTATTAGTATGAAACGCGAAAATGGCTGCCAGAGGGTGCTGTGCAACTTTATTTGAGCCGATGGTGGCGCTGTTGAAGGCATTTTGTTTTTTGACTCACATGGCATCAGCATGCGTGGAGTTTTAGAAAAATTCAAATCGTGGAAAATTTCTGGAGCCCGTGGAAAATGGTGATTTCCGAGCCAAAAACGGCCCATTTACGGGAAGTTTTGTTGTTCGCCTTCAACTGGAAGAAAAGTGCCACTGAAGCCCACCGAATGCTCGAGGAAGTTCACGGCGACCACGCTCTGAGCAAATCGCAGTGTTACAGGTGGTTTTAAAAAATTCCAAAGTGGCGATTTCGAACTTGATAATGAACCACGTGGAAAACCGCACCAAAAGTTCGAGGACGCTGAACAGCAAGCTTTGTTGGATGAGGACAGTACCCAAACGCAGGAGAAACTTGTGAAACAGCTCCAAGTGTCTCAAGGTGCTGTTTCCCTACGTTTAAACATCCTCAGAATGACCCAAAAGCTTTCCAGATGGGTCTCCCACGAGTTGAGCGAAAGGCAGCAAGAACGGCGTCTGGTAACCTGCGAAGGGCTGCTCGCGAGGCATGAAAAGAAGTCATTTTTGCACCGAATCGTAACTTCTAATGAGAAATCGATCCACTTCAGCAATTCTATGTGCCAAAAGTCGTGGGGCCTGCTCGGCCAATTTCCAAAACAGAAGCCTAGGCCCAATCGCTTAGGAAAAAAGGCAATGCTTTGCGTATGGTGGGACCAGACCGGCGTAGTATATTTCAAGCTCCTGAAACCTGGCGAAATGGTCAATACTAGTCGCTACGAACAACAAATGCACAGTTTGAGAGAGGCATTGAATGAAATAAGACCGGAATTGCGTGAAAAGCTCAACAAGCTGATACTGCAGCATGACAACGCTCCAGCCCACAACGCTACAGTGGTCAAAAACACCATAAAAGATTCGGGCTGGGAACTCTTACCCCACCCGCCGTACTCACCAGACCTAGTGCCGTCGGACTACCACCTTTTCACATCTTTAGGACACGCCCTAAAAAACCAGGAATTTTCGAACTCAGACATACTCCGAAAATGGCTTGTTGACTGGTTCGACTCAAAAGGAATAGAATTTTTCATACAAGGAATTCGAAAATTGCCTGAAAGGTGGTCTGAGTGTATAGCTAATCAGGGCAGTTACTTTGAATAAAAAATCTTTTGTTGTATGGAATTGGTGAACTTTTGAATTCACTGAAAATTTTCGCGTTTCATACTAATAGACCTGGTATATATCCATAAAAAAGTTTATAATTACGTGTATATCAGAATTTATAATTGATATTTATAATATAGATGATAAAGCGCAATTTGGATAAAATATTATAATAAATATAAATGTTAAATTAATATAATGTTTTATTATTTTGTCTGAGATGGTGACAATGTTGTTGCCGAAACATCACACACTAATAAATTATTTGGATTAGATCTTATTTTCTTTTTTTTATAATATAGAGTATGACCTCTAATTTAGCGGACTATAAATTGTTTTTATTGTTTGTGGAAAAGCATTGCTCGATGCAAATATTTAAATGTAATTCTACTGTCCTTAAAACTTATGTCCATAGTTTGCTTAAATACCATTTCTAAGTTTCCACCTTTCAGTGTAGCATATAAAAGCAGTGTCATTCATTACAGTATTGGAGCTCTCAAAAGAGTCTAAGTAGAGAGTTAACCACTGATGAGCCAAGCCCTCCCAATATTTTTTAATCGCAGTAAGGATAGTAGAAATTTATTTTATTTATAAAAGAACCATTCGTGTTTTAATGCTTTCACTTCCTATATAGTTTTGTTTATAAAAGTAATCAAATTTCTATATTGCTTATTTAACTGACTTTGCTCTTGTCTATCAATTTCTCCTCAACCAACAACAGTTTGGCGGTCGCTGGTAGTATTTCTGTCCTCTCAGAACTGATTTCTTTCTAGGACTAGTCTGTTTATTGTTGTATATAGAGACTTCTCCCAAATTGTCCACAAATTCCATTCATGGCTTTCCTCTTCTCTCTTTATAATTTTGGGTTGAAAAAGACACCAAAATTTTGAGGCATACTATCCATTTGAATTTGAACTTGTTACAAACACAAGGTAATAAGACCAAATCCAAATAAATAAATAGTGTGTGACGTTTCGGTAACAGCGTTGTTACCATCTTCAGACAAAAGTACTGAAAGTCTGAAGATGGTAACAACGCTGTTACCAAAACGTCATACACTATTTATTTATTTGGATTTGGTCTTATTACCTTGTGTTTATAATCTATAATCCAAATTGTGCCTTATCAATTGGACTTGTTACTTTTTTTCAAGTTCCTAAACAACCCAAAGTGTTCCATCCATGTGATACTATTGTGACCATGATGATAGTACTATTGGATCTTCATTATTAAATAAATACCTTCTTTAATTTGAAGGTCACCCATTCAAATTTCATCTAATCCAGCTATTGGGAACACCTACATCTTGGGTTAGTTCTATTGGTTGATTATCCATGGTGAATGGTTGCAGAGCCAGAACCTGGAGAGGCTGGGAGTTACCTCTGGCAATGCCTCCACCCAGGACCGCCATCACTTTAACCTGCTCCTTCTCATTGCGCATTACTACGCTACCCGCTCAGCTTGCCTGGGCCAGCCTGCGCTGAGCAAGTTGGCAGCTAAAATCTCCATCTCCCTGCTGCGCTACACCGACATTCTGCCTGCACACAAGGCTTTCTATGAAGCTGGCTTAGCAGCCAAGGTGCTATTTTCTGTTCTATTATTTTGCCGCCACTGGTTGTGATAATTGAAAACATTTAGTACATTTTTTACACAGGTAAATAAGACCAAATCCAAATAAATAAATATTGTGTGACGTTTCAATAACAATGCTCTTACTGAATCGTCAAACATTATTTATTTATTCAGATTTGGTTTTATTACCTTGTGTTTATAATATATAATCCAAATTGTGCCTCAGCTTAGTACATTTTTAATATGTTAAAATAATTTCTTACTGCCCTTACCTTGCAATATTTTTATTTTTGAAGTATATGTGTAGTAGGAAATACCTTTTATTAATAAATAAATTGATTCAGGTATTATATGTGCTGGCTTGGTCATAGCCACCATCGCTGTAGTTGTAATTGAAGAATGGAATCTTAGCTTAGTCATTGATCCCAATATCATTAAGCCTCAATGACATACACCCTGACTTGAGAATGATTGCACATTTTTGCCAATGTGGACCTATCTCAATCCACAACAGCATATTTTATGCAATATTTTCTGGGAGTAATTTGACCTCAGAAGAGTAGAGATGGGCTCAGATGTGTATACTCATGGACAAAAATTGAAAAAGTTTCATATTTTTTTATGGCTATGGTCGTCTATTTTTTTTTTTAAAGAGACAGAGGCATTTTGTTCAACACTTGGTTATCTCATGTTTCTTCAATAAAGGTTACTTTTTATCAAATTTTTTTTCAGATTTATTGTCTGAATCCCGATATACATGCTAAAAGATATAACTTACTTAAGTTTTGTTAATGAGTGTAGTTGCCCTTATTTGAGTCAGGAGTGGGAAAGTGTTATAAGCTCTTCGAATACTCTGCTGTGGAATTATTCTATCTTTGTAAAATTACCTGTGTGAATTCTAACCCACTCCATTCAATGTGTATTATTCAACTTTGGGATAAAGTGTAATTTCAGCATTGAAGTGAATGCACTTTACTTCTCCAGCCCATCACAATTGTGAAGGGCTCTCAAAGGTTCATTGTTCAGAATGAAGTCATGATCTGGAAACTTGTACACTAAACTTCATTTTCTCAAAATAATTTAGCTTTCATTTTTCTAGCTGGAATCACGTGTGTGTGTGTTTCCCATATTTAAATACTAACTTATTTCACAATTTACAATGAAAATTTCCTACTTTATGGTGTAAATTCCCCCTTTATTTTTCAAACTTTGTCTCAAGACTCTTGAAATTTGATTTCATAACTCTACTTCTACCCCAATCATTTTAATATTTTCTATAATAGAACTTGAAAACAGATCCGAATGCTTTATCTTGTACTTTGGAAGTCTTTCTTTCCTAAAAAAAAAATGTCTGTTTTTCCAAAACACTGATTAGATTTTCACAAAATTGTACACACATGTATGTGTTCTCAATACCTATTGATTTTTAAAGTCATTTTTCCCTGAATGATTTGAAAATTTAATTGGCGTTTGTTATAAGACTTGGCTTTTCATCCCCCTTCACACACATGACATAATTTCTTCTGGTTTTAAAGTGGTGAGAGTATTTTTTAGATAATAAAGTAAACGTCCAAGGATGAGTATTTTTTATTAAACATTTTTCGAGGTTTCGGGATAATGCCCTTCTACAGGAAAAATTGATATAAAATGAAACTTAACTATGCTATGGCAAGTTATATGTATATTTAACTTGCCATTGCATAGTTAAGTTTCATTTTGTAAAAATTTTCCTGTAGAAGGGCGTTATCCCGAAAGCTCTAAAAACGTTTAATAAAAGATACTCATCCTTGGAGGTTTACTTTATTATCTAAAATTTCCAGCAAAGGATTATATTCTAGAGTATTTGTCTGAACAGCCATCAACTACATGTGGTATGTACAGAGTGTGGAATGGGAGAACATGGCCTTTGTGTTCTGGAACCACTACCTGGACCTCTATGACGTGAGTGTCCACCTCTCCTCTGATGTGAGTCCGGGACTTTGACATGTGCCACAGGCCATAGAGGAAGGGAGTCTAGACACCTTGGATCATGCTGAGTTCCAGAACACCGACATTCCATTTGAGATCCCCCTCCCTGGCCAACAGTACCTTTCTGTAAGTTTCCTCTCTTTCTCAGCTTACTATGTATGTCGTGATCTATGTTTCTTGTATTATGCAGTCTAGGAGGTTTTATAGATTCAATTTTTTTAAATTGTATTTTTTTTTAATTAATAACCTTTTAACTTGTTTATGAAATGTTGCTTTGCACAAATATTTTTTTATTATTAGACATTTTAAAATAGAATATATATAATTCCATATAATGCAGGACATAAGGCACAATTTCTAATTCCGCATCAGTAAAAAATTAAAAAAATAAAACACATATTATTTGCATATAAATAAATTAGGAGATTTGTTCTAAATAGGGCTTCTAGAGAATAAAATCAAACTTCACCCTTCATCAAACTTTTCACTCTTCTTTACCGATAAGGAAAAGTTTCACCTTAAACAAGGAAGAGAAGCTTCTTTATATAATAAAATTGATAGATAACAGCACATGTGAGGTATCTATTTATGGAAATTTCAATAGCTTGGCTGAATGTTTTGGTAAAATTTGATAATTCACTTGTAACTTTTGTTGCAACCTCTTAGATCCAATGCAATACACACGCAACTTTCCAAGGGTTGGGTTCACATGTTGCCCAAGAAGGAAATCTATATCAAAACTTAGCAACAACCACACAGCGACTGAACCAAATGACTTTTAATTTCCAAATGAACTATCTACACCGATTAAAAAAGAAAACTGAAAAATGAATATTTCTAAACAAATGCAAATCATCAAAAATTCTTCTAAATTTACATCCACCAACAAATATAAATCAAAGATATAATTTGCATATATACAAAAATCAAATATTTTTAAAAAGAACATGCATAAACAAATCAAAATACAAATATTTACACTGGCTTTCAACAACCTTATTATTAGAAATTCCAAAACCTAACATAAAATTTGGAAATTATTTGATTTTCTCTTAAACTGTTTTTTATCTACAAATACATGTATTTTGGAAAGTAATTATGATATATTAATGAGATGAGCAAATAAGATGGAGCTTAGATGTTTCAGAAAATTTTAAATTTTTTTTATCATTTTAAAATGATTTCATTTTAAAGGTTCCAAATTAAAATTTAGTTATATCCAAGATTGGGATTATTTAGGGTGGAACTAACTTTACTGGGGTTTGTAGGAAGCAGAGCATGAGGAAGTGAAGGAGTGGGTGCTGACGGCATCCCTCAACGACAGGGTGGAGCAGACATTGCCTCAGGATGAGAGGGGGACCTACGAGGCTTGCCTGGTTTCTGCCACCACCAATGTGACCTCCCCTCCCTGCATCATCACTGGTGGGTTGGTGCTGGGAAGTTTCATTCCTATCTCTGTTGTCACTTCCCAGCCCTAAATCAACTTTAATAGGTAGATGCTGTGAGATTTCACTCCTGTCTCTGTTATGCCTTCACTGCCCTGCCTCATCACTGGTGGGTTGTTGCTTTGAGGTTTCATAACTGTCTCTGTTGTGGCTTCCTTGCCTTGAATCAACTTTGATAGTTGGATGCTTTAAGGTTTCATTCCTGTCTCTGTTGTGGCTTCCCTGCCCTGAATCAACTCTGATAGGTAAATGTGAGGTTTCTTTCCTGTCTCTATTGTGGCTTCCCTCTATTGAATCAACTCTGATAGGTTGATATGATGTGAGGTTTCATTCCTGTCTCTGTTGTGGCTTCCCTCTTTTGAATCAACTCTGATAGGTTGATATGCTGTGAGGTTTCATTCCTGTCTTTGTTGTGGCTTCCCTCTTTTGAATCAACTCTGATAGGTGCATGTGCTGTGAAGTTTCTCTTTTTCCTCTGTTTTGGCTTCCCAGCCCTGAATAAACTTTGATATCCTGTTTCTTTTGCCGCCACCACACAGTGATATGTTTGATATGCTTTTTAGATATGTAATGTATTTTAATGTTGGCTTATATAGCATCCTTTCTCAAATACACACATGATTTCACTCTGACTTTTAAAATGAAATTCAAGGAACAATAAAAAGTAATGACATCATTATAAAGTTCCAAATGGCTCATAAAAATGTGAGATATATAAAAATTTTAAACCCCTTCCTACAAAAATGGCTACTGATGCTTTAAAATGAACCACATTTAAAATATCACAAGCTTTTTAGAATTGAACTAATGATATAAGAGATGTGTGTTGAATGAGTTTTGGACATATAAACTGCATATTTATATACTCTCTCTTGTTGCTGGATGCACAGGTTGTTGGCTTAGGAGTAAACTTTCCTCAGGTGCTGAGACATTCAAATAATACACACTTTATAGAATTAATGAAATTCTGCCCATTCTGAACAAGTCAAAATCATGCTCATTCCTCACTAGGTAACATGTGTACCAACCCAGATGCCATCCAATGCAGTAAAAATGTGTTGTCCATTGAACCAGAAGAATAGCTGTTTACAATTAGATCAAATGAGCAGAATATGAGCACCTGAGTGAAGGCTCAAAATGATGTGCTGGCACATGAGTTGCGCCTGATATCACATAAAGAAGCGTGAATGGCAGCAAAAGAGGTAATTTCTGTCTTATACAATGGCCACAAAAGACCAAAATAAATGAGTAATGATGTAAGGCATTGGTTTTTTTTATTGAAAGGAATTATAGCAACTTTTGGAAAAATTATTTATCTGCTTGATGTACATATTAATAAATATTGTCAAAACCTGCAGTTCTTTTAATCATTAAAACAAAGAAGCGGCATAATTAACATTGATACCCTTGGTTTCTTTCCTTGAGGTGGTCTCTTAATGAACGTTGGCTATCTAACATTAATTTTACAGATGTTTGCTCATCAATTGTGATACTCGTGTGGAGGGTGGAAGGTTGTACCGAGGGTATGTAAAATGGAATCCTCAGCTATACCAATGTGTTGTGCAGGCTATCCTGTCTTCAAGAACAAGCTGGAATTTAAGAAGCCGGAGTTTGCAGCTAACAAAGATGATTGGAATTCTTTCCTGATGACAGCTAAGGTCAGTTTTTCTTCTATTTATGTTTTTGAAATAACTGCCGTCCAGACTATATTATCTGCCCATACACCATATATACTATTGTAGAACATGGTGTACTCTCATTGAAAATTTTTAAACATTTTGTGATGGACAATTTTTAAAAAAATAATTTTTCTCTCAATTTTGCTACTGAAATGAAATAATGTGTTTTTTTTTTGTTTACTTGTGAGATACAAATTATATAAGTCTCTAGTCAAATCTGAATATCCTTTAAATAGTTCTTTATTTTACCTAAAATATAAAATATGACAGTAGGAACACACAAGGTTTTTACCAAATAAATAGTGTGTGATGTTTCGGTAATAGCATTGTTACTATCTTCAGCAGTTTTGTCTAAAGATGGTAACAATGCTGTTACCGAAACATCACACACTATTTATTTATTTGGATTTGGTGTTATTACCTTGTGTTTATAGCAATAGTAATTTTCCTAATCATAAAAGTTTGTTGTCCCAATGGTGTACAAATACCTGATAAAGAAAACAAGGTGAAAATATATAATATCAAAATAAAGAATGGAGAAACAAATACTTTTATATATAGTGTTATTTACTGTATTAGTTTTATACTGGGTTTGTCTTGTGTTTTTAATTAATGAGCTGCCTGCTCTAAGTGTTTGTATTCAGACCTGGAAACAAAAAAGAAATTAACTTCACATTATGACGTTTACCTTGAAATGAGTGACAGTGATTCGCCGAAAGGTTGAAAAAAAAAGTTGAAGATGATTTGTGTGTTTTCATCTTTAGTTTTTAGAAAATTTCCACCGGCAATTATTTTTTTCTAGAATTGTCGCTTTTGACTTGCATTAGATCCACTAAACAGGACCTTTAGAAAAGGCCGCTGCTTATCACCAAACAGCTTGAGGAGCATGGGCTCAAGGAATTTGTGTAATTCTTGCACACAAGTGGAGCACACAAGTAGATTAGAAACAACAATGGTTGCAGATGTCCCACAGCACGGAGTGTCAGGACGTCATCAAGTTCATCAGCCTGTGGGGTGGGGGTGGCCCCAACCTCAGCTTCACCTTCCAGTGACGTCTGTGTGTACTGACACTAATAAATTGTACCTTTTAACTCTTATCATTTTGTGTTTTCTTTTTATTTAACCTTTTCATAAAAGTTATAAGGCACAATTTGTCTGTGGATTATAGATTATAACTACAAGAAAAGACATACCTGATCAAAATAGACGCAAAACTATACATCAACTTAAGAAAAAGGCATCTCCTTATCGTGCAACTGAAAGTTGCTGATGGCTGGCGCCATCTATCGGAATAAATATCAACTATTCTCTTTGATTTTTAATTATTCCAGAATTGGCCAAATACCCATTCTTGATTAATCAAGAAAAGCTAACCACGGAGATGGCGCCAGCCATCAGCAACTTTCAGTTGCACGATATGGAGATTCCTTTTTCTTAATTTATGCACCTTATCACAGTACAATGTTACATTTGTGCTATTTTTTCACATTTTATACATCATCTGTTGACCGTCGCGTCAAAATAGAAAATTTCAGGTCAGTAAACAAGCCAAAGCCAGCTGTTGTGAATGTATAATGCCCACCTGGAACTAATGGTTTCAGTCTAATAGCCTTCGCCAGTCCAGGGTGTTCTTTAAGTTCATGAGATCCATCATATATTCATAAGATATTCATAATTTACTTAATCGGAAAATCTCCTGAATAGAAATTGGAATAATTCAACAGGTTTCTGGAGATGGGTTTCTTTTAATATATTATTAATGTAATCTAAAACTTCTGGGCATCTCTGCACTTCACTGCTGGTGTATAAAATGAATAGTAATAAGGCATTTATGTACTCCTGTAGATGGGCAGAGATGCCGGAAACTTGAGATTACATTAATAAAAATTGAAAAGAAACTCATCTCCAGAAACATGTATTATTTAAATTATAAGAATTTTACAAAGAGGTTTCTAGATGCCAAAAAGTGTGGCTTATGGAATGATTTCCTCCCTGAAAAAAATGCCCATCTATGTTAGAAAGTTTGTATTGCATAAAGTATGTAATTTTAAGTAAATACAAAATTGTAGCAAATGATTTGAAGATTGCATTTATGAGATAGACAGAAAGACAAATTATTCACCAAATGAATGTTTAAATGACTTTGAGTTAGATACAAAGTGATAAACAAATGAAAATCGGAGGAAATGAGGCACATCCCAAAAAAAAAAAAAAAAACTGGTCCATTTGAAAATTTGGATTTTATTGATAACTTTCAGCTTTCATAAAAATATTTGCATCGCAAGATTTTAAAGAAGGTTATAAAAATGCAATTAGGTTCTAACATCCTGAAAAGTTTTCGGTAAGGAATTGAATACTCTTTCATGATATACACTGTACAGATCAAAACACGAAATTTGTTTGAGCTAAGAATCCTATTCTTCTAGCTCCTTGTAGAAAATTGGAAATGTAGTTCATAAATTGATAGAATACATAACAAAAAATAAGAACCAAATACAGTGGTTTACACTAAATATAAAATAATAATTTATTTCTAAGAAATGTTTAAAAACATAAATTTTTCTTATTCAAATAAATAGGGTAGATTGTGATGGCTTTGACATTCACTTTAATGTTGGAATTATTAAAAGGCTTATAATACATTGAATATGGTGAGATAGAATTTTAAATGCAGATGAAGATTGTCATCAGAGAAAATAGCCAAATAGGATCAGTGGTGAATGCTCCTGGTGATTTTGCCAATTTAATCTACCATACCACTATATAATATTGGACGTTATGTATCCAGAAATTTATAAACATATCATCGACAAGCGCAATTTATGGCTATTATACAGATCTTGAATTTTTTTTAAAAATGTTTCTCGGAGGTTGTTCATTAGAGGGGGTTGAAATGTTTACTTAATTCTCAATGTTGAGTTTTTAATATGCCCATGGACACACCTAGTTCCTCACTTTAACATTTACCAGGTGACGTGGGTCACCGAAGTGTCAATGGATAAAGAATGAACCGACAGGTTTCAGAATGTTCCCTCGATAAGGCAGAATTTGAATTATAGATTATAAATACAAGGTAATAGGACAAAATACAAATAAATAAATAGTTTGGATTTGGTTTTATTACCTTGTATTTATAATGCTCCCTCTTTTGAACCTCAATATTCCCCTGCCTAGAACTCTTGCTAGCTACTGATAGCTATCACTCTAGATATATCATATGAAGCATATGCACAAAATCTTTTGACAGATTTCTCAGAAGAGAATAATATTTACTACAAGCTATCTTCTAATCCATTTTCACAACATCTGCCATGGAGGATCACTA
Organism: Cordylochernes scorpioides; assembly: GCA_030710605.1. NCBI lineage: Eukaryota > Metazoa > Arthropoda > Arachnida > Pseudoscorpiones > Chernetidae > Cordylochernes > Cordylochernes scorpioides. The sequence goes on from CP092872.1 coordinate 23,229,776, forward strand.
CAGTCTTCACTGGTACGGCCTGGAAGTCTTTCCGCTCTGGCAATCTGATTAGGATCATACCTACCCTCACTGTCGGGTAGAAATAGTTCATCCAAAAAAAAAAAAAAAAAGGCTCAGCTTTTCAGCTTTTTCTGGGACAAAAAATGGCTTTAAGGCTTGGTTGGCTCACTTTGATGGCATCACTGGCCCCTCGTCCAGATATGCTGGAAAGAAGAAGGTAATACTTCAAAATATGAAGCCTCCAGAGTGGAGCTTACTATTCTATAGCATAATTCATTGTAAATAACCTTAACTTTTATGATCAACTTTCCCTCTCTATGGTACTAGCTAATGTAAACAACTTTATGCTTTCAACATCTATCATTGTACAACATTTTGCAAATAACTATAATGAAGAATTTAATATAAAATAAAAGGATTTAAAAGCGTGAATGTTTCTTTTATACATAAAACGAACTTCTACTGTCCTTACTGCGATGAAAAAATATATTGGGAGAGCTTGGCTCATCAGTGGTGAACCCTCCCAGCGGTTTCGCCAATTTAATCCACCAGACCGCTTCTCAGAGCTCAGAAGTTCGTTTTATGTATAAACGAAACATTCGCGCTTTTAAATCCTTTTATTTTATATTTATAGATGGCGCGTTATTGCTTTGTGAAGAATTTAATATTCTGCTTATATACTGTGAAAATTGTTGGTGAATATATGTAATATATAATCCAAAGTTATTTACACTGCAATATTTGATGTATTACACTGTTGTAGAATCCTGTCGACTTAACCGTTCTGTGACAATATCGTTGCGGAATTTCTTGTTGTTCGATTTGAATGGTGAGGATTGGTTGAAACGCAGTCGTTGAGTGGCAAGTGAAGCACACAGTTAGGAATAATCAGGACACGTGATGGGGTTTGAAAATAAAAGGCAACTGGGTTGGAGGAAAGAAAGCTTGAGAAGAGCGGAGCGATTTTGATTGTTAATTATCTGATCACATGGCGGTGATTGTACTTAGCTACGGGATGAGCAGAGGGGGAGAGGTCCAGAACCGATGTCACCTCCTTGGGAGCCAAAGCGTAACTGACTGTTCTTACTTCTCGATTTAACACCACGAGTCGTCTTCCTTCCCATTGGTCGAAGGCTGGGACGTGCCCGTTTTCCTATTGGTTGACCTACTTAGTGGATCTTTCTAATTGGACCGGCGACTTTCTTTGGTGAAAGATATGCCCGGCCTGATAGGAAGTATCGAGTGTTAGTTCGACTCTATTTACTTCCGTGGTTGTCAAATACGTCCGGTCTTGTTCCGGAAATTGGGCGTCTCTCAAACTTTTATAGCTTCTGGTCACCAGATACGTCCTGCTTTGCCAGGAAGTATTGAGTGCTTCTTGACTAATATAACTTCTGCGGTCACTAGATACGTCCGGCCTTCTGTCAGGAAGTATTGACTGTACAAGTTATTTATAATTGTGCCCGCTTTAAACCTATTTCCTATGTTTGGTTGCTACTTCTTTCCTCCAGTTACCTTGTTCTTTATTAAATCTTTGAAAGTCATACATTGTACATGCATAGTGGGTCGGGGGTGCATACAATTATATACAAATTATGACAGATGCGCCCCCTACATGTGAAGAATTCAAGAAGGGGTTAGCCTGAGAGAATTCTGTAAAGTAAAAAATAATTTTGTGGGAAAATTAGTTGTGGGTATTGAGAGGCTATATACAAGCATTGCTGGTGATATAAAAGAAAAATAGAATGGTGTTGATGATATAGGTTGAGTATAATTAATAGAAATCAAAAAAAATTTTTTAATTGTAAGAAATCAAAATGAATGCTATGGTACATAGTGGATTTAAAAAAGAAAAGAAAATGCGCCTAACTAATTTCTACTCGAAATTGGAATAAAAACGAGGGAGTTCTATTAGGGCTTTTGAGAAATCAAAAATTAAAAATAAAAGTTGGGAGAAATCAAAATGAATGCTTGATTGCATGGTGAAAAAAAAAAATGCTTTGTTGCATGGTGAAAAAAAAGAAAAATGCCTAACTAATTTTTGCTCGAATTTTGGGAAAAGAAATCGAGGAAATTTCATAAGGTCTTTTGAGAAATCAAAAATAAAAATAAAAATAAAAAGTTGGAAGAAATCAAAGTGAATGCTTGGTTGCATGGTGAGAAAAAAAAATGCTTTGTTGCATGATGAAAAAAAGAAAAATGCCTAATTAATTTTTTGCTCGAATTTTGGGAAAAGAAATCGAGGAAATTTCATAAGGTCTTTTGAGAAATCAAAGTAAAATAAAAAGTTGGAAGAAATCAAAGTGAATGCTTGGTGCATGGTGAGAAAAAAAAAGGAAAAATGCCTAACCATATTCTAGCTCGAAATTGGGAATGGAAACCGAGGGAATTTTATTAGGGCTTTTGAGAAATCAAAATAAAAATAAAAATAATATTTCATAAGGTATTTTGAAATCAAATAAAAATAAAAAGTGGTTGAGCGAAATCAAAGTTGAGTGCTTGGAAAAAAAAGAAAAATGAAAAATAAAAAGGTTTCAACAACAAAGGATGATTTAATGTTTTTAGTTTAACCGAAAATCAATGAGTTTTCGTTGATAATTGAGTTATGGCAATATAAGCTAAGTGGTAAATAGAATGATAATTGATAAATAAAAAATGATAATATAAACTAATTGGAAAAAAAATGATAATTAATGATTAAAAATGATAATAAGTTGAATAAATTGATAAATTGATTAAATATTTACATTTTTAATTGAGAGAAAATAATGAAAATGATTAATATGAGCGATAAGGTGTATTGGTTTGAACCCCTTTTGTGTATCTACATGCCCTATAAATTTTTTAATTGCTCAATTATGCCCTATAAATTTTTTGTCTCATCTGTAGCGACACTTAGGTGAAAACGTGATTCTACCCTTCAAGTGCGTTTATGCTATGTGTACAGGAGACATGGAAATCTATATAACCTTTATGTGTAATTTTTTGTCTTTGTGTGTGTTGTGAAAAAATGTTAGAAGTCTGTTGTGTAAGAAATGTGTGAGCGAGTTCTATGTGTTGTCTTGTGGATGTGGAATTGGATGGTAAAAATCGATATGTAGACTCGAACTGGAATCAAAAATCGGTGGCATAGAGAGGTTCCCAGTTGACCTCAATAGGGTACCTTCTCATTGTAATTAGAGATACGGAAGTGGGGTGTGTCGGGCAAAAGAGAGGGAATGAAATTGGAGATCGGACGAGGCGCTCCGCTTTGTTTGCATAGGCCGAATTTATCGCCGCGGACTACACTTCCTGTCGCGGTGTCTCAAAATTCTCTCTTCCTTCCGCTTATTTAATTTTTGGTGCGGCTCAGATCTTGTTTTTGGAGTGTGACTTCTCCGACACTGGTTGGTCATCTTTCAGTTACTTCTATCTCTTCGGAGTTTATTTAGATTTTCTGCAAAGATGGTTCCTAAAATTATGAGAAGTTTTATAAATGTTTGTCCACAATGAAGAACTGCTTGTCCACAATGAAAAACTGCTTGTCCACAATGAAAAACTGCTTGTCCAAAATTAAAAACTGCCTCTTGTAGTTCGAAAATTTTATGAGCGGACATGGTATAGATAAATAAATAATTAAGGAATAAAATTGGGATACATTTGTATGGTAGAACTAACAAACAAAGGATGAAAATCAGATGAAAAATAGGGTATTGCCCCATGTTCCTCCAGATTTTTGTAAATGGGGACTCTGAAATATTTGCCTGAACCTTATTAATTGTAGAATTTAGATGATTGGTAGGTTCGCAGTTCTCCTGTTTGATCGTTAATGGTTTTATTAGCGATATGTCGGTGGTAATTGATTTAGGTTGAGCTGTGTGATCGTTCTGACGTGGGTGGTGTAATTTTGGCATTGTTTGTGTTGTGTGTACGCTGTGTTTTATGTATGAATTTTGTTTTGCTTTGGGGCCTGTGTCGGTATTTTTACGTGAAGGTTGGTTGTATTCATCGATTCTTCTAGCGAATCGGCAGGTGGGGCAGGTATTTACCTGTTTTGCGATGTCTTGTGTCATGTTCTGCCAATAATATTGTGACGAGATGAGTCTCGTCATCTTGGAGATGTTTGGGTGGTGGTGTTGTGTGTGTACGGACTTAAGAAGTCTGGTTGTAAGTGAACTTGGGACTATAGTTTTAAGTACTCCTTTTCGGGAGACGGTGCGGTTTATTGTGATCCATAGTCACGCGAGATTTTCCCGGTGGAGAAGACTGTTGGCTCTTTATGAGTGGCGCATCTAGAAAGCTACAAAATGGGATACGAGTTACAACGCCCGTTTCATATTGTTGTACTCCATTTATGCTACGGACCTCATATTCGTATCTTGACAGTCTTAACCTCCATCGAAACAATCTGCCTGACGGGGCTTTGATCTCTTTCAACCACTGCAATGCAGGATGGTCAGAAAGTATTGTAAACTTTCTGCCCATTAGACAGGCGCGGAAGTTATCCACACTTTCCACAATGGCTAGGCATTGTAGTTCCAAGTCTGAATAATTTCGCTCGTGACCACGCAGAGAGCGGCTGAAATGTTGAACTGGGTATGTCTTCCCATCAGGGTAGACTTGTTTAAGAATGCCTGCAATGCCGAATGTTGAGGTGTTACAGTACACCTGGCATGGCAGATCTTCTTGGTAAAGGTATAATGTGGGGTGTGTGGTAAGGCTTTCTTTCAGGTTAGTGAACGCTTTCTGGCATTCGTCACTCCAGATCCACATGACATCCTTTTTTAGAAGGTTGACAAGTGGCGTCCGCAAGCGGGCGTGGTCCGGAATGAACTCTTTATAGGCGTTCACAGCTTTTAGGAAAGATCGCAATGTTTTTCGATTGTGTGGTTGTTTGGTGGCGTGAATTTTTTCTATGTTTTGTGTAGACGGGATGATTGTATTATTCTTAACGGTTGTGCATGCGCTTGTTTGTTGTTGTTGTCTTTTGGCGTGCGTGTTGCGTTTGTTGTGCGGGTTGTGCGTGTTTGTTGCGTGGTGACGTATGGGTGCGTGTATGTTGTGAGGTACATTTGCGTGGTAAGTGGGTGAGCTGTGTCGGTGTACGGACGCTTTTTTGGGCATTATTGGAATTGTAGGTTGAAGTCGTGGTGGCTTTATATGTTGTGGGCATATAGTACTGGTAATTGGGTTGAGTGAAAAGTTGCGTGGTGTGAGATTAGAATGGTGGCATGTAAATATTTGGGGTTTTGGCAATGAATGCAGGCAAGGGTTTCCATGTGTGAAAGCTTTGTGTGCTGTACGAGCCCTTTGGGACAGGTTTTGGTCTAGCCCGTGCTTGCATTCATTTGGTACATGTTTAGATACATGGTTAAAGGGGTAGGTAGGGTTAGATAAGAGTTCAAAGTCAATTCTTGACGCCATAGGGGGGGGGTGCCTACCTTAGTCTCGAAAGGGCCGCTCGGCTGGGACGTCTTGACTTGGGTTGGTTGGCTTGGGGCTCGGGACTGCTCGATGTCGGCATTCGCTGTGCCAGTGCCTCGCGCCGCAGAACTTGCAGTTGGACGGCGGAAGAGGTGCATTCCATGCACCTGGGCGTCGGGGTGTGCTGTGATACGGACCCGACATTGTGGGTGGTTGCTCTTCTCTGAGTCGTGTTGTCGGTACACTGGGGCCGTGGATCCGCTGTACCAGTCGGAACCATTCTCCTAGGTTCTCGGGAGGTACTACGCGGACTAGGCGCTGGTCGTTGAATGGCAGTCCTTCTGTCAGCGTCTCGAGGATCACCTCCTGTGGAAGTCCTAGTTGCAATCCCATGGCGGTTTTCTCCCGGTAGTAGGTCTCTAGGTTGGCTTGCCCAGTAAGCTTCATGGCGAAATATTTCGCAAAGGACGCTTCGCTTGACTCAGGATAGAGATCTAGGAGGATTTGCCTCACCTGGAAGTAGCTCCGGTCGGCCATCCGAAGTTTCCTGAAGAGCTCCAGGGGTTGTCGCGCCAGATAGTTTGGCAGGCGGAGTAATTTTTCTTGTTCTCCCATGGATGCGTCTTCCATTTTTCGGTCGAATGCTTGGAAAAACTGTGTGTTCGCTCTCTCTTACTTCTTGCCTTCTTTCCGTTGTTTCCGTCGGGCCGTCCGACTTTACGCCTATGGGACCCTGATTAAATTCCATCTCTTTATCCTGTCGACTCTATGTAATATATAATCCAAAGTTATTTACACTGCAATATTTGATGTATTACACTGTTGTAGAATCCTGTCGACTTAACCGTTCTGTGACAATATCGTTGCGGAATTTCTTGTTGTTCGATTTGAATGGTGAGGATTGGTTGAAACGCAGTCGTTGAGTGGCAAGTGAAGCACACAGTTAGGAATAATCAGGACACGTGATGGGGTTTGAAAATAAAAGGCAACTGGGTTGGAGGAAAGAAAGCTTGAGAAGAGCGGAGCGATTTTGATTGTTAATTATCTGATCACATGGCGGTGATTGTACTTAGCTACGGGATGAGCAGAGGGGGAGAGGTCCAGAACCGATGTCACCTCCTTGGGAGCCAAAGCGTAACTGACTGTTCTTACTTCTCGATTTAACACCACGAGTCGTCTTCCTTCCCATTGGTCGAAGGCTGGGACGTGCCCATTTTCCTATTGGTTGACCTACTTAGTGGATCTTTCTAATTGGACCGGCGACTTTCTTTGGTGAAAGATATGCCCGGCCTGATAGGAAGTATCGAGTGTTAGTTCGACTCTATTTACTTCCGTGGTTGTCAAATACGTCCGGTCTTGTTCCGGAAATTGGGCGTCTCTCAAACTTTTATAACTTCTGGTCACCAGATACGTCCTGCTTTGCCAGGAAGTATTGAGTGCTTCTTGACTAATATAACTTCTGCGGTCACTAGATACGTCCGGCCTTCTGTCAGGAAGTATTGACTGTACAAGTTATTTATAATTGTGCCCGCTTTAAACCTATTTCCTATGTTTGGTTGCTACTTCTTTCCTCCAGTTACCTTGTTCTTTATTAAATCTTTGAAAGTCATACATTGTACATGCATAGTGGGTCGGGGGTGCATACAATTATATACAAATTATGACATATATATATTTATTTTATACGAAAAGGGATAATAAAAAATAACTATATAACAATTATTAGATACAATGACATACTCTACTAAAGTATGAAATATTGTAAATAGCTTTATGAGAAATTATCCAGATCGGATATAGCGTGTCGTATTTGTAACTGGTAATAAATAAGTGGTAAAATGTTTTGAAGAATTTGAGTAAAATAATTCCTGATATTATGGACCTTTACACCATTATACTTAAGAAGGAATAATAATCTTTATCCTTATTTTGCTCGGCGGTAGGCTTAGTGTGACCGGTCATACTTGGATCAATGGTTTTAGGGCAAAAGAAGTAAACTAGACGTTCAAGCGTGCTCATTCTGTGAATCTTATTGTAACACTATAGAACACGTTCTTTTTGATTGTGAAGGCTATATGTAAAAACAAAAACATCCCCTTCTAAATTATCCAAGAAAAGGCAAGTCCCTAGTCAATCAATATTGTTTTATATTTCAAATTCTAGAAAATTCAGAGCTACTTCGATTTCTTGGAATCTTCAACAGGGAGACCCTAGCCTCGGAATAGAAAAGTGAATTAATTCCAATTAAATTAAACCCAAGAGTCAAATTAAGTTACAGATCTTGTGAATAAATTGCAAATATCACGATTGCCCTCAATACAGATGATTTTATTGATAAATTACAATTATCAAGTCGTACTTAAGACAGGCGATATTGTCTTTAAATGACAATTATCAAAATCGTGATCAAGAAAGGTGATCTTGTCTTTAAATGGCAATTATCAAGATCATACTTAAAACAGGTGTTCTTGTATTTACATTGCATTGATCAAGATCGTAATTAATAAAGGCGATCATATGGATAAATTGAAATTATCAAATAATAAAGATAGGCGATCTTATCAATAAATATTAATTATCAAGATCGTCCATATGACAAGCGATCTTGTCGATGAAGGCAATCATCAAGAACGTACATATTAAAAAAAAATCCATATTCTTAGAGTATCACACAAAAAAATTGGTGCTCCAATCGTCGAAATGGATGAACAAGCAGTGAAGCTGACGATATCGTATAAAAACCATTCAATCTCTAGGTATTCAGTAAACATAACGTTTATGAAAATCGCCAAATATATATATTAATGGAAATTTAACAAAGTAAGGAGTTTACAACAATGCAAAAACAAATCATTCCATCATGGGAAATTGTGGGGAGAGGGTCCACCAAGACCGAAGGCTCGAACCACCGGCCCAGCCGCGGCAGCATGTTAATCACCCCCTCGAAACAAGGGCCATCGGGGTAAAAAGGTGCCCCGGGACGACCAACATCCTCGGGGCCCGGTGGAGGGGAGCAGCCTAGCTCCCCAAGGACCCAGTCTGACCGAGGAGGCCAACTAACGGAGTCGGCGGAGGCAGCCAAACCATCACCATCCAGGACTGGAGACGGAAGAAGGAAGACGCCCGTTCCATTCCCGGGGAGTGGCCACCATCCCATCTTGCCACCCCTCGACTCCCTGGGGTGGAGCGATGCAGCGGTGGACAAGACGGTGGGGTAGCAAACCACCAACAGCTTTCCACCAACATCAGGATGCCCAGGAGGAGGAACCAGCGGACAGACGACCTGCGGCGGGTCCCGGGCGGCTGCGGGGTGAGTGAACTTAGATATTATCTTCCATCTCCATTATCCTGACTTTCTAGATTTTCTTATAAAATGTGGCACTGATCTGTCATGATGTTTGCCTACAGGAGCAGCCCCCCGGCGGACATCGGCCGATCGTCGTAGACCTCGGGAAAGCCTGCGGTGCTTCCTGCGGCCGTCCCGCCCGTCGCCAGTCCCCCTTCCTCCTTGGGCGCCCCACCGTCTGTCCCCGTTGCGATCCTTCTCCGTCTCCCGCTCCGTCGACCTCCAGAGCCCCGGTCAGACCCACCGACCTCGGTGGCCCCGCGCCGCGTGCTGGACCCGCCTTGTCCCTCTCCCCACTAAAAATAATAATAAAAAAAAAAAATCATAATTTTTTTCAAAATTTTAAAAGGCAATAAATTGGAATCTTGATATTTTCGCATTTATTTCTTCACAAAGACACATTATAGTTATAAATTTTTATTGAAAAATAAATAGCTTATTATAAAAAGGAAAAAATTTCAGTTACTCCAAAATGAGTAGGCTAGGTACATTAGTTGAACTTTGTACCTGAGATACAAGTACATGTGTGTGTCTTTTCCTTGGCCGTGGTTGACTTTGTACCTGAGATTCAGGTACAAGTGTGTGTCCTTTCTTTGGCCGTGATTGACTTTGTACATGGTTTACAAGAACAAGTGTGTGCCCTTTCCTTGGTCGTCGTTAACTTTGTGCCTGAGATACAAGTACAAGTGTGTGTCCATTCCTTGGCCGTGGTTAACTTTGTACCTGAGATAAAAGTACAAGTGTGTGTCCTTTCTTTGGCCGTGATTGACTTTGCACATGGTTTACAAGAACAAGAGTGTGCCCTTTCCTTGGTCGTCGTTAACTTTGTGCCTGAGATACAAGTACAAGTGTGTGTCCATTCCGTGGCCGGGGTTAACTTTGTACCTGAGATACAAGTACAAGTGTGTGTCCTTTCCTTGGCCGTGGTTGACTTTGTGCCTAAGATACAAGTACAAGTGTGTGTCCATTCCTTGGCCGTGGTCGACTTTGTACCTGAGATACAAGTACAAGTATGTGTCCATTCCTTGGCCGTGGTTGACTTTGTACATGGATACAAGTACAAGTGGGTGTCTTTTCCTTGGTCGTGGTTGACTTTGTACCTGAGATATAAGTACAAGTGTGTGTCCATTCCTTGGCCGTGGTTGACTTTGTACCTGAGATACAAGAACAAGTGTGTGTTCATTCCTTGGCCGTGGTTACCTTTGTACATGGGATACAAGTACAAGTGGGTGTCTTTTCCTTGGCCGTGGTTAACTTTGTACATGGGATACAAGTACAAGTGTGTGTCTTTTCCTTGGCCGTGGTTGACTTTGTACATGGGATACAAGTACAAGTGGGTGTCTTTTCCTTGGTCGTGGTTGACTTTGTACCTGAGATACAAGTACAAGTGTGTGTCCATTCCTTGGTCGTGGTTGACTTTGTACATGGGATACAAGTACAAGTGGGTGTCCATTCCTTGGCCGTGGTTAACTTTGTACCTGAGATACAAGTACAAGTGTGTGTCCATTCCTTGGTCGTGGTTGACTTTGTACATAGGATACAAGTACAAGTGTGTGTCCTTTCCTTGGCCATGGTTGACATTGTACATGGGATACAAGTACAAGTGTGTGTCCATTCCTTGGCCGTGGTTGACTTTGTGCCTGAGATACAAGTACAAGTGGGTGTCTTTTCCTTGGTCGTGGTTGACATTGTACCTGAGATATAAGTACAAGTGTGTGTCCATTCCTTGGCCGTGGTTAACTTTGTACCTGAGATACAAGTACAAGTGTGTGTCCATTTCTTGGTCGTGGTTGACTTTGTACATGGGATACAAGTACAAGTGTGTGTCCTTTCCTTGGCCATGGTTGACATTGTACATGGGATACAAGTACAAGTGTGTGTCCATTCCTTGGCCGTGGTTGACTTTGTGCCTGAGATACAAGTACAAGTGGGTGTCTTTTCCTTTGTCGTGGTTGACATTGTACCTGAGATACAAGTACAAGTGGGTGTCTTTTCCTTGGCCATGGTTGACATTGTACATGGGATACAAGTACAAGTGTGTGTCCTCTCCTTGGCCGTGGTTGACTTTGTACATGGGATACAAGTACAAGTGTGTTTCCTTTCCTTGGCCATGGTTGACTTTGTACCTGAGATACAGGTACAAGTGGGTGTCTTTTCCTTGGCCATGGTTGACATTGTACATGGGATACAAGTACAAGTGTGTGTCCTTTCCTTGGCCGTGGTAGACTTTGTACATTGGATACAAGTACAAGTGTGTGTCCTTTCCTTGGCCGTGGTTGACTTTGTACATGGGATACAAGTACAAGTGGGTGTCCATTCCTTGGCCGTGGTTAACTTTGTACCTGAGATACAAGTACAAGTGTGTGTCCATTCCTTGGTCGTGGTTGACTTTGTACCTGAGATACAAGTACAAGTGTGTGTCCTTTCCTTGGCCGTGGTTGACTTTGTACCTGAGATACAAGTACAAGTGGGTGTCTTTTCCTTGGTCGTGGTTGACTTTGTACCTGAGATAAAGGTATAAGTGTGTGTCTATTCCTTGGCCGTGGTTGACTTTGTACCTGAGATACAAGTACAAGTGTGTGTCCATTCCTTGGTCGTGGTTGACTTTGTACCTGAGATACAAGTACAAGTGTGTGTCCTTTTCTTGGCCGTGGTTGACTTTGCACCTGAGATACAAGTACAAGTGGGTGTCTTTTCCTTGGTCGTGGTTGACTTTGTACCTGAGATATAAGAACAAGTGTGTGTCCATTCCTTGGCCGTGGTTGACTTTGTACCTGAGATACAGGTACAAGTGGGTGTCTTTTCCTTGGCCGTGGTTGACTTTGTACATGGGATACAAGTACAAGTGTGAGTCTTTTCCTTGGCCGTGGTTGACTTTGTACATGGGATACAAGTACAAGTGTGTGTTTTTCCTTGGCCGTGGTTGACTTTGTACTTGAGATACAAGTACAAGTGTGTGTCCATTCCTTGGCCGTGGTTGACATTGATCATGGGATACAAGTACAAGTGTGTGTCCTTTCCTTGGCCGTGGTAGACTTTGTACCTGAGATACAAGTACAAGTGTGTGTCCTTTCCTTGGCCGTGGTAGACTTTGTACATGGGATACAAGTACAAGTGTGTGTCTTTTCTTTGGCCGTGGTTGACTTTGTACCTGAGATACAAGTACAAGTGTGTGTCCATTCCTTGGTCGTGGTTGACTTTGTACATGTGATACAAGTAGGGCTTCCAATCCCGGTACATATTTTTAATCCCGGGTTTCGGGATTGCTTTTTTCTCAATCCCGGGATCCCGGGATATCCCGGGATTGAAAAACATTTTCGTCTTACTACGCCAAGAGGTATATCGTTTCGTTCGTTATATTTTTATTTTTTTTTCTTTTATATAGTGCCAATGACCCTGGCACTCACTTCGATGAAAACAACCTGAAAGCCATATATTTTGCGCCTGCTTATGAACTAAATCTTTGCTTTTGGGTTACAGTTTGAAATTATCTGTCAATTACTGTGCACACATCTGGAAAAAAATTACTGTTCTTGGAACTCTTAGACCACATCTCTTAATGCAGTGTTGGGCAGTAATCCATTCAAAGTAATACATTACATTGTAATTACGATTACTTTTCAATGCATTACTTTGCAAAAAAATTAATTGCATTAGAATGTAAACATAATTACTCGTAATTCTATATATAATGATAGCAATTGTGATTAAAATTACTTGTAATTGTAATGATAGCAAATGTAATCATGATTATTTGCACTTGTGATTATAGAAAATATAATCATTATTGCATTTTGCCCAACTTTGTATTAATGTTTAGAAAGAAGACAGCACCGTTTTAAAAACCATGAATTACTTTATTTTAAGGATAAAAATTCAATTCCGAGAAAGATTTGAGCGTAGGAAAGATAATTTGTCAAAAGTGTCATCATGCAAACTAGAACGTATCTTATTGCATAGGTATCCAGAGGAGGAGAAGACTCTTTCCTATTCCACAGACGTTGGAGGAATTGTCAGCAAGTATTGATACACACTCTCTAAATGGGGTCCTCGTTTGCCTGACTGAGCAGCAATATTAAGTTCGTGGTTAATCATAATTGAGTAGGATGCGGAGTCTGGGGTAGGTATTGCAATTGAAGTCGAAGAGGCAGCCTCAATAGCTTCTTGCAATCGTCGCTCAATTGTAAGATGGTCATTCGATTGTGATGGCTCATGGCGTTCTTGTAAACTCCGAGGAAGTTGCGAATTATCACCCTGATTTTTCTTACTTCGGCCATTTGTTCCTGTAACGGTTTAAGACACAAAAGCAATTTCACGCTAAAGTCTTTGACATTCTTCTTTTTTTTTCTAACTGTGCTTGCGGATTGTACAGATATTGGAGGACTGAATATGTTTTATTGCATCGCTCTTCTAAAATTCTCTTTTGAAAAGATCTTTGCTGAGAGAATGAGATTGTGCTAGCAGCTCCTCTAAAGAAACTTTACTGTTGCTTCTGCAGTCAAAAGCGTAGCGTCGCGTCTACAGATAGCCGCCACAGCTGCCCGAAATTGTTTCAGTGCGAAAATTACTTGCGTCATGATATCAAAATCTTCATCAGTTAGACGGACATTTGCATTCACATCTATTAGCGCCTTCTGAATCGCTGACTTTACACTGAGAAGTCTCTCCAACATGTTCAATAAACTATCCCAGCGCGTTCTGCAGTCGAGTAGGAGACACATACTGGTGGAAATGCGATTATCTTGCCGCATGTAGTTCAGTAAGATCTCGTTCTTCAGCGGCGATCGTTTGAACAATTTCACAACCACACGAGCTTTTTTCGTCACTTCATTTATATTTTTCTTTGAAAATACTGGAGATTGTGGATAAATTGCTTCGGGAATGAGGGATGTGCTACCTCTAGGCTAACGTTAAATGGAGAAGTATCCTCATTGTCATTCTCGGAAAGGTCAGAACAAAAACTGGGGCCCCCTCCATGTATACTGCTGCATACTCTCATTCTAGAGGCTGCCATTTTGGAAAGATCTTGCAGAATAACCCATCGTTATTAGTGCATGAAAATAATTTCAAATCTCTCAGAAAAAAAGACCCGAAATGCAGCTGTATAAACAAAACGTCAAAAGTATGACATCTCATCATCTGTTTGATTACCAAAATGCTAGATGAGAAAAATATATTTTTGCGCTGGTTTTCATTTCAAACGGGATCCCGGGATTGCAGGCCCTAGATACAAGTACAAGTGTGTGTCCTTTCCTTGGCCATGGTTGACTTTGTACCTGAGATACAAGTACAAGTGGGTGTCTTTTCCTTGGCCGTGGTTGACATTGATCATGGGATACAAGTACAAGTGTGTGTCCTTTCCTTGGCCATGGTTGACTTTGTACCTGAGATACAAGTACAAGTGGGTGTCTTTTCCTTGGCCGTGGTTGACATTGTACATGGGATACAAGTACAAGTGTGTGTCCTTTCCTTGGCCGTGGTTGACTTTGTACCTGAGATTCAAGTACAAGCTTGTGTTCTTACCTAGGCCGTGGTTGACTCTGTATCTGAGGTACAAGTACATGCTTGTGTGCCCTTATATAGGCCTTGTTTGTCTTTGTACCTGAGATACACTACAAGCTTGTGTCCTTTCCTGGAGTGTGTTTGAATTCGTACCTGAGATACAAGCCCAAGCTTGTGTGTCCTTACCTAGACCGTGTTTGACTTTGTAACTGAGAAACAATCACAAGCTTGGGTCCTTACTTTGGCCGTGTTTGACATTGTACATGAGATGCATAAAAGCTTGGGTCCTTGGCTAGGCCGTGCTTGACTTTCTCACTGAGATACAATCACAAGCTTGTGTCCTTACCTAGGCGGTGGTTGACTTTGTACCCGAGATACAAGTGAGAGCTTGTGTCTTTACTTCGGCCGTGGTTGACTTTGTACCTGAGATATAAGTGCAAAATAGTGCCCTTACAAAGGGCGTGGTTGAATTTGTACATTAGATACAGTACAAGCTTGGGTCCGCGTACTTGGTCGGCATTCCTTCATTTATTAACAAAATGAGTTTAGTTATATTTTTGAAGTAAAATAGTTCCGCATGATGGCGCTCTGCTATCTATTCCGAGTTTCTTTAGTTCCAGCGCTATTTTTGCATTTGTCGCGCAATAATCTATGTAAAAATTGGTTCTGAAAGTCGTCTGGGTTCTCTGTTGGAAGTAATATGAGTTTTCATGAATTAAAGCCAGTGGATGTTCCGAAGTTCAAATTTGTACCTGGGATTCAAGTACAAGCTCGTGTCCTTACCTTGACTTGTAACTGAGATACAAGTACAAGCTTGTGCCCTTCGCTGTGCTGTGTTCGACTTTGTACCTGAGAAACAAGAACAAGCTTGTGCCCTTCGCTGTGCTGTGTTCGACTTTGTACCTGAGAAACAAGAACAAGCTTGTGTCCTCTTACCTAGGCCGTGTTTGACTTTGTACATGAGATATATTACAAGTTTGGGTCTTTGGCTAGGCTCTGTTCGACTTTGTACCTGAGATACAATTACAAGCTTGCGTCCTTACCTAGGCTGTGTTTCACTTTGCACTTGAAATACAGTACAAGCTTGTGTGTCTTTTCCTAGGCAGTGTTTGACTTTGTACATGAGAGACATTACAAGCTTGCGCCTTTACCTAGACTGTGTTTTATTTTGCACCCGAGATACAGTACAAGCTTGTGTGTCTTTTCCTAGGCCGTGGTTGACTTTGTACCTGAGATACAAGTACAAGCTTTTTTTCTTCCTTACCTATGCCGTGGTTGACTCTGTGCCTGAGGTACAAGAACATGCTTGTGTGCCATTATATAGGCCGTGTTTAGGTCCTTACCTAGGCTGTGCTTGACTTAGTAACTGAGATACAGTACAAGCTTGTGTGTACTCATCTAGGCCGTGGTTTACTTTGTACCTGAGATACAAGTAGAAGCCTGTGTCTATACTTAGGCCGTGGTTGACCCTGTACCTAAGATATAAGTACATGCTTGTGTTCCCTTATATAGGCCGTGTTTGAGTTTTTAAATGAGATACAGTACAAGTTATATATTTAGAAATAAAAGCGGTGAGGGATGATAATCATTTATGCAGAAAATAGGTATAAATTTAATGAAAGGCATAATCTTGCTAATCATTTGCTCATATAAAATCACATTGATCTCAAATTTATTATTATTGTACCCCACCGCTTTTATTTCTAAGTCTATTATTTTATTTGTTAAATGGTACCTTCAGAAAAAAAAAAGCAATACTTCAGAAATATTTATTTTGTTATTTTTAGAACATTTTAAATAAAAGCTTTTTTTAAAAAGGTTTTTTATAATTAATTATTCACGCTATTTTTAGTCGTATATATGCCAGTCCAAAAAAAAAAGCCTTATCACTGAGACGACGTTGGCCTTAAATAGCTGCAAGCCTGCTCGCAGCAGATTGGTCAATTCTTTGTGGGAGGTCGGAAGTGACGTAAGCAAAATCCGTTACTAACAGAACTGCGTCTCTTTGCTTTTGGGAACCCTAAATTTATTAATTATATTACAAAGTTAGAGACACCCAGTGGATTATTGTTAGGGGATAATTTGTACATATAAAATTTGAATTATAATTAAACAATTGATTAAATAGTTAAAAGTAACAACATACTAATTGAAAAGGGGAACTATTTAAAAAGGTGTCGTGAAATGTATGGTGGTATATTGTTACACACACACCTATATATATATAATGAATATAAATATATGCGTGATGATATTGGAATAAGATGACTAAATTATAACAGATAAAATTAATATATTTGTTGGCTTTTTCATTTATTTGCTTGTAATTCCAAGGACGTTTTAGATAGGAATCTGAATATTTGTATTTCTAATTCCTTCCATGTCTTGAATATTTATTGAAAAATCCTTTCGCAACCTCCAGCATTTTCCGAGTAGATATAATGCAACAAATAATATTAAAAAAGATATATAGATAATGGTTCATTTCCCGCCTTCCCGACCACCCAGAAGTCTGAAAATTAGTACACTTGCATTGTTAATTGGACTGAGCGAGTATTGTCAGTTTCATTATTCTATATGGTCTGGAAGCCTATTAAAATTAAATATACAAAATTTGAAAGGAAATTTGGAAAATTGTCCGTTCTTGGCCAACCTGACAACCCAGATGTCTGAAAATTGGTCAGCTAGCATTGTCATCAGGTTTGAACATGTGAACCAAATTTCATATTTCTAGGTGCCCTATAAGTATATTAAAATTTGATTACAATATTTGGCGACAGACATCCAGACAGACAGACATGGAGGCAAGTTAAATAAAAGCTTTCAAAAAGAAAATATACGGCTACAAGCCGAGAAAAACTCAAGACACGGGCACAGTTGAAAGGTGAAAGCACCGAGTTATACATTCAGGATGTGCTTAGCCTATGCAAAGAGGTTGATCCAAAAATGAGTGAAGAGAACAAAATTGCTCACTTCATGAAAGGTATTGCAGAGGAGTTATATCAGGCGCTTCTCCCAAGGGACATTAACAACACGGAACAGTTTCTCACTGAGTGTCGTCGTGTTGAAGCTCTACATCGTAAGCGAGTGACACCAACCAGATACGAGCGCTTACCTAACGTAGCCTCCCTTAGTGATCAGGATGACAGGGCAGATCTGTTATCAATGATTAGGCAAATTGTCCGCGAGGAGGTACAGCGAGCATTAGCCTCTCCTCGAGAAGAACCATAAATGGCTGAAATTGAACATATGATGCAGCAGGAAATTGAAAAAACCATTGCGCCAATTTCCAGAAGTTCCCCTCAAAATAAAGCGCCAAGGCCATTACCAAGCCCTAGGTACGAGTTCCAACCCATAAATTTCCAACCTAGACCGCAGCACCCGAAACAAGTAAACGGAAGATGCGATACCAACGAATGGCCAACCACTGAAGGAAAGCCAATATGTTTCCACTGCGGACGCCCTGGCCACGTCGTGCGCTACTGCCGTGACAGGAGGAGAAAATATGAAGAAAGACAAAATTGGAATTACAACCAGAGATAGGCAAAAGCCTCGAACATTCTATAATTCTCGGAGCAGCCAAGAGCCCAACGACGACCTGCCAAGAGAAAATATACGCCGCAACCGAAGCCCCTCTCCTTTCACTGGCCGAAAAGAACAGCATTCGTCTCCTGATAGAAGATCCAGCCAATCGCCCTCCATTCCCGTCAGGAAAACTAGAAGATGCATCCTATTTTGGAGGTAAGGCCGCAAAATTTAGAAATTCACCCTTGTCGACTACATTAGAATTAAAAGAAAATCACATAGACATTAAAATAGAAGGAAAAATGACGCGTGCTCTTGTCGACTCAGGAGTCTCATATTCTGTCATTTCTGATAGGTTCAGACTCAAACTAAGAAAAATAATGTTTGCCGGAACTGACGTCACATTACGAGTAGCCAACGGTAAAGTTGTAAGACCAAAAGGACGCTGCACACTGAAACTGGACTTGAATGGACTACAGGAAAGCTTTGGATTTGTCGTTATGGAAGACTGTAGTCACGAAGTTATTCTTGATTGGGACTTTTTGAAGTTATCTAGGGCGATAATTGATTCAGCTGACGATACACTCTTCTTAGAAAAATGTCTTTTTGAGGATACCCTAAGAACAGCTTACCTCTCTACTCAGAATTGGAATATAGAATCGAGCCCGCCTCTATTCGGCTAATAAAAGTAGCAAGTCGTGACATTCCTAATGACGCAATCGTGGTGGCAGAATGTCGAAAAGAGCTATTGCTGGAAAGAGAACTAGCGGCTCCCTCATCTGTCATTTCACTTACCAGGAACCGAGGTAAACTTTGGGTGGTGAATTGGAGTCCATATCCGAAATTATTTCCCACAGGGGATGCATGTAGCCGATAGTGTTGTCATCGAAGATAGTCAATTATGTACTCTAGCTGATTGTAATCAAGTTGAAACAGAGGCGAAACATCCTGAAGACCCAAAAATCTCTGAATTTTTTATAGATGATTTACTTGATGAATCTCAAAAAGAAAAATTAAGAAATTTGTTTAAAAAAACTATACGCATATTTTCGAATTTAGTAAAAGAAAACAATTCAAGGATGTCAATGTAAAACACCGAATTAACACTGGACACCACCTACCGACCGAACAAAGACCTTACCGAGTTACACCAAGATGAGGTAAAAAAATGGAAAAACTCGACATCATTCAGCCCTCTGAAAGTCCGTGGGCCTCACCTGTAGTATTGATAAGAAAAAAGGATGGACGCTGTAGATTCTGCGTCAATTACCGCCGCCTGAACAAAATACCAATAAAGGATGTCTACCCTCTCCCAAGGATTGACGACACTTTAGGCTGCTTACGGGGAGCTAAATTTTATTCTTCCATGGACCTCCAATCAGGGTACTGGCAGATCGACGTAGAAGAATCGGACCGTATGGAAACAGTGTTTATAACTCCAGATGGACTGTGTATGAGTTCAAAGTAATGCCATTTGGGTTATGTAATGCCCCCAGCTACCTTCAAACGAATGATAGATAATCTTCTGAAGGGTCTTAAGTGGACCATTTGCTTGCGTTACCTCGGCGACATCATCGTTTTTTCAGATGATTTTGAAGAACATTTAAGACGCCTTCAACTTGTATTAAATTGCCTTAAGAAAGTCGGATTATGTCTCAATTCCAAGAAATGCAAGTTTGGTGCAAAAGCTATCGCGGTCCTTGGTCATGAGGTGAGTGAAAATGGAATTCGTTCCGACCAAGAAAAGATTCGAGCAGTCCGCGATTTCGCTACGCCAAGGTCATTGAGGGAAGTTAGAAGTTTTCTTGGCCTTTCATCCTACTACCGCCGCTTCATACCTAATTATGCACATTTAGCCCAACCTTTGAATGAACTTTTGAAAAAAGACACTAAATTTTGTTGGAGCCTAGAAGAACAATGTGCATTTGATGCTCTGAAGTCAGCACTAATTTCCGAACCTGCTTTGGGACATTTTGATTATTCATCCCCAACAGAGATACACACGGACGCAAGCAGCTATGGTATAGGAGCAGTTTTGGTACAAATTCAGAATGGAAAGTAAAGAGCTATCGCCTATGCATCGAGAACGCTCAATAAGGCAGAAAAAAATATTCCACTACTGAAAGAGAATGCCAAGCCATAATTTGGGCTATAAACAAATTCCGTCCTTATGTTTTCGGACGCCTATTTACTATTGTAACAGACCATCATTCTTTGTGTTGGTTGACCAACATCAAGGACCCGTGTGGAAGATTAGCAAGATGGGCCCTTCGTTTGCAAGAATTTGAGGTTACAGTTATGTACAAGAGAGGAAGAAAACATCAGGACGCTGACTGTTTATCGAGAAGTCTTTTAAGCTGTAGTGAGGACATTGAGGAAGATATTCCTAGTTTAATGGGCTTACAGAATTTTAGACAGGAACAAATGAAAGACCCAGATCTCATGAAGATCGCTGACAAGATGCAACAAGAGATACCTAATAAGTCATTGCTGAAAATTGATATTACTCTCTACAAAAAGAATTATGATCCAATGGGATGAATATGACTTCTGGTCGTCCCTCGCCACCTTAGGCAGGAATTACTGAAAAATTTCCATGATTCACCCACGGCTGGTCACCTCGGATTTACTAAAACCTATGACCGAATAAGAAAAAAGTATTACTGGCCCGGAATGTATAGAATGGTTAGTAGGTATGTGGCACACTGTTCAGATTGTCAGAGACGTAAACATCAGCCCCAACCCCCCTCAGGGCACTTACAGCCAATACCTGTCCCTGAAGTTGCCTTTGAAAAGGTAGAAATGGATCACCTGAGAAGATTTCCAACATCAGAAGGTGGCAACCGTTGGATTATTGTATGTACGAACTACCTAACGAAATATGCAATAACTAATGCCCTACCCACAAGTGAACCCATAGAAGTTGCCAAATTCTTCATTGAAGATGTATCTTAAAGCACGGCGCGCCGAGGGAATTAATCACGGATAGAGGAAGGAACTTCACATCTTTAATGATAAGTGATCTGAACAACCAGGGAAGAATAACCCATCGGAAGACGACCGCCTATTACCCCCAGACAAATGGACTCACGGAGAGGTTGAATAATACAATAGCAGACATGCTGTCTATGTATGTGATGTCAACCAGAAAGATTGGGACGGGATTCTTCCATTCGTTACATTTGCCTACAACACAGCAAAACAAGTGTCTACTGGGTTCACCCCATTTTCCCTTGTACACGGGCGTGAAGCCGAGACTCCACTGGACGTGTTATTCCCCAAGTTATTGCCAGAAGATAACGATTTCATCCAGACTCTAGGGGCAAGAGCCGAAGAACCCGGAAACTGGCACATATCCACTCCATGAGATCTCAAGAAAGCAATACCGTTTCAAAATCACTTTATTAGGTACCGCTCAACAAGATCGACCTAGTTTATGATAATCGGAACAGTGAAAAATATGTGAAAAACAAAATGTTAACGCGGGATTCAATCCCTTTTTATGACTGTCGGGAATCGAGGGTGTTACCCACTCGTCCACCAACTTGGTTGTTTTGAAGAAAGCAATAAGCATCGCTATGACGCCCATCACAGAAATATAATTTACCAACCTGGAGATTTCGTATGGATTTTTATCCCTGTGCGTAAAGTGGAATATTCGGAAAAACTAATGAGACGTTACTTCGGTCCATATAAAGTAACCCGAAAAATATCCGATGTGACCTATGAAGTTGAGATTTTTCGGAAACCAGCAAGTTCATCGTAAAACAAAAGACTTAGTTCACGTTTGTAGAATGACGCCTTATTTAAACCCTGAGGACCAGAAGAGCCCCTAGAAGAGGACCCAGAAAACGACTCGCCAAGCGTCCAGGAAGAAGACATCCCCACTGAACAAACACAACAACCACAGACCCGCGAAGAGATCTCAGGCCCTATCACCCGTTCTCGAGCCTTGAGACTGAGAATGGAAGTCTTCCTCTGAGCATCGGGTCGATGCTATTTATAGGAGGAGGCTATGTGGCGTAGACATAATTTATTATTCAATTTAATTATTCATTGAAAATATTTGGAGACAGATTTATTACTTGTAAAATCATCATTTAGTTTCTAGCTTGCTTGCTCGATATTATCTAGCTGTATATAGTTGGGGGTTAATTTGTTAATATTTGTCGACTGGTCGTGCTGACGTTATCAATAAATACTTTCACATCTCCAGATATACAAACACTTGAATTCTACGTCCCAATATTTTTCTGTTTCATATCTTTAAACTCGGGGATGCAACAATGAGTGAATAAAGTTTCAGTCAGAGTTTTTACAGAAGTTATTTTGCATGATATGGGGCTTTTGGTGGTGGTGGTGGTGTCTTGTCCATGGAGAAGAACAGATCGTCCATGCACCCTGATTACGATTCCGGCCAACTGAGGTGACTTGTATGTTTGGATGTCCTCTTCTGGGTTGATACTGCCACATAGAGGGCTGCAAGAATGGGCGGGCAACTCTATATATGGTCCGGAGTGAGTTGTGTTGCTCCATGGAAAGGAGGGTGCCTTAGAATGGAGATTTAAGAATTGAAGATAACATAAGTAGATCTTGCACTATTATAATAATAAACGGTGGTATGAAACTTATTTTCTACGTTTTTATAATAGGGGCATCTAGATAGGGTATTACTCTTTCTATTTCTTTTTCTATGGTGAGAAATATTTTTGATGGTAGTTATAAAGGGCATCTCTGAAATAATCTGTTCTGTTTATGATTAATATTCGCAGTAAATGCCATCTAATTTAATTTTCCATTTCACAATGCTCAATTGTTCCATACTGTTTATCCATTTTTTAATTTTCAAGAGAACTATTTAGGCTGCTGTAAGTGATAGAGCACACTCCATGAATACCTCGATGATCTATTTATATGTTTGGTTTTAATAGGTGAAATTGCAGATGCAAAGTCAGATTTTAAAAGACGATAATTTTATCGATTTATAATGAGAGAGTCTATATGACACTGTTTTAACATTTCACGTATATCTCTCAAGATGGGGTCATGAGGTAGGCAAAGAAAGAGAGAACTACATCAAATGAGCAAATCTGACTGTTTAATCTAGGGCTGGACTCTTAATATCCTTGATTATTTCTGTTATATTGTCTAGGGACTCTCCATCTCCCTTTTATAATTACAGTATATGATATATTCAATATTTTCAGCAGAGAACTTAAAAACCTTATTGGTAAAAATTTGCAAAGTTCTCATAAGTACTTTAATTATCAGACCAGCAATAACAGCACTTATTCGCCTGGGTATTGAGTCAAACAGAGATTGGATGGCATGTACAGATACAGCTTGCCAAGTAACTTAAACAGGATGACACAGTTCATTGATAGTAAGGATGGCATGTGGTGACGAGCCAGTTGCTCGGTAACTATTGACCAGACGTTTTCTTATTGGTGACAGATCAGGAGAACGTGCTGGCCTGGGCAGAAATTGAACATTTTCTGTATTTAGGAAGGTCTCTATAATTTTAGCAACGAGCTGTCGAGCATTATCCTCATGAAAAATTGTGCTTCTCATGTCTCAAATAGGTTTTCTACAGATCATAGGTGTCTCCACCGGCGCCAATAATTGCATAAATATGTTTAAATATAAATTTCATATTTCAGCATCTTCTCATATCGTGTGAATTACACGTCTGTATAGCGTGTTCTTTTTGGTGTAGTAATTTTAAAGTGCAGTAAATTTATATTGCATTTTACAAAACACAAACACAAAATATATTTTGAATGGATTAGTCAGAAAACTATTTCGTTTAGAGAAGATTCACAGAGAAAGGAAGAAGAGGAAGTATCAGATATAATATTCCTAATTCAATTTACGGTCGTCGGACGTGCGTCGCTTGGCTCTGCTAACTCCGGTAGGCTATAAAACTTCTTCCTTGCATGATATAAAACTAACATTTCATATATAAATAGCTTAAATATTAAATAATATTGACTTTTGATCGGCAATTGCCGTTTGAATTTTCGAAGATTTTCTATTAAATAGGTAAAACTTTGAAAATGAATGCCCTAATTGTAGAACGATTGATTGAACTATGCAAATATTTTACAGATAAATTTGATAACAATCAAAAACATTGAGTAAACAAGATATAGGATATTTAAAGGGAACAATAAAACAGATAAAGGATAATATAACAGAATCACTTAAAATTAAAATTGATCAGAACATAAACAAAATCGAAGAATGTATGCAAAATAACTTTACGGTAATCAATAACGATTTATCAAAGATAATTGGGTAGGTTTTAAATAAAGATTCGTATGCAGAAGTGGCTAAAAATAAAAATTACTTACTTACACAAAAGGTATGACAAAACACTAAGGAACAAACCATTATTATAACGGCTAATGAAAATCAAGCAATATCACATGTACTACAAAAGGTAAATGAGGGAATCAAATTTCTTAGACAGGAGGGTAATAAAACTAGAATCAATAGAATAATAAATACAAGAAAAAGGACGATCCTTAAACTGCCTGATGATCAGAATATAGACCAACTGATTCAAAGTTTCAAGAAGCTAGACGAAATCAACCAAATCAGCAAAATATATAAGCCAAAACTAAGATATCCTACAATTTTAGTTAAGTCGATTAACAAAATAACAGATATAACAAATTTGGTAACGATAATTTGTGAGATGAACCCAGAACTCGCTGGGCTAAATAATGAAATCAAGGTCTTATTTCCTATTAAATCTGTAAAGGCTGAGCAAGATGTAGTTCTGAGGGTCTCCCCGGGGGCCAATGCCATTATTAAAAAAACTTGGCAAAATATATACGGATATCCAACGATGCGATATTAGAGATAAAGTGCTTGTTGATCAATGCCAAAACTGTTATTTATTCCACCTGGACATCGGACCAGAAACTGCCCAAATATAAAGAAATGTGTAAAATGTGGAATGGAAGGACAGCATCACTGCTCCGAAATAATAAGATGCAGCAATTTCTGCAAGCACCCTTATTTTAAGAACGGAAATTTAGGTCACAAACCAAATACCCAAGCTTGCCTGATCTACAATTCAAGAAGAAGAGAACAATAATTGAACACCATTTGAATACATATGAACGTAAGAAATACAGTTACTGATAGGTTTAAAATTATTCAACAAAATGCTAGGAAAAACAATACCTGCATAAGTGAACTATGTTCATCCAAATAATTTAGAAACATATACTTAATTTTGATACAGGAGCCTTATAAAATAAAAGTAGAGATAATTTTTCCAGGAAACAATACATCATCGGGATAACAGTCCAAATATAAATACAGCAATAATTGTTAGAAACAATGCGTTACAAATTAAACTAATAGAATAATTTACTAACTCTTTCGCCACAACCATTACTATACAAACAGAAAGTAAGAAAATTGCTATATCAAACATTTATATTCACCTTAATTCTATGAGAAAGGAGCACTAACTGACACATTTATAAACACGCCCCTAATTATAAGTGGTGACTTTAACGCCAGATCGCCATTATGGCATGATTCTACAAAATATTTCAAAGGGCATAGATTGATCCCCATCATTGACGAAACGAACTTAACCATACATAATAATAAATCCACTACATGTCGAAATGCTAGTGGATTGATCGTACGCTGACTAACAAACCAGCAATATCAGCTATCAGAGACTGGCACACAGAACAAATATCGCAGATCTCTGATCATGTAGCAATAATCTATCAGGTACATACGGTTGATAATTTCCCCACAGCTATTAATTATACCACATGTAAATTCAGTGAATAAAAGGCGAACTGGTCAAATTTTGGTCAGAATTTCAATAAAATAGATCAAAATAAAATTGAACACTTTTTAGATACAGCAAATACAAGGAAAGACGTCGATAGCACGGTAAAAGAACTTTCGAACACGCTCATTGAAGCAGCATATAATACTCTTAAACTAAGAAAAAAACAAACCAATAAAAACAACATAAACAGATGGTTGAACGCGGACTTGACACGTCCTGAGAGCTATTGTAAATACCTCCGTAACTCCTATTATCGGGCAAAAAATCCCTCTATCCTTATTGAACAACAGTATAAAAGTGCAAGAAACAAATACGTCAGGGAAATAAATAAGGCTAAAAGAATGTCTTGGAGGTTCTTCTTAGAGGACATCAAATAAAAAAACCCATATGGAAATTTATACAGGGCATACAAAAATATCAAAAACGGTTCTAACCGAAAGGGATTTTTGGTGATTTTAGAAGTGAATAAAGATGAAGAACGATTCCAAAAGACAGCGGAACTTTCGAACAACCTTTTCCCCGATGATAGAGATAATGAAGACACAATCTTCCACAAAAACATAAGGAACTATACTCTTGGATTCATAATTAAAAAAAAAAAATAATAACGCCCAATAAAGTAAATAGAATTATTGATGAGCTAAACTCAAATAAAACGCCTGGAATTGATAATATTTCTAACAATTCGTTAAAAAATACTAAACAACTAATAGTTCCAATATTTGTGAAATTTTCAAAATGCTTAGATTTAAATTATTATCCGAATGAATGGAAAAAATCCGAGGTAATAATTATTCCCAAACGAGGTAAAGCAGACATGAAAATTTATAAAAGCTACAGACACATTTGTCTTAACTCAAACATTTCAAAAATATTTGAAAAAATAATTAACAACAAACTAATACAATTTTACGAAGACTCGAATCTGCTTAACAATCGTCAACATGGATTCAGAAGATCAAGATCTACCATCTCTGCATCAAATGAAATTGTCAAAATAGCTCATGAACATAAAAAACAAAGAATATACAGCTATAATCGCAGTTGATATAAGTGAAGCGTTCGACAATGCATGGTGGCCGATGTGCTAAAAAGACAAGATGAGGACAACGTTCAAGCTTCAATAATAAAAATGCTACAGTCTTTCTTTGATATAAAAGGGTGGGCCTATATCCCCTACAATGTGGAATATTATTCTGAACGATTTATTGGATAACTATTCAGAATCAAACAGTGAAATCATTGCTTATGCGGATGATATAACTGTGATATGTTGGGGAAACAACTTGACAGAACTTTGGAATACAACAGGAAAGGTCATGGGGAGAATATTAGACTGGTGTGGGAACAATAAGTTGACCGCATCTGAAGAGAAAACGAAAATCTTATACCTGCTCAATAGCAAAAATATCTGCAAAAATTCAGGACACTATCACTGCCAATCGGGTGGAAAAACTGAAGGTTATGGGAATAACTTTTAAAAATCATAGAAACAAAACCAAATTGGATTTTGTGCCTCATATTGATGAGATTACTACTAAAATAAATAGAGCTAGTGAATACCTAATTGGATTAACGGGGAAAGCATGGGGACTGGACAGTAAAAGAAGAATAGTACTTTATATGACATTGTTTCGAAGTTCACTAACTTATGGTTCCACTACATGGTACAACTTTATACCCAAAAAAGTCAAAGATAAATTAAACTCTCTCCAGTATAAAATTTTGAAGCACAATACACAGGTTTATAATTCAACATCGTCAAACTGTACTCATATTGTTGCTAGAACACCAAAGCTCACGGATTTTATTGAAACAAATATACTAAAAATAAATATTGGATACAAAAAATCAGATCCAATTAAAAGAAAAATTATATCTAATTTTATAAACCAGAAATTTGAGGAATACTATGGAGGTGCCGATGATAATTTCAAGGGATTCTTTAAGACTTCAAGAATTACTAACTATGTTCAACCTAACTTCTATAACGTTTAATTTTTTACAGGACATGGTGACTTCAACACATATTTGTTTAGAATTGGCAAAATTGGTTCACCTGCATGCACTTGTGGAAACGAAAAACAAACCCCTGAACACCTTCTGATAAACTGTCCATTAACTTCTGATCTAAGGGAAGAAAACCAACTTTACCTGACAAATACAAAACAAGTTGTTTAGAATAAAGACCAATACATCAAGTTTAATAGATTCTGCAGGCTGTATATTTTAAGGCGAAAGTGTTGACTGTACATATTTCAAGCTACTATTTATAATTACTATATGCAAAATTTGATATCGAATGTATAATTTGCGTGCCTCCCAATTGTCAATTATGTTAATTTCACAATGATTTGATTTGTATATATAATTTCAGATTTACACGCAATTATCCTAATTGTGGATATGGCATGTCTTTGCAACTGTTAAATAAATAAATCATGCACTCGTAATATCCCATTTAGGCTCTCTAAATTAACTTTTCAATCAAATCGTAATTAAAACCTTTTTTTAGATATGCGGTGTTGTACTTGGATTCTGTTGCTAACTACCCTAAAGGATTATAATAGAATAGCGCAAGTCTACTTAAGATTAATCAATTGAGATTATTATTGTGTTTATTGTATTTAGAGAATAGGGGATTTATGATAATCCAGCTTAGAAATTTACATGAATTACTTGTTTAAAACCATTTGAATTTTCAAAACTGATATTCAGTAACTGATTATTTTGTGATTCAATATTGAAAGTAGATTTTTTTTCGATGTCAGGGAAACTGAGATATGTATATATTTAAAGAGATTATGAAGATAATTGATGAGTGGTAGAATGATGTACTGGGTCTCATTTTATATTTGAGGATCGGTGATGTTCTAGAGCTTTTATTCTTTTTGAATCCACAAATCGATTTTCTATCAAAACTTCACATCAAATTGTGGACAGTATAAGTGATTTCTTATCTTCTACTATTAGTTAAAGTTTATTTCGTGAGAAAATAAATAATTTTCTCAAATTATTTTAAAAATTATTTAAAATATATATATCAGTTAGGAAAAATATAAATTAAGTTTCCTGGGTCACGCCGCTCCAACAATGGGCACTTTATAAAATAATATATTTACTCTAGGTAGGATGTCTAGGAGCCTGGCAGGGCTGATTTAATCGGACTCGGCCGAGTAATGCCTAATAAAGGGCGGAGGCTGACTCGAGCGACCCGAGGTTAGAGCTCTGTTAGAAGAGTGGTATAGGCCTCCTGGGGAACCCGCCACTATAAACAAAGGGTAAACGCGCCATCGGCAGTACCTCCAGGGTGGTGTGGAAATTATGCCAAATAACAATTAAAAAAAAGAAAAGATAGTACACACATAACTACCAGGTCTATTAGTATGAAACGCGAAAATGGGCGCCAGAGGCCGCTGTGCAACTTTATTTGAGCCGACGGTGGCGCTGTTGTAGGCGTTTTGTTCTTTGACTCACGTGGCATCAGCCTGCGTGCAGTTTTAGAAAAATTCAAATCGTGAAAATTTCTGGAGCCCGTGGAAAATGGCGATTTCCGAGCCAAAAAGTGCCCATTTGCGGGAAGTTTTGTTGTTTGCCTTAAACTGGAAGAAAAGTGCCACTGAAGCCCACCGAATGCTCGAGGAAGTTTACAGCGACCACGCTCTGAGCAAATCGCAGTGTTACAGGTGGTTTAAAAAATTCCAAAGTGGCGATTTTGAACTTGATAATGAACTACATGGAAAACCGCCCCAAAAGTTCGAGGACGCTGAACTGCAAGCTTTGTTGGATGAGGACAGTACCCAAATGCAGGAGAAATTCGCAAAACAGCTCCAGGTGTCTCAAGGTGCTGTTTCTCTACGTTTAAACAGCATCGGAATGACCCAAAAGCTTTCCAGATAGGTCCCCCACGATTTGAGCGAAAGGCAGCAATAACGGCGTCTGGTAGCCTGCGAAGGGCTGCTCGCCAGGCATGAAAAGAAGTCATTTTTGCACCGAATCGTAACTTCTGATGAGAAATGGATCCACTTCAGAAATCATACGCGCCAAAAGTCGTGGGGCCTGCCCGGCCAATTTCCAAAACAGACGCCTAGGCCCAATCGCTTCGGAAAAAAGGCAATGCTTTGCATATGGTGGGACCAGACCGGCGTAGTATATTTCGAGCACCTGAAACCTGGCAAAATGGTCAATACTAGTCGCTACGAACAACAAATGCACAGTTTGAGAGAGGCGTTGAATGAAAAAAGACTGGAATGGCGTGAAAAGCACAACAACCTGATACTGCAGCATGACAACGCTCCAGCCCACAACGCTACGGTGGTCAAAAACACCATAAAAGACTTGGGCTGGGAACTCTAACCCCACCCGCCGTACTCCCCAGACTTAGCGCAGTCGAACTACCACCTTTTCACATCTTTAGGACACGCCCTAAAAAATCAGGAATATTCGAACTCAGACATACTCCGAAAATGACTTGTTGACTGGTTCGACTCAAAAGGAATAGGAATTTTCAGACAAGGAATTCGAAAATTGCCTGAAAAGTGGTCCAAGTGTATAGCTAATCAGGGCAGTTACTTTGAATAAAAAATCTTTTGTTGTATGGAATTGGTGAACTTTTGAATTCACTGAAAATTTTCGCGTTTCATACTAATAGACCTGGTAAATACGCCTAAAAATGATACAGATAAATGGGGTTCTGTAAACAAAAAAATCATATTAAGGTTTATTTTTTATTATTTTTTTTTTATGATAAAAACATTTTATTTTCACACTCTCTCTCAATCTCTTATTATTGTATGTCACATATATCTATAGAAGACCATCGTGGAATCAAACATCTCATATACCAGTAGTCAATAGGCCACCATTTTTGCTATACCTTTTATTTGAAAAAACCATTCTACATTCCAGTTTTCTAAAATTTTGGAGATTCACACACAGGCATAGAGGCATAGGTTTACCTTCTTCAGATTTCACCAGTCTTATCTCTAGATAAAGCATATTCTAAAAAAAGCTTTTGCGAAAAAAAAGTTATGTTCTCAGTATGACATACTTTAGCCACGTTTTAAAAGTTAAAAGAGAAAACGAAAATATAACGTGGTGAGTTTCTTTTTATTAAAAATACAAGCTTTCAAGCAAAACGCTTTTCATCAGGTAATCCAAGAATATATGTGGAGAGGTATATTCCACCAACTAAGTAAGTTTTGAATATTGAAGCAGAATTGCCAAGAACAAGCACGTATCAACACACCTAGAGAGCGAGCGAGAAATTCAGTTTAAAATAAGTTTAAAATAAACAAAATATATACATAAATCGGGACAAACACTTGAGGTTAAAATTCCTTATGCGGGATCCATGTTATTACAAAAAGCTATGTACTGCGGGGGTAGTTCAATTTTTTTATTGAGGCTCGGAATTTTATTGGAAACCAAAGCCTCCAGGACCAGTCGTTGATATTTTCCGCTTATGTTACTGTAAATACATTGGGTGTCTGTGAAATCAAATGAATGCTGTGTTTCTGCCATGTTATCGTAACCTTTCGTCTTTCGGTTATCCCATAGATGTTATCCGGCGCCATACGTACCAACAACGTACATATACAATCTCAACCGTTTACAAATCGACTTGCGTTCTCCCGTATTCCGAAACCAACGTCGATTTACTTAGGGTACGACTCAAATATGAGCTCACCTTCTCTTCACCACCGATGTCTTGAACAAGTGTTGCACCTATGCCGATGTTGGACGCATCAGTATGAATATAAGTAGGCGCATTCGATTGAAGTGACCTAAAATTGATGGACTTAATAGTGCTGTTTTTAGGGTTTGAAACGCTTCCTCTTGCCTTTCTGTCCAGGTAAATGATACACTTTTTTAAATAAGGTTGGTCAAAGGGTCAGCAATTTTTGAGAAATTTTTGATGAATTTTCTATAATATGAGCACATTCCCAAAAAAGGATTGTACTTCTTTGACCTTTGTGGGCCGAGGAAAATTTCTGACAGCTTTGATGTTATGTTCCGCGGGTTTTATACCATGTTTGCTCGTTATATAGCAGAGAATCTTCAATTCTTCAAAAGCAAATCGTCATTTTTTTTTATCGTTTAACCTTAAATTAGATTCACGAAAACATCTAAAAACAGCTTCGAGTCTTTCAAAAAGGCATCTCCTTATCGTGCAACTGAAAGTTGCTGATGGCTTGCGCCATCTATCGGAATAAATATCCACTATAGATGGCGCAAGCCAACCACAACTTTCAGTTGCACGATAAGGAGATGCCTTTTTAATAATTTATGCACCTTATCCCAGTACAATTTCACATTTGTACTATTTTATTACTCTATAGAACATGTTCTTTTTGACTGCGAAAGCTCGAGTGAAAACAAAAGCATCCTTATTTCCTGTATTATATAAAAAAAAGCGTTCTCAAGTAAAACAAAATTATTCTAGAACATTCAGAACTACATTGTGTCGCGGTCTCACGCAATTCTGGCCTTAACTACCCATTTCATGATTTTTCAGGATGGCCAATTTTTGGTCGTTGAGGATCAGCTGGCACCACGCTGATGAGGGACAACAGCCCGAAATGCGTCCGTGGTTAGCTTTTTTTGATTAATCAAGAAAGGGTATCTGTCCAATTCTGTAATAATTAAAAATCAACGTGAATAGTTTATATTTATTCCGATAAGGAGATGCCGTTTTCACAATTCATAACTACATCAATTTCTTGGAATATCCAACAGGCAGACACTAGCCTAGGAATAGGAAGTGAATTATACTTCTAATTTAATCAAACCCAAGCCAAATTAAGTTATACATCTTGTGGATAATTGCAATCATCATGAATTCACTCAATACAGATGATCGTATCGATAAATGACAATTTAAAAGATCGTACTTAAGACAGGCGATCTTATCGATAAATTATATATATAAAGATCGTAAATAAGAAAAGAGATCTTGCGATAATTTACAATTATCAAGTCATACTCAAGATAAGCGTTCTTGTCGATGAATAGTAATTATCAAGATCTAACACTTGAGAAGGGTGATCTTATCGATAAATTATTATTATCAAGATCGTTATTAATAAAATTGATCTTATAGATAAATGGAAATTATCAAGTCGTACTCAAGACAGGCGATCTTGACGATAAATTGCAATTATCAATTCGCACTTAAAACTGGCAATTTTGATTATAAAACGCAATTATCAAATCTTACTCCGGACAGGCGATCTTGACGATAAATTGCAATTATCATTTCGCACTTAAGACAGGCGATATTGACGATAAATGGCAATCATCACAAGAATGTTTTCAAGACAGGCGATCTTGAAGATAAAAGAAAAAAATCAAGAACGTACATATTTAAAACAAATTCCATCTTCTCAGTGTATCAGACAAAAAATTGGTTCTCCAATCGTCAAAATGGATGACCGA
>CP092872.1:23262916-23285050 GCA_030710605.1 Cordylochernes scorpioides
GCATTAAAAGCTGATTCAGTAAACATAAAGTTTATGAAATTTGTCAAATATAGGCATTTATAGAGATTCTACAAAGTAAGACGTTTACAACAATGCAAGAACAAATCATTCCATCATGGAAAATTGTGGGGAGAGGGTACACCAACACCTAAGGCTCGACCCACCGGCCCAGCCGCGGCAGAATGTTGAACACCCCCTCGAAGCAGGGGCCATCGGGGTGAAAAGGTGCCCCGGGAAGACCAACATCCTCGGGGCCAGGTGGAGGGGAGCGGCCTAGCTCCCCAAGGACCCAGTCTGACCGAGGAGGCCAACTAACGGAGTCGGCGGAGGCAGCCAAACCATCACCATCCAGGACTGGAGACGGAAGAAGGAAGACGCCCGTTCCATTCCCGGGGAGTGGCCACCATCCCATCTTGCCACCCCTCGACTCCCTGGGGTGGAGCAATGCAGCGGTGGACAAGACGGTGGGGAAGCAAACCACCAACAGCTTTCCACCAACATCAGGATGCCCAGGAGGAGGAACCAGTGGACAGACGACCTGCGGCAGGTCCCGGGCGGCTGCGGGGTGAGTGAACTTTAGATATTGTCTTCCATCCAATACCCTGACTCTCTAGATTTTCTTATTAAATGTGGCACTGATCTGTCATGGTGTTTGTCTACAGGAGCAGCCCCCCGGCGGACATCGGCCGGACGCCGTAGACCACGGGAAAGCCTGCGGTGTGGTGCTTCCCGCGGCCGTCCCGCCCGTCGCCAGTCCCCCTTCCTCCTTGGGCGCCCCACCGCCTGTCCCCGTTGCGATCCTTCTCCGTCTCCCGCCCCGTCGACCTCCGGAGCCCCGGTCAGACCCACCGACCTCGGTGGCCCCGCGCCGCGTGCTGGACTCGCCTTGTCCCTCTCCCCACTCTAAAAAAAAATAATAAAAAATAAAAAAATAAATAAAAAAGTAAATCTATATATTTTTTTCAAAATTGTAAAAGGAAATAAATTGGCATATTGATATTTTCACATTTATATTTCTTCCCTAAAACAAATTCTAGTTATATATTTTTATTGGAAGTAAGGAGATGAGTAGGCTATGTAAATTAGTTGATCTTTGTCACTTGAGTTACAAGTACAAGCTTGTGTCCTTACTTAGGCATGGTTGAATTGTACCTGAGATAAGTGGCTGACTTCGTACCTGGGATACAGGTACAAGTTTGTGTGTCCTTTCCTAGGCCGTGTTTGACTTTGTACCTGGGATACAAGTATAAGCTTGTGTCCTTACCTAGGCCGAGTTTAACTTTGTAGCTGAGGTACAAGTCAAGCTTGTGTCTTTATGTTATGTTCGCAATAAATGAATATTCGAACATTCGTTAAGATTAAATCAAAAGGGTGTTTAATTACTCGGGCCTTGTAAAAATCTCGTCTTCTTTCCAGCGCGATTAGTTGGCACGCCGCCAAGCCATTGGGAGAGGCGGTGCTTCTGCCACCGTGCTGCCGGCCGATCTATGCAGCTGTTCTATCACATCTCTCTTTTTATATTTACAAATCATTATCTAATATCTGCGCATTAGATATCGATTAGGAAGAATAACGCCCAACAGGCTTCACAACTCTGCTAGACTTGTGAACTAGATGGTATTTTCGTTCTTAACTGCCGTCCCATTAAAAGCTCAGTAGGACTATATCCATTTTCTAGAGGAGTTGCTCGTACTCCAACAAACCTAGGGATGTGGGTCCTGGCTTTTTCTTAAAATGTTCATCATAATCTTGACGCCCTCTTCCGCCATTCCATTACTTTTTGCGAACTTTGGACTTGATGTGACATGGTGGAAGCCATAATCTTTTGCAAAAGCAGCAAATTCCCTCGCAGAACCCGGATGGAAATTGAGCACTGGATCTCCAAATTAGGTACTATTATCGCTCACCACAGTCTCTGGGATTCCATGACGCGCAAAATTGATTTGCAGCATCCCACAATCATCTATTCTGTCAAGCGCATGAATTCCACAACCTCAAGATATCTGGAGTAATAATCGATTTTAATCAGATACCATTTGTTTTTGAATTTTAACAGGTCTGTCCCAATTCGTTGCCAATGTCGCGTGGGAAACTCCGTAGGCATTAGTTTCACATGTTTCAAAGCCTTCTTCTATACAAATCGAACATTTTCGTATGGCATCAGCAATTTCAACCGAGATCCCTGGCCACCAAACAGTCTCTCGAGCTCTAAGTCTGGCTTTGGTCACTCCAAGGTGTCTGCTATGGAGTCTTTCTAGTATCTCCTTTTGCATGGACTTCGGGATGATTAACCGGCATCCCCTCATCATTAATTCATTATTAAATGATATTTCGTCACAGACATACCAAAATTTTGATTCTTCTTTCAGCAGTTTTTTCTTTTCTGGCCATCCCTGCCACGGGTACCTTTTAATTTGATTTTTTACGATATTATGTTGTTGACTTTTCTCGTTTTCTGCATCTTGAGTGAAAATAAGCGGTTGTCTCGACAAAGCATCAGCAGCAATTAAGTCTTTTTCCGGAATGTGTTGAATGGTATACAAAAATCGCATCATTCTTATACGAATCTTTGAATTCTCGGGGTCAGCACATCCAATTCTTTAGTGGAGAAAATAGGGACTAAGTGTTTATGATTCTACCTATTAGAAAGCCCTAGAAACGCTCACAGGCCCGTGTCAACGCCATCGTCTCCTTCTCAATTTGAGCTTAAGGTTACTCTGTAGGTGAAATGGTGCGAGATATATACGCCATGGGTTTCCAGTTGTTTTAGAACTTCTCCAAGTCCAAAAGAAGAAGCGTCTGTAGAAACCTTAGTATCTTTTTAATATCATATGCTGCTAAGGTGGGGTGAGATGTCAGCATGTTATTCAAACTCAGAAACGCTCGTTCTTGGTGTGGTCCCCATTGGAATTCGTTTTCCTTACGAAGTAGTTCATTTAGTGGAACAGCAACGTCGGCCATATTCGCTAAATATTTTCTTAGATGGTTGACCATTCCCATGAATCTTCGCACCCCTTAAGGGGTCTGGACGAATTTCGTCTGCGTCCACAATATGTCCCAAGAAATACACTTCCTGGACATCAAACATGCACTTATTCTCGTTTAAAGTAACGTTGGCATTTCTTATCTTTTGTAGAACAGAGCGCAGAATTGCGTCATGCTCTTCTTTGGTCGTTGCAAATATCAAAATATCATCCAGTTAGCAAATTACTCCTTTTTCTCCTCTGATGATGATGTCCATGATCCGCTGAAAATTTTCTGGAGCTATTGAGATTCCAAATGGAACGCGTCGGAAGCTGTAACGTCCGAAGGGAGTGATGAAGGTAGTTAATTTCTGACTCTCTTCATCCAGTGGTATCTGGTGAAAACCGCTATTGGCGTCAAGTTTTGAAAAAAACTTAGCTTCTCCCAGCTGGCCCAACATGTGCTCGACTCCTGGCATCGGGTGTGTCTCCCTCTCAATGCTTATGTTTAACTTCGATAAGTCAACACATAGTCTTATATCTCCGTTGGTCTTGCTAGCAATAACAGTTGGCTTACACCACTCCTTTGCTTCCTGCACTGGCTAAACAATATTCATATTTTGAAGTTCAGTGAGTCTTGTCTTCAACTTTTCCATAAGTGGTATAGGGACTCTGCGCGGCGGGTGTATGGCGAACGGTTGAGCATCCTTTTTCAACTTGATTTTTAGGGTATTTCAACCTTTCTAATCCCTAAAAAAAGTTTAGGGAACTCTCGTTTAACATCAACTGAAGAAAAGGTTTCCGCCTTGAGTGAATTCAATTGCACCAACAACTTCAGCTTGACGCATGCATTACCACTTAGCAATGACTCACTCATTTGATATGTAACGTAAATAGGTTCTTCAATCTCGACATCGCCATATTTCAGTTTTCCTGTGAACATTCCAGCGCACTTCAGAATTTGTCCAGAAGATTATCGCAGAGTACGGTTCGCAGGTCGCAATTCTCGATCTTTACATTTCTTTTTGAAGATGTGCAGAGGAATAGCTGTCACGTCTGCTCCAGTGTCTAGCCTCATCCTTATCGCTATGTTATCTAATTTCAGTGTCTCAATACAAGGTTCAGATCCTTTTAAACCTGATTAAGTCAGCAAAAGGGCATTTCGACGTGAGGTACTCTCATTGGAAGTCACCTCTTTCACCATCGTATTATTTTTCTTACATTTCTGGCGTCCATCAATTTGGGGTGATGTCGATGGCAGGTTTGTTTCACAACATGACTCCCAGTAACCGAGAGCATTACATTTATTGCAAGTCGTTTGCATAGCTGGGCACGTTTTCCCGCAATTTCTATTTTTTTTTATCTGTACGCCATCAGTCGTTTGTGTATTTTGCTGCCGAAATATTTTGGGAGGTTTTCTTTACCGTTTTTATTTGGTTCACCCTCAAGTTGTATGGGTTTCAAAGATCATATTGCTGCTTCCGGACAGCTTCAAACGGGCGTACTGTTTTTACAGATTTTCTAATGTTACGCTTTCATCTAACTGCAATCTTTCTGAAAGTTTTCAACTCGAATACCAACAACGATTCTATTTCAAATCATTTCGTCATGAAGCGTTGCGTATTCACACGACTGAGCAAGGCTGTACAAGCTCGTGATAAATTCGTCGTTGGGCTCCCCTTAATCTTGCATTATTGAGTTAAATAGGGCACGCTCATATATCACGTTTTTTTTCTGGCATCAAAATAAATATAAAATCATTCCAGAATATGTTTCAGCTTCTTGTCAGCTTCTGATTTGAAATTTAAGCAACGAAAAATATCGACTGCTGAGCATTTCGATTTGCGATTTTTCGTCTTTTTCGCCCAATCCATTGGCAATTCTAGAGCGATAAAAATGCTTATTCCATCTTGGCCAATCATTCGGATTAGAGAAGTTAAAAATTTATGGTGGCGATACTTGAAAAAACCTGCCATTTTTTTCAAAGAAATATAAAATGAATAAATTATTTGAAAAAAATTCACTGAGTTTTAGGAAGCGTTTACATACGTTCTTTACGCTGCCACCATGTTATGTTCGCAATAAATGAATATTGGAATATTCGTTAAGATTAAATCAAAAGATGTTTGTTTACTATGGCCTCGTATAAATCTCGTCTTCTTTCCCGCGCGCCACCTGATTGGTTGGCGCGCGCACGCCGCCAAGCCGTTTGAAGAGGCGGGGCTTCCGCCACCGTGCTGCAGGCCTATCTCTGCAGCTATTTTATCACACCTTACATATGCCGTGGTTGACTTTGTACCTGAAATACAAGTATATGGTTGTGCCTTGACCTAGGCCGTAGTTGACTTCGTACATGAGATACAGGTACAAACTTGTGTCCTTACCTAGGACGTGGTTGACTTCGAACCTGATACAGTACAAGCTTGTGTGTCCTTACCTAGGCCTTGTTTTACCTTTATACCTGAGATACAGTACAAACTCGTGTCCTTACCTAGGACGTGGTTAACTTTGTACCGGAGATACAAGTATAAATGTGTTTTCTTTCCTAGGCCGTGTTTGACTTTGTACTTGAGATGCAATTACATGCTTTTGTGTTCTTACCTAGGCCGTGGTTGACTTTGTAGCTGAGATACAGTACAAGCTTGGGTCCTTAGACCGTTTTTGACTTTGTACCTGAGATGAAATTACATGCTTTTGTGTTCTTACCTAGGCCGTGGTTGACTTTGTACCTGAGATACAGTACAATCTTGTGCCCTTACATAGGCCGTGGTTGACTTTGTACCTGCGATACAAGTACAAGATTATGTCCTTACCTTGGCCAATGTTGATTTCGTACCTCAGCCTTTTCGGCTTCAGTACCTTCAACTCGCAGACGAAGACCAACAACCCGAAACGCGTACTTTGTCGGCTTTTCTTCATTTATTAACATGATGAGTTGAGTGATATTTTTGAAGTAAAATATTAAAAATCCAGTTAATATTTATTCCGCTTGATGGCGCTTTGCTGTCTATGTTGCGTTCCCGGTTTGGATAGATGAAAAGGGAGGATACACGATGTGACTTATTAAAGTTTCCTTACTTAAGTATATATATATATAGCAATTTAGGCCAACAACCCCATGTATATAACCCGCAGCAAGACCTTAATGTTGTATAATAGAAGCACAGCTGTCAATGATGCACTATCGACATATGTCTTTACATCATCACATGTAATGCAATTTGTGCAAACAGGATAAATAAAGAAAAAAAAAGGGGGAAACTCTGTAATTGATTAAGAGTTTGAGTTAAAGCAGGGATCGAGCATATAATATTGTCAGAACAAAGGTCTAAAGATGGAAACAACCACGACACTAGTATACAATTTCATCAGACAACCCATGAAATCGTTATTAAATTGGGCAATCTATAAAAGACTCCTTCTGGAGGTTTAGCAACCCACTGAAGACGCTGGGAGCTATTTCATAGAGGAAAATTATAGCAACAGATCTCTATAATTTCTACAGATCAACTGTAAATAGATTCATATTAAGGCATTTTTATAGCCCAAATAACACAAACAATAGTCAAACATACAAATCTGTTTGCATCATGCCGTACCCTCCTAACAGCGTAACAATAGCCCGAGGAATCAGAAAATATGGTATAATGGTAAATATGATGGAATAACGCACTGAAACACATAAAAGTACAAACATTACTAAAACCTGACAGATAGATACCCTCAAAGTAGCCCTAATAAAGTCGTAATTTGCAACTGTCGCTGTGTCAATATATCACAGCAAAGATATAGTACACAACTCTATTCCAACAGAGTCGGTAGTTCTATATTTATTACAATTTGTGAAATTAAGGTGTGGGGGGTAGTACCATAAAGCAAAAGGAATGAAATATGTATGAGAGGAAACAAGAAAATTTCTCTAAATATTTATTTAAATAAATTAAAATTTGGGAACATGTCTATACTGACGAGATATGCTATTTACATAGTAAAAATTTAGATAGAGGTGACCTGAAGTTACTTTATAGCCCTTTAGGGCCCATGCGAAATCTAGGTTGGTTACTACACAAAAAGGGGGGGGGGGGGGGGGGGGGGGGCGCTAAGTCATAATGACAAATGGCTTACCTTTTCTCGAAAGTGCCGGCAAAGGTCTGGTCTCCCATCTGAAGACTGTCCTCTCACTGAGCGACTCAGATTGAATCTGCCTTTTGGCAAAGAAACCCTCTTTTATCTTTGTCTCTCTCCGTTTTCATTCGCCGAAAGAAACACCAATCAAATGGCCAACGGCTCCAGTATACAATTTCATAGACGCCCCAGGCCTCTCCCATCAAAATAGAACATATAGTATTACCAAAACAAAAAAAAATCTAAAGAGAGAAACAGCCACGGCACTAGTGTAAAATTTCAGACCCCAGGCCCCCCCTCCACATGGATTGAAATACTATCCTCCCTTTTCTCGGGACGGTATATATATCGCCCCCCGTCTTGGCTAAAAATCGACCCAGGCCCCTTTTACCTGGACTGTAATGTGATGCTTCCTTTTTTTCGGGAAGGATATTTATAAGGCTTAGTCTTTTAGAAATCTTCCTTCTCCATTTTTTTCTGGTCACCTCTACCTAAATTTTTGATGAGGGGAATATATGTACATAGGAAACAACAGTTTAGTGTCTAAGTTTCTGGGCAAAAAAATGGTCTGTAAGTCTATGTGGGAGGGAAGCCATGTATCCATTTGATTTGATTATACATACGCCTTCTGTTGGGGTATGGTTACAAAAACGTGCCCCAACAATCCTCCCCCTGCCAAGTAATGGACAAATGCGTTTGTGCTACTCATTATTCATCTGCCTTTCATCAGTTACTATGAAAGCAGGCCCATTTCTAGCAAAATGCATTTTCCATTACTAGGTGAAGCCAGATGTACCGAAACCTATAGGGAAGATAAGGCTAGTCAAAATGATGGTATGCCATTCTAGATGTTTATTATTCCGAACATTAGTGGGCATTGCGCATCCTGGCAAAGGGGTTTTTATGTGTTATTATTCCGTCAGCACACTGTTATCAACATAGGTTATGGGGGACAGTCATATCATATGTATGGAAGTAAGCAAGGTCATCTGTCTTACCATTCATGGGTATATATACCACCCTTCCACTTTCTTCTTTGGCCT
Organism: Cordylochernes scorpioides; assembly: GCA_030710605.1. Classification (NCBI taxonomy): domain Eukaryota; kingdom Metazoa; phylum Arthropoda; class Arachnida; order Pseudoscorpiones; family Chernetidae; genus Cordylochernes; species Cordylochernes scorpioides. The sequence goes on from CP092872.1 coordinate 23,271,048, forward strand.
TGAGGAGTAGGCCTTCCTTGTGGTAGGTCCTCTCAACCCCATCCTTGCCTCTTGGGGTGCTGGATTCATTGCTACCTTCTTTCTGCTAACAATACAGTTAGAACATTTCCCTATTACATATTATATATAAAAAATTGGGCGCCAATAAGTCGTTTAGAAATAACTGACTAGTCCAACTCCTAAAACATGCCAGCATCTTTATTTAAGTACCAATCAAGACATTCGTGTGGTATAGTTATACATATACAATCAAAGGAAAGGATAATTATAGTTAGCTGAAAGAAATATCTTGGTACATAATAATTAGCCTATGACATGATGACTTTTGCTAAATTAAAAAAATTACAGAAACAAATTGTGAAAGTAATTATTAAATAAGGCACGAAATATGTAATGATAAAATGAATCCTTCCATGTTATAAGATGGGTATAATATATATATTGAAGAAAACACGTATCATGCGGATAGTGATTAAATATGATAAAAATCATCCCATGATAGATGATAAAGAAAACCACTACAAAATTATATATGATGACAAAATATATATACATATACAAGTAAGGCGGATAAAAGACAATAAGGATAAAATAGATCATGCCTTGAGGGAAGAATAAGCCACGACAACATGTTTAAAAAAAAAATGCAACATGGCAGGTAAATATTACTAATATCATGGATATCAAAGGAAATAAATTTGTTGAAATGAATAGTATATGATTATAATATAATATAAATGATATAAAATAATAACCTATTCAATAAGAAAATGAAAACACATTATATATATTTGTGCGCTGAAGGATAAAGGTTTAGTATCTCAATTAAGTTTTCAATCTTATTCAGTCTGGAATCACGAGTTGGTCACTGGGTAATATTCGTCTATCCCGATCCTACTGGAGGGTGTGTTTTCTCTTATGTGTTAGATTCCTCAAATTACAATACTCTCTCAACCCAGATGGGTACGTCATTTAGAATCTTGGTCAAATGGAACATAGCCCAGACCTCTATTAAACTACACAGTCCATTTAAATCTAGGGTGACAACCGTATGAAGAGAATTTTTTTCTGTTTTGGCAGAGCGACTAATCAATTTCTACTATTTTGTTTGTGGCTCCGTTTACCTTGCCTCTGGGGTGTGTACAGTTCAGCTACCTCCCCCTTCCAAGAAATTCATATTACTTTCATCTACTAATATACTCTCTATTCATTGACCTGAATCCTATAAATCTACATCTTATAAGTTTGAATTTTATCAATCTGAAATTTTGGTTCCTTTTACAAATTCCTTCAGAATTCTACTCCCTGTATAACTGCTCTTAATTCTACTCTCCTCAATACAACACTTCTAAAACTTTGACTCACTGGCTTGTTCTGGCGTCTCGTTCGCGGTCATTATAGTTAAATAATACTTTAAAATCTTATCCTAACATGGAACGAGTCTAAACTCGTTGAAGGTCCTAATAATTACTTATTCTGTCTCTCGAATCGGTCTTATGCTCGAATTCATTCCAACAAAACGTATGGCAGGGCGAATCCTTTATTAGAAGAAACTTCCGCTAGCTATGGGGGATCAAACTGGTACCAAAAAAATTCAATAGACGGAAACTACTTCGTCTAGAATAACTGGGCAATCTCTGCCTACTTTCCAATCTTACAGGACCTCCCGTCTGGAACACCCTCGCTCCAGCCACGCTAAAAGCGTCGAAACTACGGTGTCAGATCGGTTACCCAAGGTCGCGCCGTTATACCCCAGGCTATACGGCATGGCTAAAACAAATCCCCCATCCTGCATAAAATTCAATCTATACCTCTTCGTTTCCTCTTGCGAGGAGGAGTTGAGTGGGAAATTCGGCTTGATCCTTGCCTTCCACTATCTCCAAGTCTGAGGGTCGGGATAGGGATCATTTATCCACAATCCTTAAAATTCAAGCTAAACTAAGATAAAAGAAAATCAAAGGAAAATTATACCCCCTAACGAGGGACCTAACAAAAGGGAGCGAATATTTTCTAACTAGATAGAGTTGTAGTTGTCCTGTTTGAGGCTTCTCGGTCCTAACAAAATTCGAAATAAAAAATAAAATAAAATAAAAATCGATCCAATTAAAGTCCTTAACCCTATTCTAATGTGTTTTGGTCTCACAATATAATAGTTTTTTAACCTTCTTCTACATTTATTCCTCTTCACATTCACACAATTCAGTCACTGAGGGCATTCATCCTAAAGTTAGAAGCTGCTATAGACGCCAAAACACTCAATTATTTCTATCAAATAGACCCTTACAATAATAAAATCTTCTAGGACTAGACGTGAAATCAAATAAAGTTACCTAATTAAAACAAAGTGGGGACCAAAGCCCTATTTACTTAAACGAAATGCCTCTGCACAAGCTCTACATATATATTAATTCATTATACTCACTAAATGATTGTTAACAATAACTGTTGACAAGTCTAAATAACCTGGAAGCTAATCTACCAAAAAAAAAAAAGAAAGAATCAGTGTAACTTCAAAAACTGCCCTTGCCTTGACACTAAGCGACTATTCACGACAATTTTATATAGACACACACAAATTATTGGGGCGAATAAAGAACCATTAAACGTGACACCTCATAAAAGCGGATTGAGTCTCTCTCCTAGCCACCGTGGGTGAAGTCACTTTCTTCTTACTTCCTCGTGCGTCTGCCCCCTTTGCACTCTATTGAAAGATGGATTTATAGGGTTTACGATTCACTACCCAACACTAACATTCTCAAGTGCTTTCCAAGGATCGACTACAGTCTGGGCCTACTTAACTTCTACCCCTGGCTTAGGGTCCCTATACTTCACAACTTTACTCTGAGAGATTGACCTTTCATGTTCTCATTAGAAACCTATTTCAAAGCTACTACCTGAAGGCCAGGGATTATAGGGTTTCTGAGTTACCCAACACAAGCCATAGGATGCCTATTAGGTTTGTTGTTTTAGACATAGCCCCCCTCTAAGTTGTGATTTTCTACACCTTCCTTCACCTATTACTCCTGATAATAACTAAAATTTCAGATTTACACTAAATAGTTAATTCACAATGGTATACATTATTCTCATTGGTCTTTGAAACTCGGGTTTTAACAAGAAATAGTTTGTATAGAAAAAAAAAGGAATCCTAATGAAGTTCTACTTTAAAAAAAAAAAGGTTTTTAAATGAAAAAAAAAAAAGGTTGAAATCTCTAAACTTCTCATTCTATCGAGCTGATTCTCCGTACACACTCCAAAATCCTAGTTAGTGGCGACAGTCTAAGCAGAATTTACACTGTGTGGGCCTTTTCACCCTTGTAGACCTGCGTAAAGTTAAACTGTTCACACTAACTCTGTCAACTTCCCCTCGTCTCATTACTTCTGAGTTCGCTCTGGTTGTCACTTAGCGGTTGTTATTAGAAATTTCCTTCATGTATTTATACAGTATGAGGCATAGTAATAAAAAGGCTGCATTTCCATGAGTTCATCTCTCTTACAACATGCTGAAACGAAATCAAATGTGGTTATAAGATCACTGTCTATGTGGTAACAGGTGCACATTGGATTGGGAAAGGACAAAGTTATTTCGCCCTTTATGATACCAATTGTAACTGGGTTTTCTGTTGAGTTATGATGATATACTGAGAATTTGATAGGGAAATTATTTTGTAGACTTTGTTGCATATCAGGGGTCTTGTTTGTTCCTGGGTTAGAAATTTTATATTATTCCTTACTGTCAGTCTGATAATTACCTTCCTGGCTCATGAGATAGGTGTGCAACTTGTATAATTCACTGTGGAAATATATGTGGACATTTAAGAATTTATAGAGGTATATTTAATATGGAGTCGTCACCTCAGCTCGATCCATCCACATTTTGTTCTGGAATTAGCGTCATATTCTAGATGGACTTCACTGCCTCATCTATAGTCCAGGCATATCACCTTAAATGTCAATTTTAGGAAACGTCATCTCGTCCTAGACCTTTCTTTTCTGCATGCTGGCACATCTTCAATGACATTTCCAATGTGGGGAACACACCCTTTTGGCGGTCTATCGGTATCCAGTGATCATACTTGGCAGAAAACGTCGTCAAAGGGGGCCTCCCTCCTTGCGTGTCTAGCCATCTAATCCAATCACGATACCGCCTCACGCCTATAGGTTCCGAATTATATTCAATGTAATATCTTTGCTCGGGTGTCCCGACTTTATCAATCTTTATTCACAGCCTTTAGGTGATTTTACTCCGCACTGGAGGCTCGCATTCCGCTAACTTCCTCATTATATACAAGTGTTAAATCGAGCCTCGATAAACTCTCCTGTCTCCTATACCCCCATTATTAGATAGATCCTGTCTCTAACACAGGTGGCTTTTGCTGCCTTGTCATTAGCTTAAAGCTGTCCAAGCACACCTCGGGATATCTCAGCTGTCTTGTAGACACAAGCTCCAGTCATCTCCTTTCCTTTGAATATTTTAAAAGATTATCCCAGGTAGTTGTCATAAGTTAATAAATAGTTCCACAGTGATTTAAAAGGTACTCGCGCAAATTGGTCACCAGATCTACTCCTTGAGATTCTGCCATTGGAATGTTAAAACCAGATTTCTATCCATTATTGATTTCAAATAAAAAAGGTTTTACGAAGAGAGAAAAAAAAGGTGCGTCTTTCTATGGTGATCAAACTTCTCTCTTCACGGGTACGCTAACTGGATCTTCAATTCTATTTTCACCTTAAGGCTCATATATTTGCCACTCTCCCAATCCACTATGCGCTAAAAAAAATAAAATCGATTAACTATCATTCAGCATGTTAGCCCTAATCTGGATGCACAGGCTAGTATGATTTGATAGAAAGCGCTATTAAAATGAAGTTAAGATATTTGTATCCAGCAATAATTATCAGAACTCACCTCTGCTGTGAGAAAATTATATCAGAGCTATGTTGAAAAAAAAAATGCTAAGTCATTTCAGTAGACTACTGTAAAACACTGATCACCGTTCTAAATTTGAACCATGGGAATCCAACCTCATTTCTCATACTGTATATAATAATTTGAGAAAGTAAAATAAAGAAATTGTAATCAATGGTGCTCGCAACAGAATTCAAAATGATTGAGACACAGAACATTATAAATAATGTCCAGCAAGCAGGATACCAAACCACCTTTATATTACAACATTTCCACAAAAGTATAACTATCAATAACCCAATAAACAAAACCACAAATATCTATAGGGCGATATGTTACATTCCATACTCACAAACATCTATAACAATAGCCAACTACTTAAGAAACCCTGGCATCCAAACATATTACTGTAATTCCCCTAACATAGGCTCCACCATAAAAGTCCACTATCTAAAAATAATCCTACTATCATAAAACCCACTAACCAAAACAGAGAATAAAAGGCAATATATTCCGTAGAGTGTAACAGCTGCCAAGCCAAATACGCAGGGGAGACAGGAAGGAGGGTCAGCAGTAGAATATATGAACATAGACGCAACGTTATTAATCAAGACAATAGGTCTCTAATTTTCCAATACTGCAAAGGAACAGGTCACACTTTCGCATTAGGAGAACCTAGAATACATTACAATAACATAAACAGCAAATATCAAAGGCTTATAATTGATTCTCTATTATTCAGAAAACACAATAGCATTAATAGAAAATAGATTTGCCCGAAACATATAACACAATATATCCTAGTACCAGCTAATAATATCAACAATAATATAAGTAACTTATATGTAATAGCCAATAACTATTATAAAACTACTTAAATAATAGAATTTCTAACCTATAAGATAATTCATAGAATATAGCAAACAATAGTAGAATATGTATAAAAACCAAAAAAAAATGTCTTAAGAAAACAAATAATATGCAAAACTTCCTAATGTATATATATATATATGTACATAGAATCATAATAGTTTTAGCATCAGGCGACGTTATATTTTCTTGATATATTGTATATGTTTCTCCTGTAGAAGGGCGGACAAGCTCGAAAGCTTGAGAAGACCAGAATAAAAGATACTCATCCCCATAAACGTTTTACTTTGATATCAGAAATCAATGATAATATTAAGGTTTTGCCACGAACAATGTGAATCGTAAAAGACAGCGGCGAGAGATGCGGTATACACCGCCTCAACATAACTTTCATTGCCTGATAAAATGCCAGTGAAACGGAAAGCATAAATTAAAATTCACGATTTATAATAGACTGTTAATCTCAGGATGCGTGGACTACTTCACCAAAACTTAAAATAGTATGGCTTTTCATTAGGTATATATTTCTAAAGTATAGGGGATGAAACATATACTAAATTCGAGCCCCACGTTGGGCGCCATTGTTGCGTTCCCGGTTTGGATAGATGAAAAGGGAGGATTCACGATGTGACTTATTAAAGTTTCCTTACTTAAGTATATATATATATATAGCAATTTAGGCCAACAACCCCATGTATATAACCCGCAGCAAGACCTTAATGTTGTATAATAGAAGCACAGCTGTCAATGATGCACTATCGACATATGTCTTTACATCATCACATGTAATGCAATTTGTGCAAACAGGATAAATAAAGAAAAAAAAAGGGGGAAACTCTGTAATTGATTAAGAGTTTGAGTTAAAGCAGGGATCGAGCATATAATATTGTTAGAACAAAGGTCTAAAGATGGAAACAACCACGACACTAGTATACAATTTCATCAGACAACCCATGAAATCCTTATTAAATTGGGCAATCTATAAAAGACTCCTTCTGGAGGTTTAGCAACCCACTGAAGACGCTGGGAGCTATTTCATAGAGGAAAATTATAGCAACAGATCTCTATAATTTCTACAGATCAACTGTAAATAGATTCATATTAAGGCATTTTTATAGCCCAAATAACACAAACAATAGTCAAACATACAAATCTGTTTGCATCATGCCGTACCCTCCTAACAGCGTAACAATAGCCAGAGGAATCAGAAAATATGGTATAATGGTAAATATGATGGAATAACGCACTGAAACACATAAAAGTACAAACATTACTAAAACCTGACAGATAGATACCCTCAAAGTAGCCCTAATAAAGTCGTAATTTGAAACTGTCGCTGTGTCAATATATCACAGCAAAGATATAGTACACAACTCTATTCCAACAGAGTCGGTAGTTCTATATTTATTACAATTTGTGAAATTAAGGTGTGGGGGGTAATACCATAAAGCAAAAGGAATGAAATATGTATGAGAGGAAACAAGAAAATTTCTCTAGATATTTATTTAAATAAATTAAAATTTGGGAACATGTCTATACTGACGAGATATGCTATTTACATAGTAAAAATTTAGATAGAGGTGACCTGAAGTTACTTTATAGCCCTTTAGGGCCCATGCGAAATCTAGGTTGGTTACTACACAAAAAAGGGGGGGGGGGGGGCGCTAAGTCATAATGACAAATGGCTTACCTTTTCTCGAAAGTGCCGGCAAAGGTCTGGTCTCCCGTCTGAAGACTGTCCTCTCACTGAGCGACTCAGATTGAATCTGCCTTTTGGCAAAGAAACCCTCTTTTATCTTTGTCTCTCTCCGTTTTCATTCGCCGAAAGAAACACCAATCAAAATGGCCAACGGCTCCAGTATACAATTTCATAGACGCCCCAGGCCTCTCCCATCAAAATAGAACATATAGTATTACCAAAACAAAAAAAATCTAAAGAGAGAAACAGCCACGGCACTAGTGTAAAATTTCAGACCCCAGGCCCCCCCCTCCACATGGATTGAAATACTATCCTCCCTTTTCTCGGGATGGTATATATATCGCCCCCCGTCTTGGCTAAAAATCGACCCAGGCCCCTTTTACCTGGACTGTAATGTGATGCTTCCTTTTTTTCGGGAAGGATATTTATAAGGCTTAGTCTTTTAGAAATCTTCCTTCTCCATTTTTTTCTGGTCACCTCTACCTAAATTTTTGATGAAGGGAATATATGTACATAGGAAACAACAGTTTCCAGCTCGGATGTCTCTGGATGTCTTCTTCTCCACCAGGCATCAGCTTTCGGCATGGAAGTCTGGTGTCACCAAGTGTCTAAGTTTCTGGGCAAAAAAATGGTCTGTAAGTCTATGTGGGAGGGAAGCCATGTATCCATTTGATTTGATTATACATACGCCTTCTGTTGGGGTATGGTTACAAAAACGTCCCCAACATCTATATCGAGTTTCTTTAGTTCTTCTATATAAAAATATATATATATGAAGCCAACCTTTTTATTAACATTTTTTTAATTTTATTTTTTTTTTTTCACAAAAAAAAATCTTTTCACAGCATCTGTTGAACAATGCCCGTTTTTATTTACTCTTCTTCTCTAATCTACACATCTCTCTCTCTTAACTTTCCTTTCTTGGTGAACCTAACCTCTTGACCAAACTTGGTGGCATGCAGTACTTTGATATTTAGCTACAGTGTATTGCGGTTTGTTTGCTTGTTACGTCTATTTTTGGCTCGAAAATCAAAAACTTCGGTTAGTAACCCGCAAAACTATTCACCAATCGTCGAGGTATAGCTTTTAACAACGCTGACGTTGGCCAATGCCCGGAACGCGTACGTAGTTAGCTTTGTTTGATTAATCGAGAATGGGTATATTGCCCAACTCTGGAATAAGTAAAAACCAACGACCATTTGATATTTATTCCGAGAGATGGCGCAAGCCATCAGCAAATTTCAGTTGCGCTATAAGGAGATGCCTTTTCTCAATTGAAAATGTCATCTGTTTTGCCTTGACGATATGCTCTTCTGCTAGGTGCCTTCTTTCTTTTAAATCATTCAAAACAATCTTGACTGAATCCTTTCGGTTAATTCGGCTCGAAAAACCAAAAATTTCTTTGATTTTAGAAGGTACTCCAACAACTAGAAAATTCAAATTTTATTGTAACGGTGAACAAGCTATGCCTAACTTTTACAACATTCTTCGTTTTACAGGGGTGCCGAATCTTTCGGCGCGCTAGCTAAATTATATTGAAATATATAAAAAGTCTTTCGATATAATTGCGCTATATATATATTAGGCATAACCTCTGACCGCACTCACATAATCTTTTTAGATGCAAGAGCGCCATCTAGTGGAACAGAAATCAACGTTGATTTATTTCGAATTTATTTTTCCCACACAAACATATACGAGTATATGAAAAAACAATAGAAAAAAATAAAAGATAAGTGGGTCAGGTGTTGATATTAAAAATAAAGAAGGCATCTCCTGACCACGAGCACATGTGTTTTTTAGATGGCAGAGCGCCATCTAGTGGAGCAAAAATAAACTAAACGTTTATTTAGCTTGCTCCGAGATATTTGGCCAACCCAATTTCTTGATAAATCAAGAAAAGCCATCCACGAACGCGTTTCGCGCTGTTGGCTCTCGTCAGCGTGGAGAAGGCTGTAACCACTGCGACCAAAAAGATTTTTGGTTCCAATGGCTTCCTGAAAAATCAAGAAATGAGTATTTAAGGCCAAATTTGCGTAAAGACGCTTAACACATGAAAAAACAATAGAAAAAAATTAAAGATAAGTGGGTCAGGTGTTGATATTAAAAATAAAGAAGGCATCTCCTGACCACGAGCATTTATCTAATATTGTTGAAAATGATCCTGTCGACGTATGGATAAACTGGCAGTCGTGAACCTGAGGCGAGTGTTGATGTTCTTCCCACACGCGGACAACAAGAAGCAGAGGCAGGGCTAGATGTTAGCACCGAGAGTGATCGGGGACAGTCCACGGGACAGGGGTAGAGCCATGACACAAACCTGGATGCCTATCACCGAGACATGAGAGAGAGAGAGACCTAGAAGACAGAAGCGGTCTGCCGATGGACCCACGGTGGAACACACTGCCGCTGACACCCCTGCTAAAGCTGTCCTTTTTACAGGGAAAAGCCCTGGAGGGGGGCCCCATCTGGGCGTCGGCTATTTCCTCTCCCTCTGCCCGCAGCTGACCACTATTGAGCTTTTTATTTTGACGTCATCATTTTGAGTTAAAATACAAACAAGGGTGGTACAGGTTATATTAATAGAGATAGAGAGGCATATATACAAAATATGGGGGTGGTATCAAATAGGAGCAGTGTACATTTTAATAGAAGGGTACGATCTTATAAAGTATCGGCTCTAACTAATTGGAAGAAATGTGAAATATGCTGATAGTGTCATTATTAAACATTTTAAAATATACTATATATATATACAGCAAAATTAATATGATAATTTTGAATATACACATTCATATAATACATTTTTATAATTCATACATATACAAAAAAATATTGAGATTATTTCCAAGATTTAACACAGCTTTTTTAGAATATTTTGTTTTCTAGTCGCTCTATTTGAGATGTAAATTATGTGTTCTATATAAGTGCAATTGCTCAAGTATCACACCTAGATATTTTAGAATACCCTGAATCCAACAATTCTATATTCTGTTAAGAGTCATGTGATCTTGACCAACGCAAACAGAAATACAGCGGTATGATCTCTCAACCCAAAATCTTATTTTACAAAGCATAACAATTGTTTTCATAATGAACCAACGTTTCAAATGCAATTTCTGTAGGGGGGAGAAACCTGCCATTAACTACATTATAGGTTAACATAAAGCAATAACGCGCCAACTATAAATATAAAATGAAAGGATTTAAAAGCACAAATGTTTCTTTTATACATAATAAAAACTTCTACTGCCCTTACTTCGATGAAAAAAATATATTGGGAGGGCATGGCTCATCAGTGGTGAACCCTCCCAGCGGTCTGGCTAATTTAATCCACCAGACCGCTTCTCAGAGCTCTAATACTGTTTAGAGAGAGAGAGAGAGAGAGAGAGAGAGAAATAAGGATAACCCAGGCCCCTGGAGCGCAAGAAACGCCAACTGCCCGGATACTGTATTGGATGATTCTGCTTATATACGCAGCACTGAAGGATGGAATCTCAGAAATGGTTTTCAAGAAAACTATGAACATAAGCTTATAGGACAGTAGAATTACATCCAAATATTTGTATCGAGCAATGCTCTTCCGCAAACAATAAAAACAAGACCAGTTAGGCATAAATTAACACAAAGCAATAACGCGCCATCTATACATATAAAATGAAAGGATTTAAAAGCACGAATGTTTCTTTTATACATAATACAAACTTCTACTGCCCTTACTGCGATGAAAACATATATTCGCGTTTAAAATTTATTGAATAAATAAACCTTCCAAACAAAATTCAGCTGCGACTTTGTTGAAGTCCGATATTTGGTAATGTATTTGGATTCTGTCGTTAACTACTCATAACAGAATTATAATGGCGTGCCACACGGGGTAGAATTTAATTTATTTTAAAACAAATTCAATATAAAAGTTGAATTTTTGTCAAAGAAATACAAAAAATACATTCTTTAAATGAAGATAGTTAATGAGTGTTTAAAACTAATACCGCGTCTTATTTCCTATTTTGAGGATCGCTGATGTTCTAGAGCTTTTTTTTTTCTTCTGAATCCACCGGTCGATAATTTTTTTTTAAAATCGCATCAAGTTGTGGACAGGATAAAACATATAAATATCCCATCTTTTATTATTTCTTATTTTTATTTCTTGCTAAATTAAATGTTCCTCAGATTATTTTTGAAATATATTTTTGGAATATAGATTAGTTACTCAATCGAAATTAGGTTTCCTGGGTCACACGCTCCAACAATGGGCACTTTCGAGAAAAATAATATCACTCTAGGTAGGATGTCTAGGAGCCTGACAGGGCTGATTTAATCGGACTCGGCCGAGTAATGCCTAATAAAGGGCGGAGGCTGACTCGAGCGACCCGAGGTTAGAGCTCTGTTAGAAGAGTGGTATAGGCCTACTGGGGAACCCGCCACTATAAACAAAGGGTAACGCGCCAACGGCAGTACCTCCGGGTGGTGTGGAAATTATGCCAAATAAAAAAAAAGAAAAAAAAGTCTGTACACATACACACAACTAAATAAATTTAAAAATTGATACATATAAAAGATTCTGTGCGAAAAATTCTAATCAATATAGTATATAATCTTTTATCGTTTAATTAATAAAAATAAAATTTAATTTACCCTTAATTTTTTTATAGTGTGTCATAAATATCTAAGATGACTATTGTGGAATCAGACCTCTCGGAGGCCAGTAGTCCAATGACATATTTTCTGGTATTTATTTTGGAATAAAAACACCTCTCTACCATCCAGTTATCTAACATTATGCAACTCCAGGTATAGAGAGAATGTTTACCCTCTTCAGATTTCACCAACCTTGATATGCCCTGGACAGACCATAAATAAAATTATGATAATTTGAAACTATTATAGACGCCTATGATTCTTTTAAAAATAAACAATTTTCTACCTTCCTTAATGCAATGAAAAATTAATTGAGGGCTTGGCTCATCAGTGGTTAATCCTCCCAGCGGTTTTTAATCTACCATAACACCGCTGTTATATTGCATTTTTCGGTTTTCCTTTATAGTAATACTGATCCTAGACTCTTTAAATGGATCTTTTAAATGAACTATTTCAATCTACCATACCGCTGTTGTATTGCATTTTAAATATTTCATTGCAGTAAAGGCAGTAGACAATTATTTAAATTTTAAAAGAATCAGACACGTCTATAATAGTTTTGAATTCTCATAACAGATGGCGCGCTAATGTATCAAAATACAATGTTGGATGAGGTGCCCCTCAATTCTAGAGAAAAAGGTTTTGCCAAACATTTGAGTTCTCTCTCTCTCTCTCGGCCGTGCGGCCGCGCGGCGCACGAGTTCCGCGTTCTTATGGGATTGAGGCGATGGAGATTTGTAACCCCTATGGAGTATTAGCTGAAGTCCAAAAGAATTGGCTGTAAGTCCATATGAATTTCATCCAAAACGGCCAAGTCTCTGCCGAGAAATCGCCAAAATATTCTGAAACGACTTAGGTCATTCAGAATTAACTAATGGCAAAAATGCAAATACAAAGCCGGCGGCGTACGCCGGACATGCAAATTTTGCCGCAATTGGGCTGATTGCCCGGAACAAGAAGACAAGCTTATCGAAAGACAAGATGTGATCTTCACCAAAGTGGGCGGCTCCAAGAAGAGGCCGCATGATCTTGACCACTCGGGGGCCAAAAAGGGCTGCGTTCCGGCACCGGGAATGTCTCTGAACAGTAGCAGGCCACGAGCCACACCAAGACCCAGCAAGGTGCACGAGTGCCAAACCACCAGGCAGAAGCAGGCTACCTTCCGAGAAAGGTCGGCAGCGGGGCAGGCGGACCAATGTGTCTACCTGGAATTCTGCCCAGACTTCGCGTTGGAAGCGAAGCTGGGCAAGGGAACCATCTACCAGCTGAGAAAGATGGAGGGACACATCCTGGCCGGCCTCTCCAGCGTGCCACTCACCGACAAGCTGATAGAGGAAGGCCTCGACATCGAGGACACCACCCTGAGGGCCTTCCCTCTAAGAAAAAGGGCTGAGCGAATAGTGCTCGGCAATGTGCTCTTTTTCGTGGAGGACGCCGACCTCGCCGCTGCGCTGCGGCCATGCGGACAGGTCACGTCCATGTTTCCAAAAGATGAATCAGCTCGAAGACTCCTGCTGGGCTGATTCTCGGCGCGAGGCCTTATCACTCTGCGCGACGGGGTGAAGATCTCCCATATCCCTGTACGGCTGGACGTTAAGTCCAAGGGGGGTGGTCACATAATTCTATGTGACCTACGGCATCAAGAGCTCTCTGTGCCATAAGCAGGGGACACAAACGTGCGAACTGTTCTCGCAAGACTGGTCTCCAGGAGGACAAGCTGGTGCTCCCTGTGGAAGCTCCTGCTGCCCGCACACAAGGCTGGACCAAGCCGCCCTCCACCTCGAATACCATGCCGGCTGCAGCACCTGCACCCGCTGAACACAGACCCCAACAGACCTCACCTACTGCTGCTGTGGACACAGCTCAACCTCCATCAAGGCATCC
>CP092872.1:23285150-23326242 GCA_030710605.1 Cordylochernes scorpioides
CGAATGCGATGGCTAAACACCCGTGGCACATCTTTATTGCTTGAATTGTAGATGGCTGCGTTTACACATTTGGTCCATTTCTTCGATCTTGATCCTTCGTTGGTGCGATGTTCAGGTGTCCACGAACGCGTTTCGGGCACTATTGCCTCTCGTCAGAGTAGTACAGGCTGTACCTCAATGGCCGAAAATTTGGTCCAAAAGGCTTCCTTTAAAAAATAAAAAAGGGTATTTAAGGCCAAATTTGCGTAAATACATTGATTATATGACCAAAAAAAAAAGAGGGAGAGAAATAGATATATCAATGTTTAGTTGATTTTTCTTCCACTAGATGGCGCTCTGCCATCTAAACAGTAATGTGAGCGGTCAGGATATGCCTTTTTAAATATCAACACTGACAAATTTTCTATTTTTTCTTATATTTTCACTTTTTTTAAAACGTATTTTGCAATGTTGACTCTTTCTCTTGTTAAAATAAGACAGTAAAATATCGTTATAACGAACACCAAAAAGATTGAGCATTAAATTCAAAATATCGTATTATAAAATATAGATATTATTCAGGTTGGTTATAGGAAAAAGTTCATTCTATCCCGACTTTCTTTAAGAGCAAAGTTTCAACTTTATAATGTATATCCCAGAACAGTTCACATTCCCGAGAATCCGACATTAACTTAGAGTTAGAACTCGATGAAGGAACATGTAGCCAACTCTTCAAACTTGTCTTTCAAGCAGAACTAGTGGCCGGAACTGGGGCATGTGATTACTGTAGGAAATGCATAAATCCTTTCACTCTATCTAGCGGTCCTATCTCTTCCTCCCCCACCACGGTCTGTAACATCCAGCAACAGATGTTATATACCGCAGGGATGGGAACATTGAACGATCGGCTTAACCAAGACATTTTATGATGAAGAATTTGTGCCTGCTTCGATGGCCCATATTCGTACACTAGTCTAACCCGTGAGGAACTATCACAAAATAGTTAAAAGGTCTAACAGATTATACATTATTATGATGCATTAGCGCCATCTTTTACGGGAAAATTAAACTCTTTTCGACGCGTTCGATTATTTTTGAAATAAAACAATTTTCTAAAGCCCTTACTGCAATGATGTCTACATGTGTGAAACATGTAGGGCACTTACAGTAGAATACAGTCCCTATACTGTTGTATCATGGCTAATGAACCTATTTTATTTTAATTTGTAATATTATTTTTCATATATATTGTAAATTCAGATTGATATTTTATATTTAGTTTATTAAACAGAACATGTACTATAAAATCACCATTTGTATTTTGGAACTATACTGACTTCACAGCTCTCTAAACTTTGATGTGAGAAATAAATAAATTATTTCTGGAGGCTACTTAAAGTAGAGTTATCTCATTATTCACATATCTAACATTGTAGAATGGTTGAAACACGCTCTGGAAAGATGAAATGCATGTCTAAAGAGAGAATTAAGGCTGAAGAGTCTGCCAAACCGCAATCTGGTGGAACATTATTGCCTACCATAATTATCATTCCATGTACCTATGAGTGCAAAAAAGGTAGTGAAATGTATAAAATAATGAAAGGGCACCTCCGAATCCTACAATTGAATGTTCTCTATCGAAAGAAGTATATCAACTATCTGATCACCTCTTATTTTTAGAGTTGTCCTATACCTCTTTCTTCAAATATCAAGAAAAAATAACCACGTACATATTTTGGGCTGTTGGCCCTTATCAGTGTGAAAGGCTAACATACGGAGCTCCGTCGCATATTTATACTTCATGAAAAATATTTGAAGCTAGAAGAAATTAAACATGCTATTGCATGTTTTAAAAGAGTTTGAAAGTAAAGAAAAAAGAATAAAGGTATTTTATTCTATCCTTGTTTTGATTTATTTACAATCTTGTTGAAATATTCTTTATATTATTTTCTCTTTAGCTCTCTATATGGGCATTTGAATATTATATTAGTCATTTATTTATAGTTACAATTTTTAAAAATTCACCTGCCATCTATCAATAAAATTTGCAACAATTAAATTTTTGGCAATGTGTTACTTTTCAATAAATACGTCAAATATAATCTCTACATATCCTACTACAATGATTGATTAGAATTATTGAATGATAGGACTTGGCTTTGTCAAATTAATACTACTACTCTACTATTGAATTGGTTTTCTTATATATCCTGCATTTTCTAAGAAAGGAAGCTTATGGGGTGTTTAAGGAACCTATGAACATAAACTCATAGGTCTTTTGTTATAAAATTCAAGATAAAAATCCATCTATGTCTTTTTGTAAGCTCTCATGACCTTCACCTTGAATTCTTGAAAATTCATTTCAGATGGTTAGTTGGTTATAGATCTATATCAAATATTATTGCATTCATTTCTTCCGATTTTAAAACGTATCAACAATTTTAATCCTCGCGTGCTTAATTGTGTATTTTCTTATTCTGCATAAGTTTCAGCAATATTTACTATAGCTGGATAAACATTGACACGATATAAATAAAGTTAGGTCTGCATTAATTCGCTTATACAGTTTCCCTACCCCGAAAAAGTTACATTACTCCAATAACAGACTAAATAGCCATTCTGGAGTCAGAAATGTGATTATAATAACAATATTTTATTTATGATAAGGTACAATTTGGTTGATAGATTAGAACTACAAGATTATAAGACCAAATCTAAAAAATTAATAGTGTGTGATGTTTCTGTAACAGCGGTATTACTGAAACGTCATTCACTATCTGTATATTTGGATTTGGTCTTATTAACTTGTAGTATTTTAATGACTACATAATTTCAACAATGAAATTTACTACTATTAACTCTTTGAATACGAAGCATTAGCGCGCCATATGTATACAAGATATGTAACTATTTATCACCTTTTTTACATTTATAAATAAAACGTCATGCTCCACATTACTGATAAGCAAGGTCCTTCCACTATTATACACTACATTAAGGATAGTGTGATGTTATTTTTAATTGTAATATTTTTAAAATCGTAAGTAAAATTTTGAAGCTCTATTGGTTAGCGGTGGCAGAGGTACATTCATTGTACATGGTGTTATGCATATATATAATTATCTATTTATAATTATGCAGTCTTTGCACCTTTGCATGTAACGACAAGATGTTAGAAAAATAGTTTAATTGACATTGTCTATTGATTAGTGAAAGACACACTCGAGCAGTACCCGGGCGAAGCCATCGTAGGGAATAGAGAGCTAGCTTCTGTAGTACATACAAGATGGATTTTACCTAAGTGCCAGAGAATTCTGGTCTTTTCATATATAAACCCTCCCTACCGGTCCATGATCCGTGGTGTGTTCTGGAGACCTAGAGATCTCCTCGTGGGTCTACTTGGTGTTGAGGTCCGGCAGGAGGATCGTTCCACCCCTCCTATTTAAGAGGATAAGAACACATTGAAACATTTTATTTTTAACACTTCTTGGGTCGATAAAATTAGTTTAAAATAGACGATTCTATTTACTTTTAAATGTAATGTATAAATAGAAATACCCGGGTGTGTTTGTTATCAAGCGATATACGCTCCTTTTTGAGGCGTAATGATTTTATGAGTGTTCAAAAACCTTAAAAATAGTTCACTCAAAAGAAGTTGTGCCATGATAATTTGACTTGGGTGATTTTAATTGACCCTATAAGTTGAGAATATAAATGTGTGTGTTTCTTGCCAACGTTCTAGAAAACAAACTTGCACCGAGATACCCATCTACTTTAAAGTCAAGAGAAAAGTCACGTCAATCTCCAAATTGCTATAGTTAGAAGAAAAAGACACTAAAGAAATGTCAGAGCCAGTGAAAGACATTAGCCTTCAACATCTATTACTCGAATTTCGGCGACTCCCTCTGACCCTTTTTAAGGCAGACTATATAAGTAGAAATCTACAACTTTGTCTCAAACTTTCTGCCTTGACAACAAATAAGTAGTCAAAACATCATGTAATAAAAGTTCAAAATCGATGTATCTTCAATTGATCATAAGCTGATCTATTACAATAATAATATTCCCACTAAAGAAATATTAAAGTAAAAATATCAGGCTTCCAGGGAAAAGTTTATTTTCAAAATCTTTAATCTCTAGTTTTTGGGCACGAAGGCCCTTCTACAGGAGGAAAACAGGATTATTGTATTGTGGTTTCTCCTGTAGAAGAGCGTTCTAGTCCGAAAGCTAGAGGATAAAGATGTGGAAAATAAACATTTCCTGGAATGTGAAAAAAAAGTACAAATGTGAAGTTGTACTTGTATATAAGGTTCCAAAATCACTTTATTAGGTGCCGCTCCAAAAGAGCAACCTTGTTTATGATATTACAACAATGGATAATATGTGAAAGTATATAAGGTGTATACATTCTGTGGAATAATTAAAATTAAACGAATAGTTGGTATTTATTACGATAGATGGCGCAAGCCATCAGCAAAATTCAGTTAAACGGTATGAAGATGCCCCTTTTTTCTTTCTTAATATTGATATAAGGGATTATTTTACTGAAATATAAATGTGTGTCATTTGTGCCACACCAAACTGCCTGACACGGCTCCAGGGCGTGTCTCGGATGTTCTTCCTTAACCCGACTACTGGAGCGTGAAGTCATTTACTGTCTTCTGGAGAACTTTTTTGAAGACAATTAGGAGATTTAAGAGATTTGTGCTCCATCGAAATACTACACAAACTCATCTAGATGTACAGGGTGTACCAGGTAAATTGGGACTAACTTTGACAGTCCATAAAACAAAAACTACTTGAGATTAAAAACTTGTTTTTTTTTCATTACGTAGCCATATTCATGTAAAATGCAACAGTACATGTGTGCGCAGTGTAGTGATGAAGAGTAACCGAGAATTTGAAAATCGAGCTGCCATCATCGTTGCTCTGCGCGCCGGAAGGAGCCCCAAAGAGATAGTGGATTTTCTTAAGTTGCCCAAAACCACTATTTATCGTGTCAAGAAGCAGTTTGATGAGGCCGACAGTAACAAAGAGGGGATAGCTACAAGGAAAAAGCACTCGCGTCGATCGGACAGGGTAAGAGGCGAAGAATTTGTCAAAAATGTCAAGGAGAAGATTGATGGAAACCCTGGGAAGAGCATGAGGGCCATAGCCAAGGAAATGGACGTTGGCTCTATGACAATTGTCAGAACTATCCATGAGGACCTTGGTCTCAAGTCTTATGCCCTTCGGAAAGGTCAGTTGCTGACTGAGAATATGAAGAATAACAGAAAAGGAAAGGCTGCTGCCCTCCTCAACAACCTGAAACACGACTCTTTTGGCATGCTAAGGTTCTTCTCTGACGAAAAGAACTTTGACGTGGACCAAAAGGTAAATCCCAGGAATGATCGCTGGATCTGTAAAGACCCCTCAGAGATACCTGTCGTGATGCACACGAAATTTCCTGCCTCCGTAATGGTCCTTGGCGTTATCAGCAGTGAAGGTGATGTCATGCCTCCCCATTTCTTTGAGAAGGGCCTTAGGATGAACGCTGACACCTACATCAATGTTCTGGAGACCGTTGTGAAGCCTTGGATGGACATGGTGGCCGCAGGAAGGAAGTATGTCTTCCAACAGGACTCAGCTCCAGCCCATAAGGCAAAAAAGACACAATCGTGGCTGACACTTAACGTCCCTAGTCACTGGGGTCCTGATATTTGGCCCCCTAACTCTCCAGATTGCAATCCCCTCGACTACTATGCATGGGGCGTTGTTGAGAGAGATGTCAACAAAGCTCCTCATACCACCATCCAGTCTGTCAAGAAAGCAGTTCACACGGTGATGACCCAAATGGACAAGGTCATCGTCGCCAAGGCCTGTGCTTCATTCCGCACTCGCCTCGAGACTGTTGTAGCTAATAATGGAAACTTCATTGAATAAATAAAAACTATATCCTTTTATCTACTACTGTGTCAAATTTCATTCGGATATTTTAATTTTTACTTGCAAAAAATTTCAGTTAAAATACCATTGTTGAAATTCCCAATTTACCTGGTACACCCTGTATATATGTGGAAAAATAATAGAAAAAAAGTATAAAATAAAAAGCATATGTGCTCCTGGTCAGGATATGCCTTCTTTATTTTTAATATCCACACCTGACCTTATTATTTTTTTCAGTTATATTTTAAGATTTTAAGCGTATTAACGCAAATTTGGCCTTAACTACCCATTTATTAGTTTTCTCAAGAAGTGTCTGGGACCAAAAAGATTGTTGGCCGCAGTGGTACAGCCTGCTCCACGCCGACGAGCGCCATCAGCGCGAAATGCGTTTGTGGATGCCTTTTCTTTATTTATCTAGAAAATGAGTTGGCCAAATATCAGGGAACAGGTTTAATCAAGGTTTAGTTGATTTATGTTCCAGTAGATGGCGGTCTGCCATCTGTGCTCCTGGTTAGGATATGCCTTCTTTAATTTTAGATGTATAAATACAACTTGAAGTCAAAGTTGATATTAAGCAGATAGTAAAAATAATATAACTTTTTATAAAACAATAATATTGCTATTTACAAATGTATATTAAATATATATATTACAATTAATATATAAATTGTTACATTTCATAGGTTTTAGAGTTTTATATTTATAATGAAGAACTTAGGTTTGCACTTTTACTTTCAACATATTGTTAATCAATCTAAACACTTATGGAACATCTGAGAGAGTTTACCACTGATGAGCCAAGTCATCTCTTATCTATTTTCACCAATCATTGCAGCAATATTTGCAAAGTTTCGATGATTTATAAGGAACATTTGTACTTAATATGTATAGAAAACACAATATATTTGAAATAAGTTTTGAATAGAGAATCTATAGAGTTTGTGAGAGTTCTTCAAATGAAAGTATGATCGCGTGAGTGACGCTTGATGCCATCAGCAACGTCTAGAGCGGAAGGTCGAATAACTTTGGCAACTGGGGCTCACTTCCTTGTTTACCTTACTGTTGGCTGTATGCTGTAAACCTAAATACACTTCATTCTGATACAAGGATATTTACTCACTCACACCTTTCAAGATGGTTTTTTTTTTCAGGACGTGATATTCAAGACCAACATTATATAATGGTGATAAGAATTCGTGTTCCTAAAACCCGTTCTGAAAGGTAGTTTATTATTCTTTTTCATCTCCACTCAATCATAGAAATCAAGGAAATTCTTCCTTCAGCGAATTATATTTTATTTACAATTTTACCGAAGGTATTATAATATTAACAATACATTATTATTTCTGTGAAAAATAGACACTCCGGACAGTTAGAGTTTTTTTAATTTCTAAAGGTTCCGACAAAAATATTTTGTCTTCGTCGGGAGAAATAAATATTAACTAAACTCTAACTGGCCGAAGTGTCTATTTTTGACAGAAATATGAATGCCGGCCAGGCAACCTCTATCTTCAGAAACCATTATTAATTCGTAGCATTTTTTTTGTTAAAGCAGAATCTTCCACAAGACACATGGATACTGACAAAAGTTACTATTTACGGGATAACACACAAAGTTACAAATACTAGGGCCTAGAGTAATAGTAACTAAACACACAAAAATCGTACGCTCAAGAGTATAACACACACAAAAAAAGTGAATAATAATTCACAATTTGTTAAATAAAATTAAAAAAAAACAGTATTTATCTTTCTGCTTATGTAGGGATCGGACCGGGGTCACACAGGGAATGCGTAGAGATCACCAGACACGGATAAAAATACGAAGAGAACACTATAAGCGTCTCTACACAAAATTTTATATCACACTGGCCTCACGCATTCCCTTCAACCCCCTTTATATACAAACATGGCCACATTCGTCCAATTAGAATGCTTGAGAGATCGGTTTACTTATCTGATAAAAACAACGTTATTCGCACTAAAGAAATAGGATAAGATAAGCGTGCAAATATTTGTCAATATAATTTGACAAAAGGTATCCTTCCAAAAAAAAAAACTAACCAATCTACCAAACATTCATATTGTCCCGTAAGGAAAACCTCCCGCTATTCGGGAGGGAAAAGCTCACGGGAGCCATGTTATAAAGACACAAAAAAAAACTAAAGATAGGAGAAGTTATAGGCCTCCGGTGTCGTTCCGCAAAATTTTTGCCTTCCATCATTGGACCAAGGAACAACAGCAGAAGGAGAGCTAATTCCTGCACAAACTACAGTGAATTACTTTGAGTAATATCTTAAAACCGCATATCTCTGTATGAACATGGAAGGAGCAATACGCTTTCATCTGGGATCAGCAGGGCGAGGATTTGGTCTCAGAAAATATGGGCTGAAATGTGCCCTGTCGAACGCCCCATCGACCACTGTAGGTTCGTCATGAGAATCTCCTTTCTCCTGGTCGGGAACAGTCTTGGTCTCTAACGGTGGTGGGGATATCTCTCGGCGGGGAGAGATACGACAGGCACTCCCACCTTCCCGAGCCAAAGGAATCATCCTTCTCCGAGGATAGCACTCGCGCTTAGCAGCTGCGGGCTTTCTATGACGCATGCCCCTGAATGCCTTCATCCTGTCAATATGCACAACTTGTTCATCTTGCAAATTGACTCCGCGCACTCTGAAATTAACTTCAGACACTTTAGCTACCACACGGAAAGGTCCATAGAATTTTTCGGAGAATCTAGAGGATCCCTTGCCCTTAGGAACAGCCAACAATACCAAATTCCCCGTCTCAAAGGTTCTCACAGTCTGCGTTTTATACTTCTTGACTCGTTCATCATAGTTTTCAGACAAGAATTTCCTAACAGTTTCCCTGGCATCTTGCATTTCCTTCAACCTCTCCGCCAAGGATGGCTTTCTGAATTCGCTCACATCTTTATCGCTAACTTCATGATTGACTGTGTCGTAACCAAAGAGCATGTAGTGGGGGCTCTCACCTAACGCTGAGTGCACGGCATTATTGTACGCAGCAACCGCCGCACCGAGGTTGTCTTCCCAATTCCTGCTATTGGCATAGTGACGCAGAATGGAACAAATGGTGCCATTAACTCTTTCAACAATCGAGTTGCAGGTAGGACGATAAGAAGTTGTGGATAACTTTTTAATACTATATAATTTACATATCTCTCTGAAAAGGTCTGACTCGAATGCAGCTCCACGGTCAGATAAAATTTCTTTGCACGTTCCATATCTGTTCACTATCTTATTGACAAACTCGAGCCAAGCAGTCTCTGCGGTACAATCCCTGACGGGGATAACCTCAGCGTACCTGGTGAAAGCATCAATGAACACGAGCAGGTATCTATTCCTGTTCCTAGACAAGGTAAGAGGGCCCACGAAGTCTACGCATAACCTTTCGAAAGGGTAGTTAGCGGGTTGAATGGGCATATTAGGAGCTTTCTTAAGCCTACCATTGTTCTCGGCACACACTGGGCATGTCTTCACGTATCTACGTACATCAGACATGGCCCCCTTCCAATAGTAATGGCTTAAGACCGCGTAAAGTGTTTTCTCTACTGAGAGGTGCCCTCCTATGGGACTGTCATGGCATCTTTCCAGAATGGTATCGCGGAGAACTGGAGGTATTACGATTTGCTTCACCATCCTTCCCTTACGAGTGGGTCTACTGTCTGGACTGACCTTGACGAGATATCGGGTGGACTTGCTTATAAAATACGTGCCATCACTCTCTTCTACCTCACTATCAGTGCTCAGAGCTCTCTTGTAGATGTTTTTCCATACAGGGCAGTTCAGCATGGACTTCTCATAGTTGGGAATTGTAGTCACCCCTTCATAGACATCGACTACAGCAACCTCGGTATTATAGGTGTCGCGGGACAGCCAGTCAGCCATCGCATTCTCCTTCCCTTTTACATGGAAAAATGTTAATTCCCTGTCCTGTAGCTTCAAGGCCCATTTCATGAGCCTACGATTTTTATTCTCTAGTGACTTAAGATATTGCAATGGTTTGTGATCACAGTATATTTCCACCTGCTGACCATAGATGTAGTAGTCAAACTGTTCAATTGCCATAATAATAGCAAAGCACTCCTTTTCTATTGTGCTGTAGTTTAACTCGGCACCTCTGAACTTGTGGCTGTAGAAACTAATAGGCTGTGGAGTGCCGTTCTTCAACTGTGATAACATACCGCCACATCCTATGTCGCTAGCATCAGTGAATATTAGGAACTTTTCCCTATAGTCAGGATGGGTGCAGAGATAAGACAAGACTTTAGCTTGTCATAGGCACGCTGCGCTGCCTCGTTCCACTCATACCTGGTGCCCTTCTTAGTCAACTCGTATAATGGGGACGCTATTTCAGAGAAACCAGCAATGAATTTCCTTTAGAAACCAACAGCTCCAAGAAAGCGTCTGACACCTGATACAGTTTTAGGAGGACTCATGTCTTTAATTTTTTCGATGTTGTTCTCCTTAGGATGAATGCCATCCTTGTCCACTCTGTGTCCCAAGAAGGTCACTTCTTCTTGAAAGAGCTGGCATTTGCTAGGCCTGACTTGAAGCCCATATTTTCTAAGCCTGTCCAACACCTCAGTTAAGTCAGCCAGATGCTGCTCCAACGACTCCGAGTATATCAGAACGTCGTCAATAAAACATTGGCAATTCTTCCCCAATAGGCCGCTTAGGATACGATGCATTTCTCTCTGAAATACATTCGAAGATATCTTACAGCCCTGAGGAAGTCTCGACATCTCAAATTTTCCGAAAGGGGTTTGGAAAGCGAAGCATTTCGTTACGTTACTATCCAGCTTCAGCTGATAATACCCACTGGCTAGATCCAAGGTACTAAAATATTTAGCACCTCCCACAGCTGCCATGGCGGTATCTATCCGGATCATGGGATGATCCTGATTCCTTAATTTATCGTTGACCTGTCTAAGGTCCAGCACGAATCTCAAGGAACCGTCAGGCTTCTTGACAAGATGTACTGGACTGTTTCAATCAGATCTGGATCTTTTTATGATACCACTCTCTAAAAAATTGTCTAAAAGTACCTTGTACGGCTCTAATAAACTATAGGGAATAGGATACTGCCGCCTAAAAGTAACGTCATTTATGTCAACGTCGATTTTTATTGGCGGCACCTTAGCTGCTTTTAACGCTGCGACATTTTCCACGAACATATCTGATCTTTGTTTTTGTATGTCGCGGACCAGCTGCTGATGTTTGCCATTAACTTGGCCAATATCTACCAGTTGCCAGTCTTCAGTCGCCGCGGACATTACATTGCATTCCTCCCACACAGGGGGCAAAGGAATGTTTAATCTCCTTATCTCCTTTATCCCAAGAATACCGTCGTAGCCCTTATCTTCAAGTGATATTAACCAGAAACTTATGTCTCCTAGTTCAACACCCTTATCTGTATTTACCCTACAAGTTTTTACCTTCGTCAAGGTCTGGACATGGCCTGTGACTGACACAAGTCCCAGTCCTCATTCAGAACTTTACACCTTTCTGAATCTATCATGCTAACTTGGCTTCCTGTATCGTATAACAGGTACCAAGTATTGCCGTTTATTGATACTCTAACAATAAGCAAAGTTCCAACGGGATCCCGGTTAGAACGAACATTAACGATCTTAGCAATTGGTCGAATACCAGTGGCTGACTTCTGCCAACTCGAGCAAGCACTGGCCGTTTTGCCCGAGTTTAGTAGTTTAAAGCTCCTTTCTCCTTGCAAAACCTGGCAATATGCCCCATCTTCCCACAGCGGAAACATGTTAATTTATGCCTACCGCCATTTTTAGAAGAACCCCGGCTTACTCTCGCTAAGCAGTTTAGTCAGCCTTTCTATTTCCTCCTTAAGGTCATTAATGCACTTCTCTGACTCGTGCTTTGTCTTGCCTACTACAGCATTGAGCGTATCTAACCTTCCCTTCAGACTGCTAACCTCCTCTATGTCCGCCGCACATGCCCGTTGCTTAAAGTGGCAGCGGTTCTCTACACCATCCTCCATGGCCATAATTCTAATTGCCTCGTCAATACAGCTGACCCCACTACGGACAACAGGTTCCTTATACTTATCAAGAACATTGTCTACGAAAATATCGAACACTAAACTGCTGTCCAGATCGAAATCAATATCTCTCCTAGTGGCCATGAATTTTCTCTAAACACATTAGGAGTTTCTCCTACACGTTGCTTAAGACCCTCTAATTCTTTTAAACATTCCCTAAATTCGCGCGTTTTTTTCAGGAAATAAAATGCCTAATTTCTCTATAATGCTCTCTACACTACTGTCATTTTTTATGCCCATCTCTTCTATGCTAGCCCGAACTCTAGGCGACAAAACCTCGAACATAAGCAGTGCTTTAACTTCCTTATTCCATTTACCTATGCTAGCTTTCAGCTCTACTTCCCTGATGAAAGCTTTTAGCCCCACTCCATTGAACGTAGAAAGTTTGATAGAATAGTTACTATCCATAATAACAGTAAGAAGGACAAAAATTACACACAATAATTAATTATATAAAAGATAATAAAAAAACACTCAAGGCCAAAATTACGGGAATATAAGCCAAGAAACTATCCTGGCAGGCTCGCCAATGACAAATGTTACTATTTACGGGATAACACACAAAGTTACAAATACTAGGGCCTAGAGTAATAGTAACTAAACACACAAAAATCGTACACTCAAGAGTAGAACACACAAAAAAAAAGTAAATAATAATTCACAATTTGTTAAATAAAATAAAAAAAAACAGTACTTATCTTTATTTCTGCTTATGTAGGGATCGGACCGGGGTCACACAGGGAATGCGTAGAGATCACCAGACACGGATAAAAATACGAAGAGAACACTATAAGCGTCTCTACACAAAATTTTATATCACACTGGCCTCACGCATTCCCTTCAACCCCCTTTATATACAAACATGGCCACATTCGTCCAATTAGAATGCTTGAGAGATCGGTTTACTTATCTGATAAAAACAACGTTATTCGCACTAAAAGAAATAGGATAAGATAAGCGTGCAAATATTTGTCAATATAATTTGACAATACTTCTGGTCTCTCCTGGAGGTGGTGTCTCATTAGAGAGTGGACAAGTGGATCAGGGTAAGGTATTTTTAATTTTGTAAAAGCGGTCATTCAGGACGATGATCGCTCATGGAAGGTTTTGCTGAATTTATTTTCTATGGTCGCATATTTCTTTTAATTCATGTTTCTGATCATTATAGTATGGTTTATCACGGTGCTAAAACAATACGCACCTCAACCAACTTCTACTAAATTAATTTCTGTGACAAGGACGTGTAATATGTGTGTGCCAGATTTCCTGATGCATTTAGAATGAGGTGCTGAAAACGTTCCGTGGAAATACCGTGGACTGTAGATGTTATAAGTGACGAGGTATTGTCATTAAGGGGATAAAACAGATGCATCATTGAGTTTGTGTGAAAATGGAAACTGAATTTAAAAGGACATAGGTCAGGAAATAACTCGCTAGAAGATTGATTGAAGGAGGCATTAAAGGCACCAGATCAAGAAGATCGTCTCCTCTAAAGTATAACGTCCTACCATTAGTTTAAATCTATTACTATGGTTCAAACATTTTGAAAGAACATTATTAAGGAGGTACTAAAATCTTAGTACTGATTCATCTTAAATAATTTTCAAAATCTGTTTAAGCTACGATGGAGAATCTAAAAGATGAACTTCTAGGCGACAGAATTTGCCAAGTTGAGATGTTCTGAACACCAAATACACACAGTACCTTCACAATATATATATCGTAGTTTATATTACAATATAATTCGACTATGATTATACAACGACGTTTAACAAGTTTTACCACGAATGTTTCGTTTTACAGAACGAAAAAAAAGTAATTTTAATTATTTTAAGGAGAAATAACGACTATTTCTATTCTTAGGGATGAAGTATGAAAGGATGAATTGTGAAGAGTAATGATGAACGGAAAAATAAAAGTGTCCAGAGTCCCATCAAAAGTCCCATCCTTGGCCACTTTTATTTTTCTGTTTATCATTACTCTTCACAATTCATCCTTTCATACATCATCCCTAAGGATAGGAATAGTCTTTATTTCTCCTTTAAATAATTAAAATTACGATTTTTCGTTCTGGGTAAAAATAAACATATAAAATGAAAGGATTTAAAGCCCGAATGTTTCTTTTGTACATAATACAAACTTCTACTGCCATTAATGCGATGACAAATATATTGGGAGGGCTTGGCTCATCAGTGGTGAACCCTCCCAGGGGTTTCACCAATTTAATCCACTAGACCGCTTCATAGAGCTCTAATACTGTATTTGACGATTCTGCTTATATACGCAGCACTGAAGGGTGGAATCTGAGAAATGGGTTTCAAGAAAACTATGGACATAAGCATATAGGGCAGTAGAATTACATTCAAATATTTGCATCGAGCAATGCACTTCCACAAACAATAAAGACAAGCGACGAAACCTCTGGGAGGGTTCACCACTGATGAGCCAAGCCCTCCCAATATATTTTTCATCGCAGTAAGGACAGTAGAAGTTTGTAGTATGTATAAAAGAAACATTCGTGCTTTTAAATCCTTTCATTTTATATGTATAGATGGCGCGTTATTGCTTTGTGTTAAAGAAACATTTGCTGTAAAACATATATAGTAGTAGTAGCATGTAGGTAACTCAGGTTCCTGGAGCGTACGGAAGTCGCCAACTACCAGGACTGTCCTTCTTGGTTCTATTACAATGCCTGCCAGTGGAAGTCATATAATGAGGTGGCTTCACATATATAGTTTTATTCCCCCATCCACTATATAGAAAACATTTATCAATAGGTTTATATGTAGGTCGGTATATAGGATGTCCGGTTTGTTCGCCCCAATGCTTGACTCTCTATTGTCACATGGCCTCAGCCAACCAATTAGCGCCAAGGTTACTAAATCTAGAATGTTCTCATAACCCAGTAGTTCCACACATCCGAGGTGTTAAATAAACGACAGGATTGTTTGGATATCGGAAATTCTTCTTTTTTTGTCGTTGTTGAATTGAGAGAGAGGGTATAAGAAGATATATAATCACGCGGTTATGCTTTATCGGCAAAAGGTTTAAGTCTAAACTAATGGAAATTTTGTTTTAAAAGAAGAAGAAATAGGCGATTTATCAGAAAAAAATTGATTATTCCTGGGTAATTTAAATTTTGCCAGGCAACAAAGAAAATGTAGCAAAGTTGAAATTCTTTCTGCTGGACAAATCAACAAGCATATAAATTGGGCCGAACAAATGGAAGTCTCGGAAAATGACATCCATTTGGAAGGCTTTTAAGAGCCCAGGGGCTTCATGAAGATAGTTAATGGCCTTCCAAACAACAATCTACATGCTAAGCTGCTAAAATCAGGTAAAAGTTCAATAAAGTCGGCATCTCAAGTGTCTTGAAAGACAGGTGTGGCTACAGTATTGCATACCAGTAGGCAGCAACAGTGCTAACCTCAGACGGACGATGCAATTTACGACCAGTGCTGCTTCATCGAGTACTGCGCGGACTTCGAACCCTAGAAAATGTCGAGGCCTTGGAAGCGCTGCTGGGAAAAGGCTCAGTTTTCGAGCTTATGAAAATACCAGGCTAAATAATGGTGAATCGAATTGAAGGAAAAGTCTGGTAGAGGATGGCCTCACCATAGGTTACACCACTTGCTGCTAAACATGCTGCTAAGAATAAGAAAGAGAAAATTACCATCGAAAACCTGCTCTTCCGCGCACAATACGATGATGTTTCCATTACACAGTCACTATTAGCAATGGATTGATACAACTGTACCTCCGGCTGTAAGGAGGCCTATGTGTTTCTGAACGAAGGCCTCAATATCCATCAGATTTCTGAGCGAATCGACATCAAGTTAAAGGGAATGGACACTCCTGTATATTAGAAAGAAGGAATCATATATCGCCGCAACTCTTTTTATTATTATAGCGGTTAAGGAAGCTTTCGGGCAAGCCCTTCTTCAGCTAATTATATTGTACAAACAAAGAGAGATTATATTGTACAATATAATTAGCTGAAGAAGGGCTTGCCCGAAAGCTTCCTTAACCGCTATAATAATAAAAAGAGTTGCGGCGATATATGATTCCTTCTTTCTAATTTGTCGAAATCCGCAAACCGTTTACCATGAACTCCTGTATATATCACGTATAGCACGTGAAGTGCTCCAAGACCAAGCGCCAGGAACATCGGCGAGTCAACTGTCTTCGTCTGACCAATGAGAAACGGTAGAGATTACATCCTGTCCTGAGAGGTCAATTAGGTTCTCTCCACCTTTCTAAGTCCTCATCGAAGCTTTCTACGAATTCAATGCCGGCGAACCATCCCAAGCATCCTCCGTAGTCTCCAGCCCGTGAAGCTGCTTCTAGGGAACCGAGCACCATCGCAATGATAGTTAATTGAATCAAACATCGCCCTTCTCCTCCAACAATGATGCCTTTTGTCAAATTCGCCCAGGAGATGAACGTGCTGGCCCTGAACAACGTTCGGCACCTCTAACTGGGTTACAACGCCGTCTACGCGTCATCATTGATACTCAGAGAATCCGGTCTCGCTGTCATCGTAGCGCCGGGGGTCATCTTCCTCTGGCACCGCGTCCTTGCAAGATCGCCATCGCCAGCATCAACATCCGAGGTCTCGAGACCCGCTTCACTAACTGCCACCTCTTTCACACTGCTGAAGAATAACATCTACAACCTCAGGTAATCTCAGAGGAAACCGTCAGAAAATATGTGTGGGTTCTTGGCGAGTTAAACATCTCCAAGGAGTCTTCGAGCGACATCGGGTCTGGAGCCGTGGAAGCCTTCGCGAAGCTCTTTGACCGAACCGTCCACGTCGACACCATCTTCGATGCCGCGCACCTTACTATGAGGGTTGCCAGTTACGCTAGCCGACTAGACGCCGCCCGTCTGGATCGAGTGCTAATATTATCAAAGCTCTCCGGTGGGATCACCCGTTATTAGAACATAAAGAACCGCTGCTCGGAACACCTGCCACCTGGGTAATCTCCCTTCACTATCTGCACCATTAGTCTCCTCGCTTCTTCGCTTAGCGCTAGTCGCCGAGAGGATTGAAGTACTTCTTTAGGAGGCATCGCAGAAGATCGTGATATATCGCCTGGATGTCTATGGAGAAAATAGGGAAAACTGATATGGAAACTGGTCAAATACATCAAGTGCCATTCTATTCCTCATGTTGAAGATGAAGACTATGTCGCCGGAGCAAGCCGGTTCCTGCTCTCCAGGCTCTAGAAGCGTGATCGTGCAGGTTATTTTATCTACCTCTGCCTAAGCTTGGGCGTGTCTTGCGCGTCCGAATACATCGCTCGGGACAGACAACCGTTTTCGACTCTCAGGGGAACTCGCTTGAAGGAGAGAGCCTGAGACGCATCGCGTTCTACACCTTTGACGACTCTACCCGAATCCCGGAAGGGAATGGGTTCACTCTAGAGTACAATGACCCGCTTTATCAAACTGATATATCCTTGAGTGAGGTGAAGACTTCTTCGCAGGGACCATACATCAAGTCATCTCGAATCCAAGATTCGCGGGGCTTTTCTGGAATCCTCAAGGAGAAACATCATATGCTTCTTAGGGAAAATATATGGCTACCTAAATCAATTTTTATTTATTTGTTTAGCTTCCGACGTTCCAGTGACCCAATGTCACTCTCCCAGGGGAATAGTGGAATGAGGAAAGTCACAAAGAGTCACTAAACGCCGGGAACTAAACAAATAAATAAAAAATCGGTTGATTTAGCCATATATATGTTTCTAAAAAACTCCCACCCAACTCCGAACCTAAGCCATTCCCTGTCCATATATACCCAATGCGGACTACAGAATCGCCAGAGACGTGCTTCCTGGACATCTGTGTCGCCACCTGTGCATTGTGCCGGAATAACAGACGTACGCCGTTCCGGGGAGATATCCTTCCTAGTATATCGCGTGTGTATCTGACGACGTGTCTTGGCTTTCAAGAACAAGTCGCCGTTGGCAGTCATCGCCACTTATCTGCAGTCCGCCTTTTACAATGTTGACCAAGCGTTCCTGACCTTCCAGCTACGCTCCATAGACCTGCCTTTGCCCTTCGTTGAATCGCTCCACCTTTTCTACGCGGAGGCTGATGCTACCGACAATATTATTGGAAACTACACCCGCCCATTCAGAATGCGCAACAATTTAACTGGCATCTCCTGCGCCACTTGGAGAGAGTTCTCAGAAGAGGGAACATCCTGGCGTACGCCGTTAATATTCTCCTGCTGATCCTCGAGGATTGGCAGTTCGAGAAAGGCAAGACCACTCCTTCAGGAATAAGCGTTAATTTTCCTAAAGGTAAGGGACTGTGGTGCGGCATCTGGATGGACCGCGCCGACTCTCGGCTGGGCATCTCGTGGTTTGCATCTTCCATCACGGGCAAGGCTGCTAAATCATATCAAGACATGGAACGTCGGTCCAGGAAAATCAACTGCTAAGCATCCTGGAGAAAGCTATCTCCAGATGTCCTATACGTCCGTGGCTTACTCCATGGTCGAAAGAGCGAGAACGGCCAACTCGCTGCTACTGGCGGTGGTTTTCGCCATCTGCAGGACTACCTGCCCGGCTTCGCCACTATTGGCAAATTTCAGGCCTGCTGACGTGGTTCGTCTGGGGGTCTGGCCATCGCGCCGACTGGCAGCCTGGAGGCTCACTGTGTCCTTCGGTAGAGTGGGATTGCTGGTCATCAGGACCCAATTCCAGCTCGCCTGCTCTGAGAAGTTTCAGGGTGAATGCAGTGCTGGAGAAAAGAACGCGTACTCGAACGGCGTAAGAACAGATTTATTTATTACTTTGAAACATTTTTAATTTTAACGTTCCATCGCATGTGAAACATGAAATTGCTCTAGTAGTATGTTGTTGTTGTTGCCGTGTCCAATGAAGAGCTTCAGATGCCTCTGTTTGTGAATCCCTATCACAGCAGTTGCAATGTTCTCTATCCTGGGTGTGTGAAGCTGCTGTTCTGGGTCCATGTCAATTTTATCCAAGGCTGCGGCCTTTGCTGGACATGAGAATAGGTGTTAGTTTCACACCAGAAATATTGTTGAATGTCCTATATGTTCTTGTGCCATCTGGATGTATTGTCATTCCTTTGTAGTGTTTCATTCTGAGTCTTGTTATAGTTTTTGCAATCCTCTCTCAGTATTTATGCCGCACATTTGACTTTTCCTTGTCTTTTGTTGGATCATTTTGAATTTTGCAAAAGCATCAGAATTAAATGCTAACATTCGTTCTTTCCTTTGGCTCAACTTCCTGGCGTATTTTGCTAGTTCATCCGCCATATCATTGCCACCAATCCCATAATGGGCAGGAATCAATTGTAGAATGGATGATATATACACCGGCTAATGTTAACTAGCAAAGGAAGCCAGGAGGTTGAGATCTTGTAGTATACTATGCCTATATTAGCCAGTGTATATATGGTGCCGGCGCCCACTGATTGGTTCTCTACTGGAACAGGACTTTAGCCAGTTATTCAGGATTTAAATTAGTGCTATAATAATTATTTCCTATCTCAGGAGTTACATCGAAGAACTGTATGCTGAATAAACGATTGCGGGTTCGAATATTGAAGTCTCCCTTTTTGTTACATACTAAAAATGTTTTAATCTTTTTTTATATACTTTATATAAAGAAAGACATTTTATTTAATATTGTGTGATATTCATTTTGCTATAAGTATTTTCATAAACATTTATTATAGATATTTGACAGTTTTTCTTCAAATCAGTGTGTGAGTGTTGGTATATTTTCATGGCACACATAAGAATAGTTCGAATTTTAGTACTTTGACACATTTCTAGATTTATTTTTTCTTGGAATATTTCGTAAATTGTGTGATAGTGGGGTGAAGTTCTATTGCGCTAAAGTTTTTTTTATATCAAAGAGAGACTGAATCTATTTGTAAAATTATAAAATGTATAAATATATATTGATTTTAAAAGTACCAGCCTTTTACATAAAAATCTTTTACTCTCTAAATATATTGTAATATACTATGGTATTTATAAAAATACCAATAAAATTTAATGCCTTTTCATTCTTTTATCTTTTCATTCAAATGATTTAATGAGTGGACGCCACAAGAGATTATAAATCTTAGTTATGACGGCTTGCATAATTCTTTGTGCAACTGGAAGAGTTTCACGACCTGAGACCGCAATGTTTTTGTGAATACTGTGGGAGTTGTGTAAGAGATCTGGCTAGATGCCACATAGTCATTTTTTTCTGGAATTCTTTAAATTGTTTAATGAGGTCTTTGTACAGACATGTGTTAGAAAATTTATTTGTATTATTCATTCGAAAATTTTTTTAATTATCCCATTGCATAGTTATACAAGGTCATGGAGACAGAATTCATGGATTAAATTTATAATCTTAGTAAAATTGGAAGATAGGTCTTGTCTTTAGGCTCCCATATATCCAAGAGGTGGTCTGGTGAGGCCTCTTTGGACCTGCAAATGGTGCACTGTGGGAATATCTTGTGACACCTTCCTGGAAAAAGATTCGAAATAGTAAATTAATCGAAGAATGCAATAAAAATATATATATACTAGAATGAAACCTCTGTTGAAGAACAACCCAGAGTTTTATTAGCGTTATTTAATTTTTGAAAGAATTAAAAATAGAGGTGAGGCATATATAGCAATCACACAGGTGTCATCACCTCGGTAACAATATTTTTAGGCGATGTTTTATATAATCGTCGAAATATCGTTGGAAAGGTTCACCACTGATGAGCCAGGCCCTCCCAATATATTTCCATTGCAGTAAAGTGGCAGTAAAATTTGTTTTATTTGTGAAAAAGAAAGAAATATTCAGGCGCTGTAAAGTTCAAATTTACGCATACAGATGGCGCACTATTTTCTTATAACTAATATACGCATAACCAACTTATTTAATAATTATATGCGAAAGAGCATTGCTCGAGACATGAATACACGTATTTATATATATTCCTACCGTTCTTCATAGTTGCATTGAATACCTTTACTAAAAATATCTCTAGATTGCCGGATACACAAGCAGAATAACCGAAAACAGATGGCTCCCCTATTTCCTTGTATTTAATTAATGCCGCACTCAAGAATTGTTTGCGGAGTGCATTGATCTATGCAATCACACAATTGTATATACACTCATGGACAACACTTAAGGAAGATATGGGGATTAAGGAAGATGCCTTCTAGCAAGTATTTACCAACCAACGGCAGCAGTACCAAAACCTATCATGGAGACCCTTCAAACGAAAGCGCAACTTGTATCACAACTCACAACTAATCTTAAACAAGATACATGTAAAAGGTTATCATGACATTGTATAATCACAGGATAATAAAAAAGCATGTATATCGGTGGTCAGATAATGAAAGATATTTGATTCACAGTTTTATTTTTATTGAAGACAAACAAGATAACTAAGTGTGAACAAAATTGCCTCTGTCTCTTTAAAAAAAAAGACGACTGGCGACAGTAAAGCACTTCCTCAAGTTTTGTCCAATATGTGTATGTATATTTATACTATCCTCAAAG
This sequence comes from Cordylochernes scorpioides, assembly GCA_030710605.1. Taxonomy (NCBI): domain Eukaryota; kingdom Metazoa; phylum Arthropoda; class Arachnida; order Pseudoscorpiones; family Chernetidae; genus Cordylochernes; species Cordylochernes scorpioides. The sequence continues at coordinate 23,306,690 of CP092872.1, forward strand.
ATTATGTGCATAGATTCATTTATAGACGCGTATGATTCTTTTAAAAAATAAACAATTTCTACTGCACTTACTGCAATGTAATTATTAATATCATAGTTCTTCTAAAATCCAAGAGTCTAGCATCAGTATCACTATAAAAGGAAAAACGAAAAATGTAATATAACAGCGTTATGGTTGATCAAACTGGAGAAACCGCTGGGAGCGTTCACCACTGATGAGCCAGGCCCTCCCATTAATTTTTCCATTGCAGTAAGGATTGTAGAAATTGTTTAATTTGTAAAAGAATCATACGCGTCTATAATAGTTTCGAATTTTCACAACAGATGGCGCGCTAATACATCCTAAATAGCTTCATTTAATACTTTAACTAAGAATATCTCTACAGTGCCTGATATACATATAAGCATAGAATATAATCCAATACAATATTTGAACCAAGGCTGTTAAGAATACCAAGCTATTTAGGCTACCGTCACACAACGTTTGATTAATACTGTAATGAGCCAACATTTCCCATCGCAAATATAAGAGATAACAATGAGATTTGTTTTATTTCCATAAGAATCTAAAGTATAACACCTGAATTGTGTCAATTTTATAATTAAAAGTTGTAATTTTATTAGTTTTCCCTTAAATATCACCCAAAAATCAATTCAATCCTGAAGTGCTTGCTATAGGAATAGAAAAAAGGTAGAATACATAGATGATTTGATTTGTGTTCGTATGAAACTTATTCAGCCAACAGAAATAACCCCATTTTATTTCTCCACTTTTACTTTAAATAATATTTCCGAAGCAAATATCAAACGAACAAAAACGATCCCATTTTATCTCTGCACTTTTACTTCAAATCCACGAGAGAGAGAACAATAATTCCGCTTCCAATGGGAGACCACCTCAAGGAACACTAGCTTCAAATCTATAATTATAACCACATCTCATAGGAGCTTCCACTGTCCACATTTAGTACAAGGAAAAAAAAACTCAATTTGTAATCCCCTGGATATACCCAGTCGTTGGTCGTTGGAAAGTCCCCTATTCCTATGTTTATATCCATACTTTACAGTCTCTTCTTTCTTATCTCCACTCAATCATATTAGGATATCAAGCTTGAATAGCTTGTTGATGATGTCTGCTACGGATGAATAGAACTCATCAATGGATGAGTCAATACAGTGAATAATGATTTTGGGGGTTGCAGGTTGATAAAAAAAGTATTTTAAAGGCATTTTATTTGCCTTTTTTCGTATATAATGTGTCTCATCTGTTAGCATTAGTTCAGGAATTGTGGAAGGATACATAAGAAGAAGAATACCAAGAAAAATATGATCTAATGACCTCAAGAACTGGAGTAAGCTACATGCTACTAAATAGCAACTCCATAACTGTCAACCTTTGGTTTGGGAGATGTCACATGACGACAAGCAAATCAAGTTGTTTAATCCAGAACGAAAGTAAGTATTATAGTGAAAGTAAAAAGTATCATTATAAGGAGAGATAGTAAACCTTTCACATTATCCACACACATATATTAAAATTAACACAAAGCAATAACGCGCCATCTATACATATAAAATAAAATGATTTAAAAGCGCGAATGTTTCTTTTATGCATAAAACGAACTTCTACTGTGCCTTAATGCGATGAAAAAATATATTGTGAGGGCTTGGCTCATCAGTGGTGAACCCTCCCAGCGGTTTCGCCAATTTAATCCACCAGACCGCTTCTCAGAGCTCTAATACTGTATTGGATCATTCTGCTTTTATATGCTACGCAGAATGATCCAATACAGTATTAGAGCTCTGAGAAGCGGTCTGGTGGATTAAATTGGCGAAACCGCTGGGAGGGTTCACTACTGATGAGCCAAGCCCTCACAATATATTTTTTCATCGCAGTAAGGACAGTAGAAGTTCGTTTTATGCATAAAAGAAACATTCGCGCTTTTAAATCATTTTATTTTATATATATATTAAAATTGTTATGCTTTTTATTTTTTCTTAATCTCCTTCAGCAAAAATAGAATTTAACAAACCATATAAATATTGAAATCAATATTATATATTTGTTTTATGTGTTTCTTATATATAAAGAAATATAGTAAAAGTTATAAACTAAAATAGAATAATTTAATAAATAAAAACTGTAAATATGTAATTATGGACCCTATGAATTGATACCTGATTATATTCTCTCTAGTTTTAATGGTCGATGCAACTTGTAAAGTCTTTTGCTTGAATACTCACCCGTTATATGGCACAATGGAAGAATAAATAAATGCTAAAGCTTTTTAGAGATGAGTTTCTTTATCTTTATTAAACGTAATATAAAGTTTTTGGGCATCTCTGTCCTTCTACAGAAGTACTTAGAAACATATAAACGCCGTTAAGATTCGATGAAATAGCCATACTATTCAAAAGTTTGGAGTATCGTCCTATAGATAAACCTGATCCTATAAAATCATAAGCGAAATAGAAGTAACCATCTAAAGACTAGAATCTTATCAGTGTTTATGTTTCTATGTACTCCTGTAGAAGAGCAGATATTCCTGAAATCTCGAAATCACGTTTAATAAAGAGATAAAGAAACTCATATCCAGAAACCGGTAGAATTTGTTTAATTTAATATCAAGGAGATTTGAATCAATTGTCAATGTAATATTGGCGGTGTTTGTGGACATTTCATATAATGAAAGTAGTTGATGGTATCCTTCTGGAAGCGACTGTATTACCTGGATTGTCCAAGCGGCGATGAAGTGTGTAGGGGGGAGCTGACGTCAGCGACAGTCAGTCGCTCGGAGCGGTATGTGGAGGGAAGCTGTGTGGAGTCTAGTGGTCGAGGTGGTGGGGGCCGTGAGGGTCGCCGTGCTGCTGCCCTTCTCTCTACTCAGGTAGGTCGGTCAGCGCCGGTCGTTGGCAGTCGTTGGAAAACGACATTTGAAAACTATCCCGCATGTGTTTCTTTTGAACGAAAAATCCTTATTTATTGTTAAGGAGAAATAACGATTATTTCTAACCTTAGGGATGAAGTATGAAAGGATGAATTGTGAAGAGTAATGATAAATGGAAAAATAAAAGTGTCCAAGATGGGAATCGAACCCACAGTGTTCCGCTTACCGGGCAGATGCCATGTCCACTAGGCTACCCTGGACATACCCAGTCGTTGGTCGTTGGAAAGTCTCCTATTCCTATGTTTATATCCATTTATTTACAGTCTCTTCTTCTTCTTTCTTATTCAAGCTTTGTTCAAGCTTTGTAAAGCTTGAGACTTTTGATGGTGTTTGCTGGGGATGAGTAGAGCTCATCAATGGATGAATCAATACAGTCAATAATGTGTTTCGGAGTTGCAGGTTGAGAATTGCACTTAATACATAATGGGTAACCTTGCAACCATTCTGGAAAGTCCGTAGATGACCAGACTTAAGTCTGTAAATCCAGGACTGTTGTTCTCTTGGGAAAAAAGAACCGGTGCTTGTCCCTCCTGCTCTGTCCCAGTCATGTGCAGCACCCAGACATGATATTTTTTTACTTATCTATTTCAATGTACCTGCTGATAAAAATTTCTACGAAGAGTTAGGTTTAAAAGCGCGCGCAAGCGCTTCTTTTCAATAATTAGAAATAAGTTAAGATAATGTGGTTAACAATGAATATGATTTTAGTGCGATTTTTTATTCTCACATATATATATACCAAATAAAAGTCTTGTCTATCGGTTTTGTTTCTCCTTTCTTTAATGTTTACATTTTTCGTTTACCTTTTGCTTGACTGTCTACACTTCAAGTTCTTATGTTTGTATTCAAACTTATATCCAGGTATTGTTTCATTCTTTTCTCGTGGTTTCACGCCATTCCAGGTTCGTCGATGATCACATTATTGAAGGCGACAGTAATGTAGCGTAAAGGGTAGTCATGGTCGCCGAGCTGAGAGTACACACTGCTGCTAACGTCGTTCAGTCATTTTTGACTTTTATTACTGCAGGCAACATGTCGGTCCTCTCGAATGTTAGTGATAGCGATCCGCTGAGATCCTGTACGTTCATTTCGTATTCTGCTAACAGTCATCGGATCTCGACCGACTCGAGCAGCAATACAGCGATACGATAAACCGTAATCTCAGTAGACTAGACTAATCGATCTCTATCAAACTCAGAAACGTGTTGGCAAGCATTTCTACTTCTTACACGAGGCATCACGACAATTTTTCACAACGAAGCAAGGTTTCAAATTCAATTTATATGAGAAACCGGGGGTAAATTTCTTTTAAAAAATATATTGCAGTCGTCAAGATACAGGGGTATACTTTGCATGAATGCGATGAAAAATCTAATCATTGCATAGCATCTTTTTTTCCATTGAGTAAATTTACGTCTATAAGCGTGTCGTCTTCTTGGTGTAACAATCTTAATGGCCAGTAGCGTAGATATGACAGCACACACTAAAGATGAAACTACACAGTGGGGCTACTTAATATAAAAATCGAGACAATCTGTGAATTCAGTTCCAGCATTTGCGCTCATATCTACACTAACGGATAAAAATTAAGGAAGTTAAAAATCTTTGATGTCGCCAGTCATCTGTTTTTTTTTTTAAAAGAATCCAGAGTTAATTTTGTTCACACTTGATTATCTCGTGTCTTCAATAAAGATCACCGTGTATCAAATATCTTTCATACTTATTGTCTGAATTCCGATATATATGCTGAAAGGTACAAATTCCTTAAAAGTTTTACAAGAATATAAGACCAAATAAATTAATAGTGTGTGACGTTTCGGTAACAACGCTGCTATCGAAACGTCACACACTATTAATTTATTTTGTCTTATATTATTGTAGTATTATAATCCAAATTGTGCTTTATAATTCCTTAAGTTTTATCCATGAGTTTATATACTGATAGAGTGCATTGATCCCTTCATCACTCCATATAAGGGATTGGTAGAGATGAAATTGTCGATCCTCGACAACCCCGACTTTGAATCGAACCCTGCAACGATTTCTTCTAAAAGTAAAATGCTTCCATGATCTCGATTATTACTTAAGTCCAACCCCACAAGTGAATGCATGTAACTCGGTAGTGTTCTGCCACATACACTTACAGTGTAAGTGGTGTTTCTAACACCTACAAGCGTGAAGTTTTTGGATATTTGCTCTTCGTTCCAATCTGGCCAAGCATTAGAATAGAGAATATATTCAAACAAATGATAAGAAACGAGAGAACGTTCTGGACAAGAAGTGAAATATGCTGAGGAACTATCACAAAAGAATCATTCAAGTTTTTCAAATACTGATGCATGTCTTTTGACCCAGAAAAGAGAAACAACGTGGGAGATAGTAAGATTGCAATGGAGAGTTTGGCGATTTTCAAAAGTAATGCCATGTGAATGTATGTAACTCGGTAGTGGCACATACACTTACAGTATAAGTGGTGTTTCCAGCACCTACCTCTACAATTATCATGGCCTGTACCATTGTGTACTTGGGATAAGCAAAAAATCAACTAATATGAGGTCAGCTACGAAAGCTTCCTCAATTTACTTCCTTTGTAGACCTCGTCGCTGGAACCATTTTATGTAGGTTAGGAAATAATTTAAAATATTTTATAGTGCAACTACATATGTAATTTAGATCACCTCACACATGGTATACAATCCTATACATATTTAATATGTGAGAAATAGTTACCCAAAATTATTTGTAAAAGTAAAAATATCAAGTAAAACGTTTCTTTTAATTTAAATTTGTGAGCTTTCGAGCAAATATACTGCTCTTCAACGGGCTGATATTCTATGTACAAACTCTAAATAATATATATACAGAATAGTTGAAAACTTTTGTTATTAACATGTGCTCTCGCGGGCGTGCATCAGACTGTTACCAGTTAAAGTAATAGATATTATACTGGGATTAAATATATATATATACATTCCGATAATTATTAATATTTAGATTATTTTTCAAGGATATTGTTATATTGGGTTGAGAGGTTAATTTTTCTATTGATGCTATTTATTTTTGATGATACCAGTGCTTCCCGGAATAATCTTTGTTGCTTTCTTTCTATGTCTTGATAATGGGCTATTACTTGTTTGAGATTAAATGTGTGTCCAGTGGTGCTGGTGTGTTGATATATTGAGGATCTATTGTCTTTGTATCTTATGTTTCTCTCGTGTTATTTTAGTCTGGTCTCTATTGTCCTACTGGTTTCTCCTACATATGTGGCATTACATTGGTTACATTTGACAGAGTATATTGCATTAGATTTAGATAGGGGATTGGAACTAATATTTTTGGTAATTGGGTTTCTCAGCAAAGAACCGAGATTGGGTAACTGAGATACTTAAGTAATCTGTCTGTTTTGTTTCAAAACTCCTATAGTGCCTCCGAACTATATTTAGGAGAACTAGATTTCTGCTAACAAGGAAATTTTGTAGTATATTTTGTTATAATCATATTTTTGCTTATCCTAGTACACGTGGTACAGTCCATGATAATCATGGTGGGTAGAAATAAGCGACTGCTTTTACTGTAAGTGTATCACATGTCTACACATGTAAAAAGAAGTTCGACGTTGCACTTTCAAATGTGGTAGAACCCCGTTTGGTTACTTGCACTCGCTGGTGGGGATAAATCATAGTTATAATCAATAGTTAATATATACCTCTGATATATTATCTGAAGCACGAAAAAAGGTTCATCTATATATCACACATATTACCCTATTATATATATTCATGGTTTTGTTTATTTTATACTTATTTAACAATTGGTTAAGTGTCAAAAAGGTATTTTAAATTGTATTGTAAAACGCACAAGCTTTTTATTATCAGATAAAGTTTTAAGTTTATTTTAAATTAAAAAAACTATAAAAATTCGTGTTCAAAAAAGCTCATTGTTTAGACATACACATATTCACATATGAAAAAAAAAACAATAAAAAAAGAGAAAATAAAAAGGTCAGGTGTTGATATTAAAAATAAAGAAAGTATATCCTGTCCAAAAGCACATGTGCTTTTTAAATGGCAGAGCGCCATCTAGTGGAACAGAATGGGGGTGGCCAAATATTAGGGAACAGGTTAAATCAATGTTTAGTTGATTTCTGTTCCACCAGATGGCGCTCTGCCATCTAAAAATCACATTTGCTTTTGGTCAAAATATGCCTTCTTTATTTTTAATGTTGACATATGTGTGTGGTATCACTAAATTGATGTAAATACTCTAGAATTTATCCGTCATATATATATGTGAAAACTAGTAATGGAATAAAGTCCTAATGGCAATTCTATGTTTCACACACATAGCATTGAATTCTTTTTGTTATTTTTTCTGTTATAGAGACTGAGGTGGTATAACTATACGTGTGACATCATACTTAAATACCTTTAAGTTATAGAATTTGTAGCGCCCATACAAATGTATTATGTACAAAAATCAAAATGTACACTACTACATGTAGTGAAATATAGAAATGTAAGGTTGTAGAGCCAGGATGGAATTGTTCTGTAGAAAGTCCCTATAAGAAATAAATGACGTGTGATGTTAGCCGGCTAGAGTTATTATGTACACATTAGGTACACAGTCACAATTCCACACTACACTATAAAAATATGCACATTAGATCTCCAATGAGAGATCACCCAAACCAGATCAGAAATGAACACGTCAATTTTAATTATATTGTTGCGCTGGTGACCTGATGTACTGGGACAAAACATCCGAGAAGCCTTTTCAACGTTTATTCACAGACTAATAGAAAGAGCACCTTCTAACTAAATATTATTGTCTTAAATAATCTTCAAGAACAAAAGGTATGCAAATTCAACGATAGGAAAGCATGGGAAATATTTATACAAAACAAAATTATGTAAAAAATTATACATGAGAGTTAATAAAAATAAATAAGTTGTAAAAAGTAACCGTTAAGTCCACGAGAAAAGAAGTAGCCAAAACAAGTAGGTTTAGAACAGTGGCACGTGAGCAACGGCCTCCTGCCGCGTGCCTCTCTCCTAACAATATAAGAATTGCCGCAATGTATTCTCATGGCAAGGATTCCCATATCTTTAGATATATTGTCATTTTCTATTAATATTTATACGGCATAAGAAGAATAACTCTTGTACTATAAGTCACTGACTGATACCTAAGGCATGTGGTGAGAAGACTGGGGAGCCGACCATCAATGAGATGGGAAGATCAATCACCAAGTCTTGTAGTTGTTGAAATGAAAGGATAGAGGTAATGAGTGGCGTCACTGTAACCTGCAGAAGTGAAGAGGCCACTTTGAAATAACAGGCCCATTAAGATCGTTTATAAAACAAGATTGAACACACACATTCTTATTTTAATATTAGCGAGATCAAATAAAGAAATTGCTAACATATTTGAGAACATCTTAAGTTGTTTAATCATCTGGAGAAGTTTATGATCAAGGAACGAAACCGTGAGGTGAAGAATTTCTTGTAAAATTTTATTTAGTGCCGAGCTTGCGAGCATTTCTACCTTTCTACAGGATTATAAATGAGAATTCTCATTTTTACCCCTGTAGAAGTCAGAAATGCTCAAAAGCGTTCGGCTAAATAAAAAACCTTACAAGAAACATTACGCCTAACAGTTTTGTTCCTTGATAATAATCTTTGAGAATCTTAGTTTAAAAATTGTATCTCTCGCAAAGTCGTTTCAATATATTGAAAATTAAATTCAATAACGTTGAGGTAGAATTGGTATTCGTTTATTAAAATAGGTACCTCTACCGTTTAACATCATTCAAACAATGTATTTCTTAAACGGGAGAGGTGCCTTTTTTGGTACATTAAAATAAATAGAAGTCAATAGGTTCAACAATTTTACGCATTTTCCCGGAATAATCCCGGAACGCGTACCTGGTTGGCTCTTATTGGTAATTCAAGAAGGTATTGTCAATTCTCTGTGAAATAAAAAGTCAACAGTTTTTTTTTTTATGATTTTCTCGAATTAAGAGCCATGAGTGACATTCAGTTACAGGATGATGTGGGATTCCCTTCAATTATATTTTAATATTGTTAAATATTCTGTAAATTTATGTTTTTCTTACTTGAAAATGTCATATACAGACAAAGAGGTATATATGAAGTCATAAAAGGAATAAAATAATTTTAAAAGGTTGTTTAGCCAATGATTCGTCAAAGAAAATATGCAGAGACCTATGCAGATATCAGAAAGTAATGTTCAGATATACACTCATTGACAAAAATTGAGGAAATGGAAGTCTTCGATGTCACCAGTAGTTTATTTTTTTAAAGAGAAAGAGGCAATTTTGTTCACACTTGGTTATCTCGTGTCTCGTCAACAAAGATCACTGTGTATCAAATATCTTTCAAAGTTATTGTCTGAGTCCCTATATACAGATATACATGTTGAAAGGTAAAACCTCTAGATATACATCTATACATGGTGAAAGGTACAACTTCTTTAAGTTTTGTCCATGAGTGTAGAAACACAGATTCCTTTTGAACGCTCTGTGGTGTAAATTACATTGTTCAGTAATATAGCGTCTTATCAAAGATTCAAAAATATTCAGAAAATACTGGCAATAAAAGTAATAAAGAGTCAACGTGGCAATGTTAGTTGTTTTCTCGTGATGTGTTTTGAAGGAAGTGTGACTATACTCACAAACAACTCGCAGTCGAGAAACAAGTTTCTGCAGATTATCCTGACGGCAAGTTCTTCTATCCCTTATATAGATTAGATAGATCACAAGAAACCTAGCCATACTGCATTGCCTAGTATTTCAATATTTGAAAGTTAGCCTATATCAGCGCACTATCTGTGCATGGAAATTTGAGATTAATATTATCGGTATTTTTTAGGTTAAATCTTAGTATCCATCTTAAGTAAGTTTAAATTATTAGAAATTAAGTTGAAAAACAATAGACTTTTTTCTATTAGCATAAAAAGTAAAAAGAGTTTATATAATTATTTATTCATTCTTCTGAAAAATCATACTTGCATAATTGATATCATGCAATATATAGATGCGAAAAAGACTAAGGACACTGAAGTTTCAACTCAGATATAATATGGTCAGTTCATCAGTAGAGAAGGGAATTATTTCTGAAAAACAATTGTGAAATTGATGGTTTAGGGGTAGAGAGGAAGAGATTGAAACTGATTTATTACAATGTTCATATAAGATTATATATGGCTAATTACAAATTTGAATAATTACGAAAAAAAATATGATTATATAATGATAAATGAATGAATAAATAGATAAAAATATATTTGATCAATGAAATATATAAAATAATTGATAAATATACATATATAGAGAGGAAGAGAAAGACCAAAAGTACTGCTCAATCTTAAACTTATTGTCTGAATTCCTATATACAGATATACATGTTAAAAGATACAACTTCCTGATATACATCTGTACATGGTAAAACTTCTTCAAATTTTGTCCATGAGTATAGATAACACAGATCCCGATGTCCCTATTTTGTAACAATCTCCAGGCTGAACCCTTGCTCTCTTTCAGGCTATACAGGACATTAACACGCTTTCATGCTTCACAGAATTTCAATTTTTACTGACTACGCATCACTTATTTCTTCACTCTCCACCACAGGTTTGTCTCATCTTCTAGAGCACTCAAGCCAAACTCTCCTTTGCAATCTTACTATCTCCCACGCTGTTTCTCTTTTCTGGGTCAAAGGACATGCATCAGCCTCTGAAAAACTTCTTTACTGATTCTCTTGTGATAGTTCCTCAGCATATATCACTGCTTGCCAAGATTACTCTCTCGTCTCATTTATTTTTATTTAATCTATTCTTTTTTCTAATGCTTGGTCAGATTGGAACGATGAATAAATAGACAAAAGTTTTACTTTTCATGTTCCTTTTTCCTCCTTATTTTCCAATCACTATTCCATTGATCCGACATAGGCAGTTATAGGATACACTTATATTCAAGCCTACGCTCTTAGGTTTGGCAAACTGACTAACTTCTTCATCACGAGTAAAGAGTTTTACTAGGGTGATGAACCAATGTGTCGTTCTGATTCATGATTAAAAGGAAAAGGGCCTCTAATAGTACAAGGATATCATCCTAGCGCAACTTTATGTTAAATACCTCTATGTGAGCACTGTTATGAAGCCCCTAAACTAGTTGAGCATGTCTTCTTTTATTGTAAAAAATAAAAGCGTATTTACAAACTTCCATATAAGCTCATTTTTGATTCCCACCTCTCTTTCTTTCCCATTCAGTTACAAGCAAATTTGGTTTGAAATCGTTTATTTCAATAAAATCTTTAACAGGTTTTTCTAGCTATCACTTACACTTTTAAATTAACTCTTCCTCATTTTAGGAAGCTGTTAACCTTTGCTTGAAATCTTTTTACTTTAGTTATTTCAATTTCTTGAAATTTTTATTACTTTAATTTTTCTGATATTTTGTGTGAGATTTTATTATTTATTATATTATATTTCGATTTTTTGAATATATTTTTTATTCATTTACATATTTTATAAACTATACTTCGTGTTTTATTTTCTTTCTTTAACCCTAATAATCATATTGCAACTTCTTTCGCCATTCACAATATTTTTGAAATACCTAACCTCATTTTTTACTTCCTGAGCTCATTATTCTACAGGATACTCAGTCTAGTTTACATATATTGGTTTGCAATTACCGTCGGTATTTTCTGAATTGCTATAGGAACTGGTCTATAAAAAAAGCAAAGATTCCTCGGGAGTGACGAAAATAGATATTTACGTGGTGGACAATGTTTTAGAGCGGCTAAGCCAGGAGTCTACAACTTCGTCTTAATATGGTCAAGGTACAACTTGACCTTGAATTTAAAAACTGACTCTAAAGGAAGATGAAACCACTATTGTTTGAACAATAGCATAGGAATGCTGAAGAACTGAAAATATCAACAATTCTAACGAAAGGTTTCAATGACTACTAGAAAAATATGGTTTTGAATCGACCGTTTAGGAAGAAAAACTTGATTTAGAAGGCCTGCCAGTCTTTATACTGATTCACTTGAAATAACATAGCAATTCTATTTTCACAAATGCGCGCATATTTCCATAGTTTCTACTCTACACTATAAATAAATCTTTCAAACTATAGAAACAGAAGAAGCAAAGTAATTTTCGTAATTGACCAGTAGTTTTATGTGAAATATTTCATTAAGCCTTCTTCCAATATCATTTTAATATTCTGCTAAATCTCTTAATTGTAGAAAATTGTCAAATAAAATAGCACAAGCGTTTTACCTTTTACAAAAGATGATTCACTTGAAATAAAATAGCAATTATATTTTTTACAAATGCGTGCATAGCTCCATAGTTTCTACTGAATACTATGAATAAATATTTCAAATTTTAGAAGCAGAAGAATCAAAGTAATTTTCGTAATTGACCAGTAATTGACTTTCTTTCCTTTCAATATTTAGTTCACCTTTGTAGTATAAGGGTCCCTAGGGGGGGCATTACGCTCTAAGTTGAAATAAAATAAAAATTGACCAGTAGTTTTATGTGAAAGTTTTCAATAAACCTTTACCAAATATCATTTCAATATTCTGCTAAATCTTCAAAAATTGTCAAATAAAATAACACAAGTGTTTTACCATTTACAAAATAGGGTTATTGGATAGAACACCACCACCAAAAGATAGTTATCATTATATGTAATATTTGAAACTATTATAGACGCGTATGATTCTTTTCAAAAATAAACAATTTCTACTGCCCTTACTGTGATGGAAAAATTAAAGAGAGGGCCTGGCTCATCAGTGGTGAACCCTCCCAGCGGTTTCGCCAGTTTAATCTACCATACCGCTGTTATATTGCATTTTTGGAATTTCCTTTTATAGTGATACTGATCATACGCGTCTATAATAGTTTCTAATATTCATAACAGATGGCGCGCTGATGCATCAAAATAATGTGGCGAAGAAATATAATTTATATTTATTATTCAATGAAAATATTTGGAAATAGATTTATTATTTTATATTTGTAAAATCATCATTTAGTTGCCTAGCTTGCTGTAGATCGTTTGCTCTCTAGCTGTAGATAGTTTGGTTAATTTGTTAATAATTGTCGACTGGTCGTGGTGACGTCATCAATAAATACTTTTACATCTCCAGATATATAAAGACCTGATTTCTACGCTACAATATATAATATTTAATAAATGAATTCTATAATCAGAGAATTTGAGATGAAGTTCTTTCTCTTTTCTATAATTGTATTAGAATCTCTCTCCCAAGTGGAAGGTAAGTGAGGATTGTGCCGGCGTGGTATAAGAATAAAACTAGCGGCTCCACAGAACACAATGGAACACAAAGGACCTGCTGCTGATCTAGAGACAGCTGGTGTATTATGTATGAGCAGATAGCTTCTGTTCTAATATACAACATCTACTCCAGTAGACTATATACCGCTGTAGCTACGGATAGGTAGGTCTTATCCCTTGTGTGTGGGCATTCACTCTCACAATAGATACAGCTAAGATATTCACAACCATTTTGAAATAACCCTGAATACATTAGTTTCGTTATAAGTTTACAATGCATTTTATGCATCTATTAAAGGGAGAAATAGCTTTCTTGTAGATTTAAAACATGTATCTATATATACTCATTGAAAAAAAATCAAGTGGAATGTCTTTGATATTGTCAGTCGGCTATTTTTTTTGAAGGGGGCAGAGGTAATTTTGCTCACACTTGGTTATTTTGTGTATCTTCAATAAAGATCAATGTGTATCAAATATCTTTAAGAATTATTGTCTGAATCTCTCCCAATATACATGCTAAAAGGTACAACATTCTTAAAGTTTTGACTACATTTGTCTCAGATTAATTTCATTGATGATTTCTAAAATGTCTTATAATTAATATTTTCATTAAAAAAAGGCATTTCCTCTGCTCCTGGCTTACGCAAGCCATCAGCAACCTTTAGTCGCACGATCAAGAAATTCCTTTTTTTTCCTTAATTCATCCACCAGATCCCAGTACAATTCCAAATTTGTACTATTTTCATATGTTCATGGTATTATTCATTCAATATCCTAATTTATTTTTTTGAAAATGTTCCTATAATAGTAAGTCTCATATTCAAAAACAACAAACAATTTATTGAGAACCTATGTCCTACACGGGACTCGCCCAGGTGCATAATTGCTTAGAAAAGATGAATCAGTCGTTTAAAAATTATCATTCATCCACATATCCATTTACATACGGATCTCTTTTATTAATGCTTCTTCTTTCTTTCGCAGCTCTGTAAATCAAGTCTAATATTCTTTTCATAGGTTTAAGTGTATTTGCATCATCTTTACAACGCATAGGAAAGAGATACAATAAAAGAAAATGAAAATATAAATTAAAGATTAACATCTCCATTATTGGATGGTGTAGTTATGAAGCTATAGATGCCGTACATGGTGTTAAGGACTAAGGGGCCTTGTTCAAGTGGCCGACTTCTGTAACACAATGGGTCGTTATGTGCTAACAGGGTGGGTGGGTATCTCTATAGATAGATCTGAGGAGTAGGTGCCTGGCGTATGCATTATTTGTTTTATTTTCCTCCTCATGCATACATTCATCTTAGAATTTGACTGTATAGTCAGGTTTTAGCATCTCTATTAGGATTCTATGTAGATTTCCTGAATATTGTATATAATATGTGACTAGAGATATTTTTGTTTATATCCAATTCTGAAAATTAAAAGATAAATATTGTTTTGAAAATAGAACAATCCATATTTAGATCATTAGATAATAAAAAGGCATATATTGGAAGGAATAAAATATTTATTTTCCAATATTTCGGTTGGCTGAACGGCAAACCTTTATCATGGCCCTACAATGTATATACATAAATGTAATGCTTTGATAAAGGTTTGGCGCTCAGCCAACCGAAATATTGGCAAATAAATATTTTATTACGATGTACTAGAGCGCCATCTGTTATCAAATTATAAAACTATTTTAGAGGCGTAATATTCTTTTTAAAATAAAACAATTTCTACTGTCCTTACTGCGATGGAAAAATTAAAGGGAGGGCCTGGCTCATCAGTGGTGAACCCTCCCATTCACCACTGATGAGCCAGGCCCTCCCTTTAATTTTTCCATCGCAGTAAGGACAGTAGAAATTATTTTATTTTAAAAAGAATATTACGCCTCTAAAATAGTTTTATAAATATTTTATTCTCTCAATCCAATATATGCCTTTTTATTATCTAATAAGATAAATATATTTCATGTTTCTGAGAGAGAGAGAGAGAGAGAGAGAGAGAGAGAGATGAACAAATATGCATAACTTTTTTCAATACATTAAAACAATGTTTTCATGATTGAATTTATTGAAATCATTGCGGAATAAAAACTACAAACGAAATGTCCCACTATCTATCCTATTGTATTCATATGGAGGAGGAAAGGAAAATATTTTAGAGACCATTGATCAGATATATGTTGAACCAGTTCAATTAATTAAAATTTCATCGAAAAATAAAGCAAAACATCGTTATAGAACCATAGAACGCCTTGCCAAATGTTTTAATTTTGTTTGCTCCTGACCAGGACAAAATATTTTTGTTGAAACGTCGAGATAATAAAACGATTTACTGGCCGAAGTATCTTCAATTTTAAGAACTATGAATGTTGGCCAGGCAGCCTCTATCTTTACGTTAATAGAAGTTGTCTCCGTGTTTAGAAGCCAGTTCCAATTTCAAGAACAAGTGGGTTTAATTCTCCTTATAAGGACATGTCCCGCTCTGTCAATATTGACCCAGTTAGATTGTCCTATCCATTTATGGTTTACATTCTACTTCTGTTATAACCCCTTATACTTTATTCAAGAAATGAAGCTATTAAATCTGGGATTTTTTTTTCAAATAAAACACACTTCCTATTGTCCTTGCCCGCAATGAATCAATAATGGGAGAACCTGGGTCATCGTAGGTGGTTATTTGAAAAGAAAATTCGGGATTTATTAGTTTAATTGAAAATATAGATTGTACGTTACCGATCTATGTATGATCTACGTAACTAATACACTATATATTCAAACTATATAACCTTATATTGCAAACTCCAGTGTGATTTCGAAACTATTATAGACGCGTATTATTCTTCTAAAAATTAAACAATTTCTACTGCCCTTACTGCAATGAAAAATTAATAGGAGGGCCTGGCCTCATCAGTGGTAAACCCTCCCAGCGATTTCGCCAGTTTAATCTACCACACCGCTGTTATATCGCATTTTCGGTTTACTTTTTATAGTGATACTGTTGTTAGACTCTTGGAATGGGTATTCTAGATGAACTATAGACATAAGCTTTGAGGACAGTAGAAATACAAACAATTATAAATATATAATATGCTTCGAGCAATCGCTCTTGACATTTTTTAAATTTTTAAAAGATTCATACGCGTCTTCAATAGTTTCGAAATATCTTAAAAGATGACGCGCTAATGTATCATAATATAAACTGTTGTGTATAGTGGAGAGAGGAAATATAAAAAGGTTAATAAGGAAGGAATCCATGAGCCTAAATCGTGGACGTTATTTGAAACACAAAATTGAGGCATCAACGTTTGTTTATTTTTATAAAACTGGTAGATCCTTTTGAAGAAAATTTGAAATTATTTTCGCGTTGTATTTTCAATCAAACCAATAATTTAATAATATATTTTACTACAATTGTAAATATTTAGTAAGACCTAGAGAGAGCTCATCAATAGCAAATAAACTTCAAATCTTTATCATGTAGGTATGATATCGTGTGATACAAAGATACTTAGAGAATGTTATTTCTATAATTTGGACTCTCTACCAGGACTCTGGGTAAATATAGATCCTTAGTCCGTGTAGTTGATTCTATCGTCTGCTATTTGAGCCGGATCTGCTGCTTTTTGATCCGGATTTGTTTCTATTTGAGTTGATGATGTATAAATAAGTGCAGCAAGTAGAATGACTGAATGCGATTGTAGCTGGTAGAACGAATGTATCTCCAGAAGATTTAACTGATATCCACAAAAAGGAATATAATGATATATAATTTGCTTAAAAGATTTATCAAATCCATTCACGATAGGTTATATCACGGCGATATTTCACACTTAATTCTTAAACGAACCAAAGAACTAATTAAGAATGAAATGGGTGAAAATGTAACTAATATGAAGTGTTCACTCTTAGTTAAGGGGGTCGGTGGAAGGATGGTCTAAACCAATAGTTTTTGACCGCTACGACCCGGGATCGAATCCCGCATTGGGCACTTTTTTATAATTAAAAAAGACTCCAATGGCCCCCGATTCTTGCAAAATTCCAACACCACCAGCGAGTCTGAGTACCCAAACGGAGCTCTGGTACATTTATAAGTGCAAAGTCGAACTGCTTTTCACATGTGTAGACATATGGTGCAGTTACAATGAAAGAAGTCCCTAATTACCCACCATGATTATAATGGCCTGTCCCACGTGTACTAGAGATAATTAAAAAAAAAACTCTTAGTTAATTCTTTAGTACGTTTAAGAAATAAAGTTCGACAACTCGCCGTGATTTTAATAAAGAAATCTATTATGGAAGGCTTTATAATCTATGTTAAATATTATCATCGCGCAAATATCGCATATAGATGTAGATGATTGTTTATATTTCAACGAATTTAATAAAGTACTGTTAGGCCTTTTTTGCCTTCTGAAAGAGGTTTGAGATTAGAATTGTATATCGCAAAGTGTTTCGCACTTCTGAACTAAATATCACGTGACTGAAAACACACAGACAGTTGTATATATATTCTAAAGAAAAGATTGTGTATTATGGGATAAATTACATTAGAAGAGGTATTCAAGGAGATAAGAAGTATCGAACAATATTTGACCATAATCAGTCAATTCTAGACAATTTCCTTTTTTATGTGTTCCTTTTTAATGTTTTGCAGGGGAAAAAAATCGCCTTTGTTATATATTTACAAAATTCTTATAAAGCTATTATAAATAGCGTATATTTATATTATAGCAAAAGAAATTGTAGATGTTTTAATATTTTTAATGTAGCAAGCAAGGTTCTAACGTTTTTATAATGTTGCTATAAAACTATGTTCAAGATATTTACTTTGATAATTGTTAGAAAGTTAAAGGCTCAATAAGGATTATATATGTCGAACATCACTTTGTTTAAATAGTAAAAATCACAAAAAGTAAGTTCAATTATTTTAACATTGTATACGAACAGAAAAATAGACGTATCAATTGATTTAAATATCCTGGATATTAATCAAGTAAATTCTACAAGTTTCTGGAGATGGGTTTCTTTATTAAACGTAATCTCAAGCTTTCGATGTGTTTCTATGTACTCCTGTAAAAGGGCAGCGATTCCTGAAAGCTCGAGATTACGTTTAATAAAGAAAAAGAAACTCATCTTCAGAAACCTTTAGCATTTGCTTGAAAATAGACATAATCCTTGGTTCTTTGTGAGCGCCGAGCCTCCTAAGAATACTATAAATAATGCGGAATAAGTCAAGAAATCCTAGCAGTACAATGTCTCGATGTCTTGTAGATGAAGACTATGGAGGAATTCCTCAGTAAAGCTCGCCGCCAGCCAATCAGCGTTCACCAGACAATCGTGCCGCGAATCTAATCCGGAATTCAGCTGGTTTATGGGGGGTTAGTCCTTTGTTCAGTGGTTTGATGGGACCATGACTGCCCTACTGCTTGCCCTAGACTGGCCTGGGTAAGATGTCTGTAGCCGTCCTTCTTTATAATCTTTACATCTCTTTAAGTATGGTTCTATTCAAACCTACGGGGTCTTTTCTCAACACTTTATATACGTTTTACAACCATAATATTGCCATATTTTATATTATTATAGTCATTTCAAGAAAATAGTATATTTCGAAAAATAAAAAGGCATCTCCTCATCGTGCAACTGAAAGTTGCTGATGGCTTGCGCCATCTATCGGAATAAATATCAACTATTCTCGTTGATTTTTAATTATTCCAATATTTGGCCAATTCTGGAATAATTAAAAATCAGCGAGAATAGTTTATATTGTTCAGTGTTGCAGAAACAGTGTGACTTGTACTTACAAAATGACAGTTCTATTTCTGGTTCTCCCCTTGCAATAACTGGGGCGGGTTACACTAGAACAATTAAGCTCTAAGAAATTTGATCATTAGGGCGGGTTACATTATTACTATTATAACCTGAACTAGCAATGTGTGTATTTATTGAGAGCTGAAATAGAAGCAAGTTTTCAAGAGGATAAACGGCTTTTTAATTGTTAATATAAGGCAAATTAATCTCATTTTAGCTATCAAATGTCATTTCCGCCGGATTCTGTCTCCTATTTTATCTCTTAATAAAGATATTCATTGCTAGTTCAGGTTGTTATATCAGTCAATATAAAAAATTGTTTTTATTTCTTTTCTCTACTCAACACACACAATCATATTAGGGTATCAAGCCTGTAGAGCTTGAGGTGATGTCTGCTCATGATGAGTAGATCTCATCACAGGAGATTTGACATCCATAATGACTGGGTGAAGTAGAATGCGTC
>CP092872.1:23326342-23590749 GCA_030710605.1 Cordylochernes scorpioides
AAAACAGGTGTTCTTGTATTTACATTGCATTGATCAAGATCGTAATTAATAAAGGCGATCATATGGATAAATTGAAATTATCAAATAATTAAGATAGGCGATCTTATCGATAAATAGTAATTATCAAGATCGTCCATATGACAAGCGATCTTGTCGATGAAGGCAATCATCAAGAACGTACATATTTTAAAAAAAATCCACCTCTTAGAGTATCACACAAAAAATTGGTGCTCCAATCGTCGAAATGGATGAACAAGCAGTGAAGCTGACGATATCGTATAAAAACCATTCAATCTCTAGGTATTCAGTAAACATAACGTTTATTAAAATTGCCAAATATAGATATTAAGGGAAATTTAACAAAGTAAGGAGTTTACAACAATGCAAAAACAAATCATTCCATCATGGGAAATTGTGGGGAGAGGGTCCACCAAGACCGAAGGCTCGAACCACCGGCCCAGCCGCGGCAGCATGTTAATCACCCCCTCGAAACAAGGGCCATCGGGGTAAAAAGATGCCCCGGGACGACCAACATCCCCGGGGTCTGGTGGAGGGGAGCAGTCTAGCTCCCCAAGGACCCAGTCTGACCGAGGAGGCCAACTAACGGAGTCGGCGGAGGCAGCCAAACTATCACCATCCAGGCCTGGAGACGGAAGGAGGAAGACGCCCGTTCCATTCCCGGGGAGTGACCACCATTCCATCTTGCCACCCCTCGACTCCCTGGGGTGGAGCGATGCAGCGGTGGACAAGACGGTGGGGAAGCAAACCACCAACAGCTTTCCACCAACATCAGGATGCCCAGGAGGAGGAACCAGTGGACAGACGACCTGCGGCGGGTCCCGGGCGGCTGCGGGGTGAGTAAACTTTAGATAGTGTCTTCCATCCATTACCCTGACTTTCTACATTTTCTTATAAAATGTGGCACTGATCTGTCATGATGTTTGCCTACAGGAGCAGCCCCCCGGCGGACATCGGCCGATCGTCGTAGACCTCGGGAAAGCCTGCGGTGCTTCCTGCGGCCGTCCCGCCCGTCGCCAGTCCCCCTTCCTCCTTGGGCGCCCCACCGTCTGTCCCCGTTGCGATCCTACTCCGTCTCCCGCCCCGTCGTCCTCCAGAGCCCCGGTCAGACCCACCGACCTCGGTGGCCCCGCGCCGCGTGCTGGACCCGCCTTGTCCCTCTCCCCACAAAAAAAAAAAATAATAATAATAAAATTTTAAAAAATCAAAATTTTTTTCAAAATTTTAAAAGGGAATAAATTGGAATCTTGATATTTTCGCATTTATTTCTTCACAAAGACACATTAGAGTTATACATTTTTATTGAAAAATAAATAGCATATTATAAAAAGGAAACAATTTCAGTTAACTCCGAAATGAGTAGGCTATGTACATTAGTTGAACTTTGTACCTGAGATACAAGTACAAGCCTGTATCCTTACCTAGGCAGTGGTTGACTTTGTACATGGTTCACAAGAACAAGTGTGTGCCCTTTCCTTGGCCGTGGTTGACTTTGTACTTGGGTTACAAGTACAAATGTATGTCCTTTCCTTGGTCGTGGTTGACTTTGTACCTGAGATACAAGTACAAGTGTGTGTCCTTTCTTTGGCCGTGATTGACTTTGTACATGGTTTACAGGAACAAGTGTGTGCCCTTTCCTTGGCCGTCGTTGACTTTGTATTTGAAATACAAGTACAAGTGTGTGTCCTTTCTTTGGCCGTGATTGACTTTGTACATGGTTTACAAGAACAAGTGTGTGCCCTTTCCTTGGCCGTTGTTGACTTTGTACGTGAGATACAAGTAAAATTGTGTTATGTATTCATAGATTATTTATCATCATCATTTGCTTGTATAAATACTTTGTTTTAATTAAAATGTATGTATGCAAAAATGACTAGCGTTGCGTCGTAAATCTTTTAAACTATATACATAATAAATTGGCGACGAAGGTAAATCTTTTATTAAGTTGAAGCTGAAGAAATTCTTTTATTTTTACTAAGTTAAAGCTTAGGTAAGTGAACTTTATTTTTAAAATGGCAAATTTTGGAAGTATAGAAACTTTTGATCCTAAAAATCCAGAGAAATGGATAACGTACTTTGAAAGAATGAATTTTTTCTTCCTGGCTAATAATATTGTAAAACCTGAAAGACGAAAGGCTATTTTTCTTACGCTAATAGGCGCTGAAACTTATGCTTTAGCAAGATCGTTGGCCTCGCCAAAAGAGTTATCTTTCGTGGAATATGATGACTTAATTAAATTAGTGACGGATCATTTTTGTCCTAAGCCAAATATAATTGTCAAAAGATTCTTGTTCAATAAAATAAATCAGGGTGATGAATCAGTTAGTGCTTATATTGCCGAGTTAAGAAAGTTAAGTGAAGATTGTGAATTTGTTGATTTAGATCAGGGGTCTCCAAACTTTCCAGCCTTAGGGCCATACTGATGGGGTCTTTCCAGCCTTAGGGCCATACTGATTACTCCAGTAAGTTCCGAGGGCCAAGATGGCAACACTGGATATTATTAATTTTCCTGTATTAATTGTTATGTTTATTTGTTATTAAATGTTATTATTAATTGTTGCTTTTGTGTGTGATTTAGCAGAATGGAAAAGAAGCGAAAAATTGATAGTGAATGCAGAAAATTCAAAGATCAGTGGAACATTCAGTATTTCGTAATTGAGTCCAGTAACAAGGCGCTATGTTTGATTTGCAATGAAAGCATAGCCGTTCTCAAAGAATATAACATGAAACGTCATCATGAAACAAAACATTCTCAAAATTACTCAAAATATACAGGAATTGTGCGGACAGAAAAATTCGAAGCTTTGAAGCGCGGATTGAAATCGCAGCAATCTTTATTTACAAAAGTCAAAACTGAACAAGAGGCAGCAACTCGTGCCAGATTTCGTGTGGCTCTTGAAATTGCAAAACGTGGAAAACCATTCACCGATGGAGAAATGATCAAGGAATGCATAATTGCAGTAGTCGAAGAAATGTGCCCTGAAAAGGTAAATTTATTAAAAACTGTCAGTATGTCAGCAAACACTGTGGCTCGAAGGGTAGAAAACATCGCTGAAAATATATCCTCTCAACTGTTCGACAAAAATGGACATGTTGAGTGGTTTTCTTTGGCCTTGGATGAGTCAACGGATGTGTCAGATACTGCTCAGGTGTTGATTTATATTAGAGGAGTAGATAAAAGTTATGAAGTGCACGAAGAACTTCTTGATATGTATAGTATTCATGGCACAACTACTGGTACCGATATTTTTAAAGGAGTTGAAATGGCCATTAATAAAAAGAACCTTCGATGGAAAAACTTGAAATGTATTACAACTGATGGAGGCAAAAACATGAGTGGGAAAGATAAAGGAGTGGTCGCTCTTGTGTCAAAGGCTGTAGAAAATGACGGCGGCTCAAAACCATTAGTCTTACATTGTATCATTCATCAACAGTCTTTGTGCGGAAAATGTTTGGATATGTCTGACGTTCTGAAACCAGTCATATCAACTGTTAATTTCATCAGATCTTTTGGGCTGAATCACCGACAATTCCGACAATTTATTGCAGAGATTGGAGAAACAGACTTACCTTATCATACTGCCGTACGCTGGCTTAGTTGTGGGAAAGTCCCTCAGCGCTTTTTTGAACTTCGAGCAGTGATCGAAATTTTTTTGAATGAAAAGCACCGCCCTCTTACTGAATTACAAAACAACGCATGGCTATGGAAGTTAGCATTCTATGTTGATTTGACAAAACATGTGAACGAACTGAATTTGAGATTGCAAGGAGAAAACCAGCATCTTCCTGATTTATACACTAATATCAAGTCATTCCGGATGAAATTGATACTGTTTCAATCACAACTACGAAGTAAATGTTTTTCACATTTTAAAACATGTGAAATATTCAGCCACACTACTGAGACTGAGTTTCCTATCTATTTTGCAATCGAAACTTTGAGTGCTTTGAAGATAAATTTTGATACTCGTTTCTCGGACTTTGATGCCATTGCGAATCAAATTAAGATTTTTCAGAATCCTTTTGATGCTGACATTGAAACCCTAGCCCCGGAACTTCAAATGGAAATGATTGATCTTCAGTGCAGTGATATAATTAAGAACAAATATGAAAACTCATCTTTGTTGGAATTTTATAAGAGTCTTCCACTGACACAATTTGATAATTTGCATAAATTTGCTCGTGGGCTGTTTTCCGTTTTTGGTACTACTTATTTGTGTGAGAAAACCTTCTCCAAAATGAAGTACACAAAAAATGTATACAGATCTAAATTAACTGACGAGCATCTTAAATCTCTTAATAATTGGTACAAGTAAAATTAGTCCACAACTACAAACTATTGTCGGTGGAAAATCTCAATTACATACATCTCATTAGCATTTCATATGTCATGTTATAAGGTATGTGTTGTTCATTACTTACAATGTATAAAATGTAAGTTGGATTCATTTCAATAATTTGTTAGTTATTATATGCTGAAGTTAAATTTACTGCATAAATTATACATGTCTTTACTCATTACCATTCTGTGTTTCTTTATCCAACTTATCACAAACATTTTATTTGCTATAAAAAATATTTGTTCTCTAAAAGGAGTTTTCAAGTATGTCTCCGCGGGCCGGACAAAATCTGTCTGCGGGCCGGATGTGGCCCTCGGGCCGTAGTTTGGAGACCCCTGATTTAGATGATCGCTTAAGAGATAAACTAGTTTGTGGCTTGAGAAATGAATCTCTGGTTAAGAGACTATTGTCTGAAAAAGACTTGACCTTTGAAAAGGCTGTGAATTTGGCAATATGTGATTAATCGGCTAGTGCAGACGCCAGTATTTTGCAAGAAAAAATTACAGAAGTAAATATGATAAAAAAAAAAGCTAGCAAAACAGAACCACCTAAATTTAAATCGGGCAAAGGAATTCAAGAAAATGAATAATAAAATAATTTGCATACGTTGTAAAGGAAATCATATGCCAAATGTTTGTAAATTCCGTAATGCAAAATGTTTTAAATGTGGCAAAATTGGTCATGTACAAAAAGCTTGCTTAACAAATGTTGGAAAATCTGGAAACCTATATAGGGCTAATAGTAATCCAACTTTATGTTGACTGAGAAGGGAAGAGATAAGCAATCCTTATTATATAACAGCAAATCTGGATAACCACGATGTACACATGTTAATTGACTCGGGAAGTGAATACTCATTATTAAATAAAGAAACCTTTCTTGAATATTGGAAATTGACGCAACTTAAAAGATCTGAGATACTTCTAAATACTTGGTCATCCAGTCAAGTAAAAATTCTTGGGAAACTCTATGTTAAAGCAAGGCTATCCCATGGTAGTAGAAGTTTGCAAATTTTAGTGGCTGATGGTTTAAGTCCCAACATTCTGGGAAGGCAATGGTTTTCTGCTTTTCGCCTGAAGTAAAACTTTTTAAACTCATTGGAAACTAATCCTATTTCACCTGATTTCGAGGAATTGTTTAAGGAGGAAATTGATGCCTATAATGGACCTTCGATCCATATTGATATTCCTGATAATGCTGAGCCCAAATTTGTGAAGGCCAGAACCGTGCCGTTTGCTATACGAAATTTAGTAGATGAAAAATTGAAAGCATTAGAGGAACAAGGTGTTATCGAACCGGTAAAATTTACTAAATGGGCTTCTCCAATTGTTACGGTTCTGAAGAATGATGGCTCCATAAGAATTTGCCACGATTATAAATCAACAGTTAATTTATACTCTAATCCTGATAAATATCCGTTGCCTACAATTCCGCAACTATTGGATAAGTTGAGAGGAGGCAAATTGTTTACTAAAGTAGATATGGCTCAAGCATACCAGCAGTTGAAAGTTGATGAGGAATCTTCAGAAATCCTGGCTATAAATACACATAGAGGCTTATACAAGATGAAACGTCTGCCTTTTGGTTTGAATTCTGCCGTTGGAACTTTCCAGAGGTTTATGGACACTCCTTTGAGTGGAATTGATGGAGTAGCGGTATATTTAGATGATGTCCTGATTTCAGGAAGAGATTGTGATGATCTTAAAAGAAAAACTGAAAAGGTACTGCTACGTTTCAGAGAGTCTGGACTTCGTCTTAAAAAAGAAAAATGCCATTTTTATGTTCCAGAAATTGAATTTCTAGGAATGATTATTGATCATAAAGGGATTCATCCATCCGAAGAAAAGTTGAGAGCAATTAAAGATGCCAGACCACCATCTAATAAAAGGGAATTGATGTCTTTTCTTGGACTTCTTAATTATTATGAGAGGTTTTTGAATAATAAATCCACAGTGGTTGAACCGCTTCATAGACTGTTGGATAGTAATTCACCTTGGAAATGGAGAAGAGAACACCAAAGGTCTTTTGATAAGGCTAAAGATTTGATTAGTTCTGAATCGGTGTTGGCTCTTTTTGATGATAATTTACCAATTTTGATCAACTGTGACGCATCAGAGTATGGCATTGGCGCCGTTTTGTCTCAAATACACCATGGAGTGGAAAGACCAGTTATGTTCGCCTCCCGTACTTTAAATAAAACTGAGAGAAGATATGCAGTAATTGATAAAGAGGCATTAGCGGTTATTTTTGGTGTATCAAAATTTTCACAGTATCTTCTAGGGAGAAAATTTAAAATATTAACGGATCATAAGCCCCTAGTTGGAATGTTTAATCCCAAAAAGCCGATACCTCAAGTGCTATCGCCGCGCATGTTGAGATGGTGTTTGACTCTGGCTGCGTATACTTATACTATAGAGTATAAACCGGGAAAAGTGAATTGTAATGCCGATGCATTAAGTAGACTTCCTTTAAATGAATGTCCAAGTGTAGATCCGAACCCTTCAGAGGTGATTTTTATAGAATCGGAACATGCTGCAATTAATTCTTCGGAAGTGGCAAAACTAACTAGTAAAGATCCAATCCTTTCTAAGATTAAATTCTGGGCAATGAATGGGTGGCCTGAAAGGAAAGTTGATGATAAATTTAAAGATTTTGTTTCCAAATCTAATGAAATATCAGTTCATAAAGATTGTTTATTGTGGGGGAGCAGGGTGATTATACCTGAAAGATTAAGAAAAGATATTTTAAATCTTTTACATGATACTCACATTGGCATAGTGGGGACAAAAGCGCTAGCTCGAGGATTATGCTGGTGGCCCAAGATGGATGGAGATATTGAACGGATGATATCCAGTTGTGCGGTTTGTTTGTCGTGTAGTCACGATCCGCCAAAAACTGACGTATATCCTTGGATTTGGCCATCAAGACCTTGGTCGAGACTACATATTGATCATGCGGGTCCCTTTCAAGGAAAACTCTTTCTGGTTGTGGTGGATGCCTATTCTAAGTGGATTGAGGCTAAAATCGTATCTACAACATCTACTGAAACTACCCTCAATAGCCTAAAGGAAATATTCGCGACCCACGGGTTGCCGGATGTGATAGTTTCATATAATGGTACGTCCTTCACATCGGAACTTTTCAGGACTTTCTTAAAAAGAAATGGCGTGAGGCACATCTTGTGTGCGCCTTATCATGCAGCGTCAAATGGGCAGGTGGAGAGAGCTATTCAGACGCTTAGAAATCTGCTAAGAAAGAACAGCTCAGGAAATTGGACGACTAGGTTGTCTAGATCGTTGTTATCGATGAGAATAGCTATTAACAGCACGACGCAGAAATCCCCGGCTCAGTTGTTGATGAACAGAAACCTGAAGAGCCTCATAAATAAATTTCATCCTGAAAGTGTGTCTGAGGGAAGGATGCGACAGGAAAACAAGTTCATAAGAAATTGGAAACCCCATAGAGTAGTAAATGAAGGACAGGCAGTTATAGCACGAGGGTACCATGGCCCCAGATGGCTACCAGGTGTAGTGCAAAAAAAAACTGGTCCTGTTTTTATCAAGGTGGAGACAGATGACGGAGATATTTTAAACCTGCATTTAGATCAGGTCAGAGGTTGTGAAGAAAGTGAAGAAACTCCGTCTACATCGTCAACTCCACAAGAGTCAACTAATATTGAAGACCCCCAAGCTGATCAGGAAATGGATCCTGCTGGTGAAGCATCGGGTCCTATTTTGAGAAGGTCCTCAAGATTAAGAAGGCCTTCGAAGTTTTTTGAAATGTAAATTTTTGTTGTGGGGAGAAGTTGTTATGTATTCATAGATTATTTATGATCATCATTTGCTTGTATAAATAATTTGTTTTAATTAAAATGTATGTATGCAAAAATGACTAGCGTTGCGTCGTAAATCTTTTAAACTATATACATAATAAAGTGTGTGTCCATTCCTTGGCCGTGGTCAATTTTGTACCTGAGATACAAGTACAAGTGTGTGTCTATTCCTTGGTCGTGGTTAATTTTGTACCTGGGATACAAGTACAAGTGTGTGTCCATTCCTTGGTCGTGGTTAACTTTGTACCTGGGATACAAGTACAAGTGTGTGTCCATTCCTTGGCCGTGGTCAATTTTGTACCTGAGATACAAGTACAAGTGTGTGTCTATTCCTTGGTCGTGGTTAAATTTGTACCTGGGATACAAGTACAAGTGTGTGTCCATTCCTTGGTCGTGGTTAACTTTGTACCTGAGATACAAGTACAAGTGTGTGTTCATTCCTTGGTCGTGGTTAACTTTGTACCTGAGATACAATTACAAGTGTGTGTCCATTCCTTGGTCGTGGTTAACTTTGTACCTGGGATACAAGTACAAGTGTGTGTCCATTCCTTGGCCGTGGTTACCTTTGTACCTGAGATACAAGTACAAGTGTGTGTCCATTTCTTGGCCGTGGTTGAGTTTGTACCTGAGATACAAGTACAAGCTTGTGTCCTTTCCTTGGCCGTGGTCAACCTTGTACCTGAGATACAAGTAAAAGTGTGTGCCCATTTCTTGGCCGTGGTTAACTTTGTACCTGAGATACAAATACAAGTGTGTGTCCATTCCTTGGCCGTGGTTAACTTTGTACCTGGGATACAATTACAAGTGTGTGTCCATTCCTTGGTCGTGGTTAACTTTGTACCTGGGATACAAATACAAGTGTGTGTCCATTCCTTGGTCGTGGTTAACTTTGTACCTGGGATACAAATACAAGTGTGTGTCCATTCCTTGGTCGTGGTTAACTTTGTACCTGAGATACAAGTGTGTGTCCATTCCTTGGCCGTGGTTGACTTTGTACATGGGATACAAATACAAGTGTGTGTCCATTCCTTGGCCGTGGTTGACTTTGTGCCTGGGATACAAATACAAGTGTGTGTCCATTCCTTGGTCGTGGTTAACTTTGTACCTGAGATACAAGTACAAGTGTGTGTCCTTTCCTTGGCCGTGGTCAACTTTGTACCTGAGATACAAGTACAAGTGTGTGTCCTTTCCTTGGCCGTGGTTAACTTTGTACCTGAGCTACAAGTACAAGTGTTGTCTTTTCCTTGGCCGTGGTTGACTTTGTACCTGAGATACATGTACAAGTGTGTGACCTTTCCTTGGCCGTGGTTAATTTTGTACCTGGGATACAAGTACAAGTGTGTGTCCATTCCTTGGTCGTGGTTGACTTTGGACCTGGGATACAAGTACAAGTGTGTGTCTATCCCTTGGCCGTGGTTAACTTTGTACCTTAAATACTAGTACAAGTGTGTGTCCTCTCCTTGTCCGTGGTCAACTTTGTACCTCAGATACAAGTACAAGTGTGTGTCCTCTCCTTGCCCGTGGTCAACTTTGTACCTGAGATACAATTACAAGTGTGTGTCCATTCCTTGGCCGTGGTTAACTTTGTACCTGAGATACAAGTACACGTGTGTGTCCATTTCTTGGCCGTGGTTGACTTTGTACCTGAGATACAAGTACAAGCTTGTGACCTTTGGCTGTGGTTGACTTTGTACCTGAGATACAAGTACAAGTGTGTGTCTTTACCTTGGTCGTGGTTTACTTTGTACCTGAGATACAAGTACAAGTGTGTGTCCTCTCCTTGCCCGTGGTCAACTTTGTACCTGAGATACAAGTACAAGTGTGTGTCCTCTCCTTACCCGTGGTCAACTTTGTACCTGAGATACAATTACAAGTGTGTGTCCATTCCTTGGCCGTGGTTAACTTTGTACCTGAGATACAAGTACAAGCGTGTGTCCATTTCTTGGCCGTGGCTGACTTTGTACCTGAGATACAAGTACAAGTGTGTGACCTTTCCTTGGCCGTGGTTAACTTTGTACCTGGGATACAAGTACAAGTGTTGTCTTTTCCTTGGCCGTGGTTGACTTTGTACCTGAGATACAAGTACAAGTGTGTGACCTTTCCTTGGCCGTGGTTAACTTTGTACCTGGGATACAAGTACAAGTGTGTGTCCATTCCTTGGCCGTGGTTGACTTTGTAGCTGAGTTACAAGTACAAGTGTGTGTCCATTCCTTGGCCGTGTTGAGTTTGTACCTGGGATACAAGTACAAGTGTGTGTCCATTCCTTGGTCGTGGTTAACTTTGTACCTGTGATACAAGTACAAGTGTGTGTCCATTCCTTGGCCGTGGTTGACTTTGGACCTGGGATACAAGTACAAGTGTGTGTCCATTCCTTGGCCGTGGTTGACTTTGTACCTGAGATACAAGTACAAGCTTGTGTCCTTTCCTTGGCTGTGGTCAACTTTGTACCTGAGATACAAGTACAAGTGTGTGTCCTTTCCTTGGCCGTGGTCAACTTTGTACCTGAGATACAAGTACAAGTGTTGTCTTTTTCTTGGCCGTGGTCAACTTTGGACATGGGATACAAGTACAAGTGTGTGTCTATTCCTTGGCCGTGGGTGACCTTGGACCTTGGATACAAGTACAAGTGTGTGTCTATCCCTTGGCCGTGGTTGACCTTGGACCTGGGATACAAGTACAAGTGTGTGTCTATTCCTTGGCCGTGGTTGACTTTGTACCTGAGATACAAGTACAAGCTTGTGTACTTTCCTTGGCTGTGGTCAACTTTGTACTTGAGATTCAAGTACAAGTGTGTGTCCATTCCTTGGCCGTGGTTAACTTTGTACCTGAGATACAAGTACAAGTGTGTGTCCTCTCCTTGCCCGTGGTCAACTTTGTACCTGAGATACAAGTACAAGTGTGTGTCCTCTCCTTACCCGTGGTCAACTTTGTACCTGAGATACAATTACAAGTGTGTGTCCATTCCTTGGCCGTGGTTAACTTTGTACCTGAGATTCAAGTACAAGCGTGTGTCCATTTCTTGGCCGTGGCTGACTTTGTACCTGAGATACAATACAAGTGTGTCCTTTCCTTGGCCGTGGTTAACTTCGTACCTGAGATACAAGTACAAGTGTGTGTCCTTTCCTTTGGCTGTGGTTGACTTTGTACCTGAGATACAAGTACAAGTGTGTGTCCTTTCCTTGGCCGTGGTTAACTTTGCACCTGAGATACAAGTACAAGTGTGTGTCCTTTCCTGGATTGTGTTTGACCTTGTACCTGAGATACAAGCCCAAGCTTGTTTGTCCTTACCTAGACCGTGTTTGACTTTGTAACTGAGAAACAATCACAAGCTTTGTCTTTACTTCGGCCGTGGTTGATTTTGTCCCTGAGATATAAGTACAAGATAGTGCCCTTATATAGGGCGTGGTTGAATTTGTACATTAGATACAGTACAAGCTTGGGTCCGCGTTCTTGGTCGGCATTCCTTCATTTATTAACAATATGATTTCAGTTATATTTTTGAAGTAAAATAGTACCGCATGATGGCGCTCTGCTATACATTCCGAGTTTCTTTAGTTCCAGCGCCATTTTTGCATTTGTCGGGCAATAATTTATGTAAAAATTGGTTCTGAAAGTCGCCTGGGTTCTATGTTAGAACTAATATAAGAGGATTTATGTATTAAAGCCAGTGGATATTCTGAAGTTCAAATTTGTACCTGGGATACAAGTACAAGCTTGTGTCCTTTTCTATAGAATAATTGACTTCAGAATGGGATACAAATACAGGTTTGTGTCCTTACATAGGCCATGGTTGACCTTGTACCTGAGATACAAGTACAAATGTGTGTCCTTTCCTTGGCCGTGTTTACACTTTGTTCCTGAGATACAAGTACATACTTTTGTATCCTTATTTAAGCAGTGGTTTACCTTGTATCTGAGATACAAGTACAGGCTTGTGTCCTCTTACCTAGGCCAAGTTTTACTTTGAAACTGAGCCATAATTACATTCATGGGTCCTTACTTTGGCGTGTTTGACTTTGTACCTGAAATACAATTACTAGTTTGTGTCTTTACCTAGGCTGTATTTGATTTTGTACCTGAGATACAGTACAAGCTTGTGTGTCTTTTCCTAGGCCGTGGTTGACTTTGTACCTGAGATACAAGTACAAGCTTTTTTTCTCCCTTACCTATGCCGTGGTTGACTCTGTACCTAATATATAAGTACATGCTTGTGTGCCCTTATATAGGCCGTGTTTGAGTTTTTAAATGAGATACAGTACAAGTTATTGACTTATCTAGGTCGTGGATGTCTTTTACCTGAGATATAAGTACAAACTAGTGCCCTTACACAGGCCGTGGTTTACTTTGTACATTAAATACAGTACAGGTTTGGGTCCGCGTACTTGGTCGGCATTCCTTCATTTAAAGACAAGATAAGTTGGGTTATATTTTTGATGGAAAATGAATCAACATTCAGTGAATATTTATTCCGCTTGATGGCGCTTTTACTGTCTATACCGAGTTTCTTTAGTTCTAGTGCTATTTTTGAATTTGTCGCGCAATAAAATATCTAAATATTGGTTCTGAAAAATGACTGGGTTCTCTGTTGGGAAGGAATATAAGAGTATTTCTGGATAAAAGTCAGTGGATATTCCGAATATTCCGAAGTTTCTGTCTACATATTGTGGCGAAGAAATAACTTTTATTTAATTTAATTATTCAATGAAAATATTTGGAGACATATTTATTATTTGTAAAATCATAATTTAGTTTCCTAGCTTGCTTTCTCGATATTATCTAGCTGTATATAGGTGTGGGTTAATTTGTACATATTTGTCGACTGGTCGTGCTGACGTTATCAATAAATACTTTCACATCTCCAGATATGCAAATACTTGAATTCTACGTCACAACTGGTGGTGAAGCTGGACGTTCCACACAGCTACCCCCTTAGAAAGAAACGAAGAATAAGCGAATTAATTGAAGAAAAAACAACAATGAGTATCAAAACCGAAGCAGCAACGCAGGTAGGTTCGTATTTTGTTCAACACCAGCCTAGAACCCCCTCTATGTTTTCTGGGGAGGCTATTGAAGGATCCCACAGCTGAATAAAAAAGTATGAACGCGTTACAAGGCATAATCATTGGGATGAAAGCCTTCGCCTTGCTAATGCTTACTTCTACCTCGCTGGAACAGCTCTCCGGTGGTATGAGAACCACGAGGAGAGAATCAACACCTGGGAGGAGTTCACGGCCCAGCTGAAAAATGTATTTGGAGAAAAAGAAAATATACGGCTACAATCAGAGAAAAACTCAAGAAACGGGCACAGTTGAAAGATGAAAGCACCGAGTTGTACATTCAGGATGTGCTTAGCCTATGCAAAGAGGTTGATCCACAAATGAGTGAAGAGAACAAAATCGCTCACTTCATGAAAGGTATTGCAGAGGAGTTATATCAGGCACTTCTCCCAAGGGACATTAACAACACGCAACAGTTTCTCACTGAGTGTCGCCGTGTTGAAGCTCTACATCGTAAGCGAGTGACACCAACCAGATACGAGCGCTTACCTAATGTAGCCTCTCTTAGTGATCAGGATGACAGGGCAGATCTGTCATCAATGATTAGGCAAATTGTCCGCGAGGAGGTACAGCGAGCATTAGCCTCTCCTCGAGAAGAACCAGAAATGGCTACAATTGAACATATGGTGCAGCAGGAAATTGAAAAAACCATTGCGCCAATTTCCAGAAGTTCCCCTCAAAATAGAGCGCCAAGGCCATTACCAAGCCCTAGGTACGAGTTCCAACCCATAGATTTGTAGGGGACATGTAAATTATTCATTGGTATTTCTGTGTTATGTAAATTTTAATTGTTTTTAAAAAAAATCATATTTGTTTGTTGCAAATATGCAAAATTTTTATTGTCTAATTTATATATATATTTCCTATTTGATTGAATTATTATTATTATTGTTATTCTGCCTCTCATTCTGTTGGTTGCCTGAACAAAATAGCCATAGCGAGGTGTAGCCATAGTGATTCTAATAAAAGGCTTGATGTTGCAAGAAATTGTTTTATGTGAGTGTCATTGCTTAACCACCACATAATCTAGTAAGCCGGATAAAAGAATAACTACATAAACTGGTGAGCCGGACAAAAGAATCGATACATAAACTGGTGAGCCGAACAAAAGAACTAGCACGACGAATTGATAAAATGAAAAGTGAGGAAACGGAAATAGTTTAGACCTATAAGGTAAATATTAAACTTCCACCTTTCTGGATTGAAAGACCTGATATATGGTTCCATCAAGTAGAGGCTCAGTTCTTGATAAATAATATAAAGACAGAAAATACGAAATTCAATTATTTGATCGCTCAATTGGAGCCAAAATATATCGAGAACATCTGGGATATAATTACCTCTAAATAAATAAATAAATATTCAGAGGCAAAAGAGAGACTTCTTAGAATACTCAAAGATGGCGAATCTAAAAGAATTCGAAAACTGTTATCAGGAATCGAACTAGGTGATCTAAAGCCTAGCCAGCTGTTGCAGAAATTGAGGTCATTAGCAACAGAGGACTTATCCAATAAATTTATAAAGACGCTATGGCTCGAAAAGCTACCACAGGCAATTCAGCAAATTTTAATAATTAGCGAGGAAGAGCTCGA
Source organism: Cordylochernes scorpioides (assembly GCA_030710605.1). NCBI lineage: Eukaryota > Metazoa > Arthropoda > Arachnida > Pseudoscorpiones > Chernetidae > Cordylochernes > Cordylochernes scorpioides. Next base: position 23,341,182 of record CP092872.1, read on the forward strand.
CAAATTGGCAGTAATGGCTGATAGAATAGCCGAATTAAACCCCAAGACGGAGATCTACGAGGCAGCTAAGCCGGAGAATGAAACAAAAATGTTATTTAAAAAAAATAGAATATCTGGAACAGAAAATAGAAAGTATGAAAATGGAGCGTCATGGTAGATCTCGTGACCGAAGATCACGTGATTATCACTATAATGCGCGCTCCCGTTCCCGATCTAAGGGCGGATATAATCCAAAAGGAAAATTCTGCTATTTCCATTATAGGTATGGAAAAAAGTGCCTACCTGGAAAATGTAAAAAGCCATGTGAATGGTTCAATGCGGGAAAACTCCAACCAGCAGTAAGTGGTGCGACGCACTCTGCTGCTGGACAGAACATACGTCGCAATAGCCGTTTATTCGTAAGTGACAAAAAAACTGGCATGCGATTCTTGATGGATAGTGGAGCCGATATTTCCTTAATACCTTACAAAGGAAAACTTGGGACCACCCTGAACGATTTCAAGCTCTATGCAGCCAATGGAACGGAAATTTCCACGTACGGTACTCAAATATTATCTTTAGATCTTGGTCTACGGCGACAATTCCAATGGCCATTTGTAATAGCTAAAACCAACAGTTGTATACTTGGAGCAGATTTTCTAAATAATTTCAAGTTAATCCTCGATATTAATAGAAGACAATTGATTGACGGTATAACAAACCTGACAATAAAAGGTGATATCTGCTCAATCTCTGAAGAGACTTTTAGCTCTTATAGAACAACATCAAATTTGTCTAAACTATTGGCTAATTACCCAGATATTACGAGGCCCAACGTAGGAATAATGAAAGTTAATCACGATGTGAAGCACTTCATAATAACAAAAGGACCGCCAGTGTTCTCTAGAGCTCGACCATTGGATCCAAAAAGATTAAATGAACCTAAACAAGAGTTCCAATTTATGCTCGAGCATGGAATAATCAGGCCATCCAAATCACAATGGGCTAGTCCACTTCACCTGGTCACCAAAAAAGACGGCACCTTAAGGCCTTGTGGTGACTACAGAAAACTAAATTCTCAAACCGTGCCTGATCGCTACCCAATACCTAGATTGGAGGACTTTCAGCATATTTTAAGTGGAAAGATGATTTTTTCTAGGCTTGATTTGTTTAAGGCCTATTACCAGATCCCCATTGCCGAGGAGGACAAGCCTAAAACAGCCATAATAACTCCATTTGGACTTTATGAGTTCAACGTCATGAGCTTTGGCCTTAGAAATGCACGAGCTACGTTTCAGCGTTTTATTCATGAAGTACTTCGTGGCTTGGATTTTACATTTCCCTATTTGGACGATATATTAGTGGCTTCAGAAACTCATGAAGAACATGAAACCCATTTAAAATTGGTTCTCGAGAAACTACAAAATTATGGATTGCGCATAAACATCGCTAAATCTATCTTAGGAGTTGACCAATTGGAATTTCTAGGGCACTGGATAACAAATGGAGGGTCTCAACCGCTTCCATCAAAGGTTCAAACATTTCTAGATTATAAACTGCCAACGACGAAACGGGAATTGCGTACCTTCCTAGGTATGGTAAATTTTTTATCGTAGATATCTTGAGAACGCAGCTTCTACGCAGGCTCTTCTTCATGATTATCTGAAAGATTAAAAAAAGAATGATAAAATAAAAATCGATTGGTCGGAAGAAGCCAAGTTGCAATTTGAAAGATGTAAACAAGACTTAGCAAGTGCTGCATTATTATGCTACCCCAACCCTGCACTTCCATTATCGCTCAGTACAGACGCATCTAATAATGCCATTGGTTCAGTGTTGCAGCAATGTGAAAATAGTTGTTGGAAACCAATAGCATTCTTTTCGAAGAAGTTAAATAATGCTCAAAAGGTATACAGTACCTATGATAGGGAATTACTTGGAATTTATTTGAGTATTAAAAAATTTAAACATATGTTGGAAGGAAGAGAATTCTATATATTCACTGATCATAAGCCATTAGTGTATGCTTTCAAACAAAATAATGAAAAAGCTTCGCCAAGACAACAGAGACAGCTTCAATATATTTCACAATTTTCCACAGACATCCGGCATATTAGTGAAGATCCCATCATACCTGCCAGCAGTGAAGATCCCATCATACCTGCCAGCAGAGAAGATCCCATCGGGCCTTCCAGTAAACCGCAACCTGCTAAGCCTAAGGTGCGGTTCGAGTTGCCAAAGGAGACCCGCATCGGAAGACGGATAAAACCTCCTTCCAAGTACAATGAGTCTATTGGACGTGACTTCCGTCACTGGAAGGGGAGTGATGTAGGGGACATGTAAATTATTCATTGGTATTTCTGTGTTATGTAAATTTTAATTGTTTTAAAAAAAAATCATATTTGTTTGTTGCAAATATGCAAAATTTTTATTGTCTAATTTATATATATGAAACGTATCTAAGGTTTCGCACACGCCAATATGCAGGACTTATTGTTAGCGTGAATGAAGAAAGAAACGTTGCAATTTTCTGACTCAATTTATTTCAATCACGCGTCTCTTTTATATAGTTACAAATATTTACATAAATCCTAACAGTGTAAAATTTACATATACAAATAATTTATAAGCAGAATGTGACAAACCCCCCTACTAAAAAAAAAAAAAATCTCAGATTTATTTACACAAATGGAGGTTGGGAGGGGTTGGAAGGTTAGAGAGAAAAAAAAAAAACATTCTGCAGAGAGAAAAAAAAAATAAATAAAATAAAATAAAAATAATAATAAAAGTATTATCACTATGGCAGTAGGGCAGTCGGACCTGATAGTTGGGGTATCCAGGTGCGTACCTAATTCACTCTATCGCATAGTGACCATTTTACTAGAGATCCCTGGGGTGACCGGCCTGTAAAAAAAAAAAAATGTTTTTTTTTTTTTTCTCCTTCCCAGGCGTGTCACTTAGAACATATCTAACAGGGCTGTATTGTCCATTATTAGCTGAGTCCTTCAATGTTTGTAGAGAGAATTCAAGCCCTACCATTGAAGTAGAAAAAAACCACATGGACGCAAAAGAAACATTTTGCGGTATTAAGCAGCCCCTCAGAGAGTGGAAACTCCTTTCGAACGTTTGGCCATGGTCAGATTACATACATCCATTCAAATCCTCCACATCTTGGAAGGGAAATGGATAATTCCGCCTGCCTTCATTCGAGGTTGAAATAGGGTCCCATAATTTTAATTTAGATACATTAACTATTGTGCTGGGCTTATTTTCAGGCTGGCACGGTTTATTTATTTCAACTGTGTGAGGGGATGGGGTAGAAAGAACGGTGTATGGGTCTGGATAATAAACTGGTGACAGTTTGCCATGGCCTACCTGATGAGGGATTCGATACAAAACCTTATCTCCAATTTTTAAATTCGGGAATCTATGTGAACTATTGTATCTTTTAACTAACCGTTTATGCAATTCCTCGGTTTTTTCATTGGCAATGGTTCGGGCCCTTTCTACTGGCGGATACGGATTAGTAAGATCAGACATGTAGGAAGGGAGGGTCCCGTACAGCAAGTATATCGGAGGGAATGTAGTCGTAGAGTGGGGTGTGTCTCTATATTCTTCCAGCGTTTTTTGTAACAATTTTGGCCAAGGGGCCCTAGGGTTACCTTGATGTTGTATTTTTAACCTTCCAATCAACGTCGCATTAGCCCGTTCTACTAGTCCATTACACTCTGGATGGGACGGGGAGGTCATCACGTGCCTTATACCTTTCTCCTGAAGAAATTTATTGAATCTCTTCGAGACAAACGAGGGATGTCTATCCGTGACTAAGATTCTAGGTTTTCCTATATTTAACAATTGGTTTATGATATTTATGTACGTCGCGATGGATGTGCCTTTGGAAGCATATCCCCAGATATATCGTGAATGATGGTCGATAACGGTATGGACACAATTTTTTTGCACTATTATAACCTCCTAGGCCCAAAACCGTATCCAAAGCCACGACATCGAAGGGTTTTGCCGCCCTAGGCAATGATCCCATCAGTCCATAGGAGGGCTGGGTGCTACTCTTTATTGTTTGACACTCCTTGCAATTCTTAACATAATTCTTTATCTTCCCTATCATCCCCTTAAAATAGTATTGAACGGACAGTGCTCTGATCATAGCACTGATGCCTGGGTGTCCTAAAGATTCATGGGCTTTCTGAATCAGGTCATCTTGGAGCTCCGGGGGAACAACTACTCTATCCTTGTTATTAAGTCTTATATAAGTAATACCATCCACTATAGAGTATAATTTTGAAGGTGGTATCGATAAATCACCCTGGTTTTGTTTCAAGGCTTGAGCTGACAAAAAATAAGAGTATGGAAGTCTGGAGAGCATGTCGGCTTCGTGATTTTCACAGCCCTTGTTGTAATTAAAATCCAAGTCATATTCGGACAACTTCAAAGACCATCGGAACAGTCTCCCATTGGTGTGTTTGAAGCTATTCAGCCATATTAGCGCCTTATGATCCGTGTGAACTATGACGTGACTGCCGGATATGTAAGGGTGGTAGCGCTTACAAGTCTCGACCACCGCGAGCAGTTCTAGTTCTGTTATCGTATATTTAGACTCGGCACCTCGCAAAGCCCTACTGAAATAGGTGAACGGCTTTTGCGTGCCATCAGGATATTCCTGTTTAAGCACCGCTCCTATACCCGAGGTACTGGCATCACAATAAATATGTGTAGCCAAAGAAGGGTTAAAAAGTTGAAGTATTGGTTTGGAGCATAGCGCTTCCTTTAAACCCTCAAAGCTTCTCTGACATTCCTCCGTCCAGATAAACCGGGAGTTTTTCTTGAGAAGCTCATTCAAAGGGGCTCTTAGGTTGTTAAAATTCTTTATAAATTTTGCGTAATGTGTCACGCTTCCCAAAAAGGATCTTAAACATCGCAAATCACGAGGTGGGGGCAATGATTTGATGACATCGACATTAACGCCCGAAGGCGAGATCTGGTTCTCCGAAATTTCATAGCCGAGATAAGTTATCCTTTTCATAAATAGTAGACATTTATCTCTCCTTAACTGTATGCCTTCTTTTCTTAAAATCTCGAATATTTGTCCGAGGTGTTTTAAATGGGATTCCTCGTTTTCTGAAAATACTAAAATATCATCAAAATAAGATGTTACATTATCAAGTTTGTATTTCTGCAGAATGGCAGAGAGCTTTCTATTAAATATTGCAGGGGCGGTCTTTAATCCAAACGGCAATCTACACCAGACATAGGAGCCCTCAGAAGTTGAGAAACATGTCATCTCTCGATCTTTTGGATGAAGAGGGATTGTCCAGTAAGCGCTCAAGATATCGAGGCATGAAAATACTCTGGCGCCCTGTACCTTCTGAACTATATCCTCCATTAACGGAATAGGGAACGAATCCGAAATTATTTTCCTATTTAGGAGTCTATAGTCGATACAAAGCCTAACCCTTCCCTCGCCCTTCTTGGGTGCGAGCGTCACAGGTGCGCTGTATGGGGAAGACGCAGGTTTGATTAAACCGTATTTTAACAATTGCTCAATTTGTCGTTTTATCAAGTCCCGATCTCTCAAGCTATGACGATATGGTCTAACACAGACAGGCTTTTTGTCACTCAGTCTCAGTCTTGGAGGCTGGATGTTCAAGGGTTTTATATTAAATTTGTTTTCCCCCAAAGATCTCTGCATGATTATCTAATAGTATTTTTACCATAGTGAAAAGTTCTATATTATCATGTAAAAAACAATCATTCGTGTCAGGCAGTGGCAGAGGTTTTGCATCTGGTTGATACACTGGCTTAGATTTTAATACATAAGGAACTGCTCCACTGTCTGGCACGGAACAAACAAAATTACAAACATTATCTTCAAGCAAGTTTTCAACATTTCTATAGAATAACGAATCTCTAATCCTAAGACATTTTCTATTTACTTTTAAACAATTTACATGATGATTGCAATATTTGGTTCTACTAATTTTAGCATAATAGTTTTGAATTTGGTAAAATCTCTGTATAGCTTCTAATTCTCTGCCTGAAAAACTGTAATTAAACTGGCCTAATTTTCTATTATTCTGTTTAATGTAACTATTATTAAAATCAATTTTCACCTTAAAATAGGGTAAGTATTTGGCAGATAAAATACCAAAATTAAGGCTTCCACTCTGAACTACATGAAACAAAAGATTGAGCGACTTATCTCCTATGGTAGTATTTAACTCAATCTCGCCAACAATGGCGATACAATGGCTAACCGATTTTAAAGATTTAAGTTTGGGTTCCCTAATTAATGTAATAAATTCCGCCGGCACTAGATGCCTGGGAAGGACATTTATTTCTGATCCAGAGTCTAAAACAAAAAGTAACTTAAAATCCACCCCGTCTACACGATCCCTCAACAATACGTGCAGACTGGGTAGGCGTCAATCGCCCTGTTCGAGTCTCCTGATAGAGGCTGGTGACTCACCCTCGTGATCTTGAACGGCGGCAAGGCTCGCGGTTTGGCTCCTAGTTGGCGGAAGGTGGGTCCCGGGACGATCGTTCCTTCCCTCTCTCCAGTTCCGCGTTCTAAAGCCCTGTCCTCCCTGCCAGGAAGTAGACGGTCGTCGTCGGGCAGGATAACCCATCTCCATTCCCGAGGCTGAACTTGTGGTTCGGCAGTGAGATATCTCTATGGCCTCGGCAATCTCAAGCCAGCGCTCCAGACTTGTCGGCGAGGCAGCGATCAAAAAGCGCTCAAACTCCGACTCTATGCCGGAAGTTAATCCCTCCAAGATCAATTCCTGTGACAGTCCCAATTTGGTTGCGAGTTTAATCTTTGCAAAGTAATATTCTTTTACGGATTGTTCTCGTCCTTTTCTTACTTGCCAGAATTTTCGATGTAATCCATGTTCCGGCTCATGAAAAAAGCGTTTCATCCTAGAATGAAGTTCCTCCAATGAGGATATATCCCTGCAGATCAAAGCATACATCTCCAGAGCTTTACCCTTGAATAACATTGGCATCATGGACAGGGATTCTTTTGATGAGAGACCTTGTTGCTGTGCCTGATGGTCAAATAATCTTGACCAGTTATCGTAGCTAAGTCCTTCATCAGGATCATATCTCGGGATCAGTTCGAAAGGAAGATTCATATTTCTTCTTTCTTCCAGTGGTTCTTCCTTCGATGAGGTGCTTGCTCTCTTCCTTCCCATCGCGGGTCAAAATCCTGTCGACTTCTGAAACGTATCTAAGGTTTCGCACACGCCAATATGCAGGACTTATTGTTAGCGTGAATGAAGAAAGAAACGTTGCAATTTTCTGACTCAATTTATTTCAATCACGCGTCTCTTTTATATAGTTACAAATATTTACATAAATCCTAACAGTGTAAAATTTACATCTACAAATAATTAATAAGCAGAATGTGACATATATATTTCCTATTTGATTGAATTATTATTATCATTGTTATTCTGCCTCTCATTCTGTTGGTTGCCTGAACAAAATAGCCATAGCGAGGTGTAGCCATAGTGATTCTAATAAAAGGCTTGATGTTGCAAGAAATTGTTTTATGTGAGTGTCATTGCTTAACCACCACATAAACTACTAAGCCGGATAAAAGAATAACTACAGATTTCCAACCTAGACCGCAGCACCCGAAACAAGTAAACGGAAGATGCGATACCAACGAATGGCGAACCACTAAAGGAAAGCCAATATGTTTCCACTGCGGACTCCCTGGCCACGTCGTGCGCTACTGCCGTGACAGGAGGAGAAAATATGAAGAAAGACAAAATTGGAATTACAAACAGAGAGATAGGCAAAAGCCTCGAACATTCTATAATTCTCGGAGCAGCCAAGAGTCCAACGACGACCTGCCAAGAGAAAATATACGCCGTTACCGAAGCCCCTCTCCTTACACTGGCCGAAAAGGACAACATTCGTCTCCTGATAAAAGATCCAGCCAATCGCCTCGCCATTCCCGTCAGGAAAACTAGAAGATGCGTCCTATTTTGGAGGTAAGGCCGCAAAATTTAGAAATTCTCCCTTGTCGACTACATTAGAATTAAAAGAAAATTACATAGACATTAAAATAGAAGAAAAAATGACGCGTGCCCTTGTCGACTTAGGAGCCTCATATTCTGTCATTTCTGATAGGTTCAGACTCAAACTAAGAAAAATAATGTTTGCCGGAACTTATGTCACATTACGAGTAGCCAACGGTAAAATTGTAAGATCAAAAGGACGCTGCGCACTGAAACTGAACTTGAATGGACTACAGGAAAGCTTTGGATTTGTCGTTATGGAAGACTGTAGTCACGAAGTTATGCTTGGTTGGGACTTTTTGAAGTTATCTAGGGCGACAATTGATTCAGCTGACGATACACTCTTCTTAGAAAAGTCTCTTTTTGAGGATACCCCTAAGAACAGCTCACCTCTCTACTCAGAATTGGAATATAGAATCGAGCCCGCCTCTATTCGGCTAATAGAAGTAGCAAGTCGTGACATTCCTAATGACACAATCGTGGTGGCAGAATGTCAAAAAGAGCTATTGCTGGAAAGAGAAATAAGGGCTCTCTCAACTGTCATTTCACTTACCAGGAACCGAGGTAAACTTCGGGTGGTGAATTGGAGTCCATATCCGAAATTAATCCCACAGGGGATGCATGTAGCCGATAGTGTTGTCATCGAAGATAGTCAACTATGTACTCTAGCTGATTGTAATCAAGTTGAAACAGAGGCGGAACATTCTGAAGACCCAAAAATCTCTGAATATTTTATAGATGATTCACTTGATGAATCTCAAAATGAAAAATTAAGAAATTTGTTAAAAAACTATACGGATATTTTTGAATTTAGTCAAAGAAAACAATTCAAGGACGTCAATGTAAAACACCGAATTAACACTGGACACCACCTATCGACCGAACAAAGACCTTACCGAGTTACACCAAGAGAACGCCAAATTATCCAGGATGAGGTAAAAAAATGGAAAAACTCGACATCATTCAGCCCTCTGAAAGTCCGTGGGCCTCACCTGTAGTATTAATAAGAAAAAAAGATGGAAGCTGGAGATTCTGCGTCAATTACCGCCGCCTGAACAAAATAACAAAAAAGGGTGTCTACCCTCTCTCAAGGATCGACGACACTTTAGACTGCGCACGGGGAGCTAAATTTTATTCTTCCATGGACCTCCAATCAGGGTACTGGCAAATCGACGTAGAAGAATCGGACCGTGAGAAGACAGCATTTATAACTCCAGATGGACTGTACGAGTTCGAAGTAATGCCATTTGGGTTATGTAATGCTCCAGCTACCTTCAAACGAATTATAGATAATCTTCTGAAGGGTCTTAAGTGGACCATTTGCTTGTGCTACCTCGACGACATCATCGTTTTTTTCAGATGATTTTGAAGAACATTTAAGACGCCTTCAACTTGTATTAAATTGCCTTAAGAAAGCCGGATTATGTCTCAATTCCAAGTAATGCAAGTTTGGTGCAAAAGCTATCACGGTCCTTGGTCATGAGGTGAGTGAAAATGGAATTCGTCCCGACCAAGAAAATATTCTAGCAGTCCGCGATTTCACTACGCCAAGGTCATTGAGGGAAGTTAGAAGTTTTCTTGGCCTTTCATCCTACTACCGCCGCTTCATACCTAATTATGCACATTTAGCCCAACCTTTGAATGAACTTTTGAAAAAAGACACTAAATTTTTTAGAGCCTAGAAGAACAACGTGCATTTGATGCTCTGAAATCAGCACTAATTTCCGAACCTGCTTTGGGACATTTTGATTATTCATCCCCAACAGAGATACACACGGACGCAAGCAGCTATGGTATAGGAGCAGTTTTGGTACAAATTCAGAATGGAAAGGAAAGAGCTATTGCCTATGCATCGAGAACGCACAATAAAGCAGAAAAAAATATTCCACTACTGAAAGAGAATGCCTTGCCATAATTTGGGCTATAAACAAATTCCGTCCTTATGTTTTCGGACGCCCATTTACTATTGTAACAGACCATCATTCTTTGTGTTGGTTGACCAACCTCAAGGACCCGTGTGGAAGATTAGCAAGATGGGCCCTTCGTTTGCAAGAATTTGAGGTTACAGTTATGTACAAGAGAGGAAGAAAACATCAGGACGCTGACTGTTTTTCGAGAAGTCCTTTAAGCTGTAGTGAGGACATTGAGGAAGATATTCCTAGTTTAATGGCCTTACCGAATTTTAGACAGAAACAAATGAAAGACCCGGGTCTCATGAAGATCGCTGACAAGATGCAACAAGAGACCTCTAATAAGTCCTTTCTGAAAATTTATAATACTCTCTACAAAAATAATTATGATCCAAAGGGAAGAATATGGCTTCTGGTGGTCCCTCGCCACCTCAGGCAGGAATTACTGAAAAATTTCCATGATTCACCCACGGCTGGTCACCTCGGATTTACTAAAACCTAGGACCGAATAAGAAAAAAGTATTACTGGCCCGGAATGTATAGAATGGTTAGAAGGTATGTGGCACACTGTTCAGATTGTCAGAGACGTAAACATCAGCCCCAACCCCCTCAGGGCACTTACAGCCAATACCTGTCCCTGAAGTTGCCTTTGAAAAGGTAGGAATGGATCTCCTGAGAAGATTTCCAACATCAGAAGGTGGCAACCATTGGATTATTGTATGTACGAACTATCTAACGAAATATGCAATAACTAAAGCCCTACCCACAAGTGAACCCATAGAAGTTGCTAAATTCTTCAATGAAGATGTCATCTTAAAGCACGGCGTGCCGAGGGAATTAATCACGGATAGGGGAAGGAACTTCACATCTTCAATGATAAGTGATCTGAATAACCAGTGAAGAATAACCCATCGGAAGACGACCGCCTATCACCCCCAGACAAATGGACTCACGGAGAGGTTGAATAAGACAATAGCAGACATGCTGTCCATGTATGTGGATGTCAACCAGAAAGATTGGGACAGGATTCTTCCATTCGTTACATTTGCCTACAACACAGTAAAACAAGAGTCTACTGGGTTTACCCCATTTTTCCTTGTACACGGGCGTGAAGCCGAGACTCCACTGGACGTGTTATTTATTCCCCAAGTTATTGCCAGAAGATGACGCTTTCATCCAGACTCTAGGGACGAGAGCCGAAGAACCCGAATACTGTCACGTATCCACTTCATGAGATCTCAAGAAAGCAATACCGGTTCGAAATCACTTTATTAGGTACCGCTCAACAAGAGCAATCTAGTTTATGATAATTGAAACAGTGAATAATATGTGAAAAATAAAATGTTAACGCAGGATTCAATCCCGATTTATGACTGTCGGGAATCGAGGGTGTTACCCACTCGTCCACCGACTTGGTTGTTTTTGAAGAAAGCAATAAGCATCGCTATGACGCCCATCACAGAAATATAATTTACCAACCTGGAGATTTCGTATGGATTTTTATTCCTGTGCGTAAAGTGGAATATTCGGAAAAACTAATGAGACGTTACTTCGGTCCATATAAAGTAACCCGAAAAATATCCGATGTGACCTATGAAGTTGAGATATTCGGAAACCAGCAAGGTCATCGTAAAACAAAAGACTTAGTTCACGTTTGTAGAATGAAGCCTTATTTAAACCCTGAGGACCAGGAGGAGCACCTAGAAGAGGACCCAGAAAACGACTCGCCAAGCGTTCAGGAAGAAGGCATCCCCACTGAACAAACACAACAACCACAGACCCGCGAAGAGATCTCAGGCCCTATCACCCGTTCTCGAGCCTTGAGACTGAGAATGTAAGTCTTCCTCTGAGCATCGGGTCGATGCTATTTATAGGAGGAGGCTATGTGGCGTAGACATAATTTATTATTCAATTTAATTATTCAATGAAAATATTTGGAGAAAGATTTATTATTTGTAAAATCATCATTTAGTTTCCTAGCTTGCTTGCTCGATATTATCTAGCTGTATATAGTTGGGGGTTAATTTGTTAATATTTGTCGACTGGTCGTGCTGACGTTATCAATAAATACTTTCACATATCCAGATATACAAACACTTGAATTCTACGTCCCAATATTTTTCTGTTTCATATCTTTAAACTCGGGGATGCAACAATGAGTGAATAAAATTTCAGTCAGAGTTTTTACAGAAGTTATTTTGCATGATATGGGGCTTTTGTTGGTGGTGGTGGTGTCTTGTCCATGGAGCAGATCAGATCGTCCATGCACCCTGATTACGATTCCGGCCAACTGAGGTGACTTGTATGTTTGGATGTCCTCTTCTGGGTTGATACTGCCATATAGAGGGCTGCAAGAATGGGCGGGCAACTCTATATATGGTCCGGAGTGAGTTGTGTTGCTCCATGGAAAGGAGGGTGCCATAGAATGGAGATTTAAGAATTGAAGATAACATAAGTAGATTTTGCACTATTCTTATAATAAACGGTGGTATGAAACCTGTTTTCTATGTTTTTATAATGAGGGTATCTAAATAGGGTATTACTCTTTCTATTTCTTTTTCTATGGTGAGAAATATATTTGATGGTAGTTATAAAGGGCATCTCTGAAATAATCTGTTCTGTTTATGATTAATATTCGCAGTAAATGTCATCGAATTTAATTTTCCATTTCACAATGCTCAATTGTTCCATACTGTTAATCCATTTTTTAATTTTCAAAAGAACTATTTAGGCTGCCGTGCGTGATAGAGCACATCGCATCGATACCTCAATGATCTGTTGATATTTTTGGTTTTGATAGGTGAAATTGCAGATGCTAAGTCAGGTTTCGAAAATACGGTAATTTTATAGATTTCTAATGAGCCTATATGATATTGCTTTAACATTTCACGTAGATCTCTCAAGATGGGGTCATGAGGTAGGCAAAGAAAAAGGGAAACTACATTGAATGATCAAATCTTACAGTTTCGTCTAGTGCTGGACTCTAATATCCTTAATGAAATCTGATATATTGTCTAGGGACTCTCCATCTCTCTTTTTAAATACAGTATATTATATATTTAATATTTTCAGCATAACTGATAAAAAACATAGTGATAAAACATTTGCATAGTTCTTATAAGTACTTTAATTACCAGACCAGCAATACCATCAATCATTGGCCTGGATAATGAGTAAAACAGAGACTGGAGAGCATATACAGATACCGCTTGCCAAGAAACTTGAACACGATGCCACAGTTCATCGACTGTAGGGACTGGGTTGTGACGACGAGCCCGTCGTTCATCAACCAATGATCAGACTTTTTTTTATTGGTGGCAGATCAGGAGAACGTGCTGACGAGGGCAGCAATTGAACATTTTCTGTATTTAGGAAGGTCTCAACAATTTTAGCACCATGCAGTCGGGCAGTATCCTCTTGAAACATAATGATTGTCATCCCTCAAATAGTATGTGCTGCCACAGGCCATAACACATCAGAAATTAAACGGGAACTGTTCAAAATTTAGGTAATGCGAATAGGTGACCAAGACGTGTATAACATCATTCCATGTGATGGGCCAGTCGAATGCACGCTCACAATATGCCTTAACCAAACAGAACCTAGATTAGCTTGAAAACACGACGTCACGTCTCCTACGTCCAGATTAATTGTTGATTACACCATTAAAGGCCCTTCTGTCTGTAATGTAGCATAAAGGGTAGCCAAAGCCATTTAGTTAGTGATAATGGACTGCGAGATCCATACTGGTGGTATGCCTACCCTGAACCCATCGATTCTATATTTATATTCAGCTAAGAGTCGTGGAATTTCGAACGACGCGAACGGCAATAATATAGTGTATTCAACTTAAAACCTGGAAGACCATAATTATTTTTTGTTGAATACAGAAAAATGCTGGCAAACATTTCTTTCTTTTGAATGAGGCATCACGACAACTTTTCACAATGAAGCAATGTCTTAAATGCAATTTTTGTATGGGAAACCTTCTATTCAATCTTTCCCTTTCTACACATTATAGGTGTTTCCACCTGCGCCAATATTTGCATAAATATTTTTAAATATAATATTCATATTACAGCATTTTCTCATATCGTGTGAATTACACGTCTGTATAGCGTGTACTTTTTGGTGTAGTAATTTTAAAGTGCAGTATATTTATATTGCATTTTACAAAACACAAACACAAAATATATTTAAAATGGATTAGTCATAAAATTATTTTGTTTAGAGAAGATTCACTGAGAATCATTTCATGCTCTCGTAATATCACATTTAGGCTCTCTAAATGAATCTTTCAATCAAAACGCAATTAAAACTTTTTTCAGATATGCGGTGTTGTACTTGAATTCTGTTGCTAACTACCCTAAAGAATTATAATAGCATAGCCCATGCCTACTTAATACTAAATTAATTAAAATAAGTATTGTGTTTATTGTATTGGAAGGATGGGTGACTTATGATAATCCAGCTTAGAAATTTACATGAATTGGTTAAAACCATTTGAATTTTCAAAACTGATATTCAGTAACTGATTACCTTGTGATTCAATATTAAAAGTAGATTTTTTTCAATGTCAGGGAAACTGAGATATGTATATATTTAAAGAAATTATCAAGATAATTGATAAGTGGTAGAATGATGTACTGGGTCCCATTTTATATTTGAGGATCGGTGATGTTCTAGAGCTTTTATTCTTTTTGAATCCACAAATCGATTTTCTATCGAAACTTCACATTAAAATTGTGGACAGTATAAGCGATTTCCCATATTCTACTGTTAGTTGAAGTTAATTTTGTGAGAAAATAAATAAATTTCTCAAATTATTTTATTTTAAAAACTATTTAAAATCTATATATCAGTTATGAAAAAATATAAATTAAGTTTCCTGGGTCACGCAGCTCCAACACAATGGGCACTTTATAAAATAATAATTTTACTCTAGGTAGGATGTCTAGGAGCCTGGCAGGGCTGATTTAATCGGATTCGGCCGAGTAATGCCTAATAAAGGGCGGAGGCTGACTCGAGCGACCCGAGGTTAGAGCTCTGTTAGAAGAGTGGTATAGGCCTCCTGGGGAACCCGCCACTATAAACAAAGGGTAACGCGCCAACGGCAGTACCTCCGGGGTGGTGTGGAAATTATGCCAAATAACAATAAAAAAAAAAAGAAAAGATAGCACACACATAACTAAATACGCCTAAAAATGATACAGATAAATGGGGTTCTGTAAACAAAAAAATCATATTAAGTTTACTTACATACTTTTTTATTTTTATGATAAAAACATTTTATTTTCACACTATTTCTCAATCTCTTATTATTGTATGTCACATATATCTATAGAAGACCATCGTGGAATCAAACATCTCAGATACCAGTAGTCAATAGGCCACCATTTTTGCTATACCTTTTATTAGAAAAAACCATTCTACATTCCAGTTTTCTAAAATTTTGTAGATTCACACACAGGCAAAGAGGCATAGGTTTACCTTCTTCAGATTTCACCAGTCTTATCTCTAGATAAAGCATATTCTAAAAAAAAAAAGCTTTTGCTAAAAAAACACAGTTATGTTCTCAGTATGGTTATTTTAAATGCTTGCAAAAATTCATATCAATAACAATAATACAAATTTTGTTGATCAATAACAAATTGTTTAAATATTTCAGGAAGTAGCCCGCTTATCTTTCTTATCCTATAGTGGAAAAGTTCTTTGCTATGCGCACTTTCTAAACTTTCTAAGTTTTTCTTTAAAATAAAAATTTAAAGGAGCGCAATACAGAATCAATTCCCCTCTTCCTTGTTGATGAGGAAGCAAAAATTGAGATGTAATATTTAAAATAGGAATATATTTTAGTTTAGGAAATTTCTTATATATTACTGTTACTCTATGATAAGTCATGGTTTGGATAATGTGGCTAGCTAAATATGACAAGGATAATAATAATAAACCACATTAGTAATGTATATGTGACCCATATGTTTAACCATATTGTATCAAAGAATGACAGAGATTCTATCTACAGAAATTGCACATATAAATACAGTAGAGTCTCTCATAAGCGACCACCCTTGTTATGCACGAAATAAATCTCTCTTTTCAGGCTAATATAGCTAACTCCCGTGAACGATCGTCTCCATGAATGGCCAGCGACCACTAAAATATATTTTTAGGTTCTCATTAGAGGCCATTAAAAATAATAAAACTATGCTAAAAAAATAAAATAAATGCAGAATGTAATTTATACAAAGAGCTGCTCAAAACAACCCCCCCAAAAAAAGGAATGTTTTAAGAGCCTTGTGTGAAGATAAATAAATTTATTTTAATATATATAACTTTTAAGTTATAAACGAAGATGTTCTAAGTGTTCTTCAAAACTATCAGAAAAAAATTATAAAATCATCATAGTAGTGTTCTAGAAATTGGAAGTTATATTTTCTAAGTATTTGTCCAATAGCTCTCTCGAAGATCTATGGTGAGCTTCGTAGCCCGAAAGGTAATATTTGAAACATGTACACTCCTGCGTGGGTGGTGAAGGCTAAATAAGGTCGAGAATCCGGATGGATAGGAACTTTCCGATAAGCGTTGCTCAAATCAAGGCTGGAAAAATACTTGCCTTTCGAAAGTTTTTCTATCACTGATTCTATTAATGGTATAGGTTGGGGATCAACTGGAATGTGTTCATTTAATTTTCGAAAATCGCCACACATTCTAAATGTTCCATTTTTCTTTTTTACTAGAGTAATGGGTGAAGCATATTCACCTATGGCCGGTTCTATTATAATATTTTTTAACATCTCATTGATTTGTATATCTATTTCTTTCCTATATGTAAATGGAATTTTTTATGGTCGCAACCTGATTACTCTATCTGTATTTGGTTTAATCTGTACAGGTTGGATATGTAGGGTAGGAACTTTAAATGGGTCTGTAGGAAATATTTCAGCAAATTCTTTCAATAACCTAATTAACTTAAGGTCTAATAAGTTGTTTATCTTATGATACTTATCAATTAAATCACTGGTTAACTTATTTTCCCCTGGAATGCTTGATTGAGTGGAAAGTGTGTTGTAAATGATTAACATAGAGTGGATTACTTCCTGAAGCTGCACAGTGATTATCTAAGATTTGTGTATTAACAATATGAAGGTGTTGGTTTATATTATATTTCCTATCTGGATTTATCACATTGTATGCATCATTTACATAAGCCAAATCTGTTTCAAAATAAAAAAGAGTAGCAGGAATATTTGTGCCTTGTTGACTCACTACATTTCTATTGAAGTCAATTCTAGTTTTTAATTTTTTTAGAGTATATAATCCTATTAGTGCAATTTCATATAGTAGATGAAATATATAAAATTTTAAGCTAACTTTTATCTAAAAAAACTGACTGGTAAAATAACATAAAATATAGGTTGGATTGGTCCACTCAATGTATTAATTCTAGAATGCTTATTAACTGAATATTTAGTTATATTTCGAAATATATCTGATGGCAAAATTTTATGCAAATAATCAAAATATATTAGGTTAATGGTAGAGCCAGTATCCACAAGAAATTTAACATTGAAGGTGGAAATAGATAAATTAAAGAATAGTCTTACATTATGCTGGTTCTTTCCTTGATGAGGGATCACGGTAGAGCCAGTATCCACAAGAAATTTAACATTGAAGGTGAAAATAGATAAATTAAAGAATAGTCTTACATTATGCTGGTTCTTTCCTTGATGAGGGATCACATGCTTGTGATCTGGGTTGATGTCTGCTCGATGTGGCTGGTTCCCTGGGTTCCTTGGGCAGCGTGGTATCCGCGTAGTTGCGAAAGGCAAAACGTCCACCTCCAGGTCGGTGAAACGCTGCTTGCCCATATTGTGGCCGGTAATGTTCTTGGCCAGGCGAGGGAGTGGATTCGGGTCGCCAACGGTCAAGGTCACGCTGTGGTGTCGGTTGTCCCCGAGCACTCGTTACTGGCCACTTTTGGATGGTGTTCACATAGTCCAACCATTCTTCAGGCGTCTGTGGGTTCCTGGTGTATATCATTTTCTTTAAATCATACGTTACACCTGCCGTAAGTGCTTCAACAATCTGTTTGTTTGGAAGTGAGTTCTCTAATGCACCCACAACCTTAAAATGGTAATAATCGTTAATTTTTTCTGGCTTTTCCAATTGGCGAGTGAACAATTCTTCCAACGTTGTCTTCTTCTTTGATATATAGATTGTGGACAGTTTCTGTTTGATATTTAAATAAGTCTCTTGTTCTAAGCCCAATCGATAAAATATATTTTTAGCTTCTTCTTCTAAATTTAGAATAACTAAATTTTTTCTGTCTCGTTCATCGTTCATTACATCCTCAATGTTACGAAAGAAAATATTTATATCTTGATTGAGGCCAGAGAATTTACTTATATAATTTTTATTTGAGATCGTCTGTTGTGTGTGTGTGTGTGTTGTGTTGTATAATTTGTGTTAGTAAATTAATTTGTTCTTTCATTAATTTAAATTCCATATTATCGTTTCTGTCAGAAAAATGAGTGTCGGTATCTGACTTCCTTTTTGGCATTTTTGTGGCGAATGGGTGTAGGCTAAAGGCTAAATCCAATAAAGTTAAAAAAAAAAACGTACTGGTTATTATATCCTGTGTCGGCTAAATACTGTCGTATTAAGGTAAGTCTTCGAATAATTATAAATTTAAAACTCTAAATTTGTATATAAGAAATAATAGACGCGACAAAAAGAAACGCAGCCATTTTCTCTTTGTTTATTTTGCAACTCTTTTGTTCTCCTCTTCTCCCTCTTACCCCTCGGGTCGTTGGTCCAAAAAATTATATACAAGCATTGTCTATTTACTCTTTGATTACAGATATTAAAATATATGGATATTAAAATAAAAATGTGTTGACTATTTACAAGTAGTGTGGGAATTATATTGCATATATATTGCATATATATATATAGTGAAATGTCGCTGGATTTCTATTTGAAAATCTCCGGTCCAGCAGATTTCTCTTTCCACTAATTAATTCATTTAATTTTTTTTTGTATATGTCTGGTCTACCATTAGGGTTTCAAAACATAATAACCAAATTTATAACAAAAGTTAATTCATATTATAGATATATTACTAAATACAACTAGATTTATTCATATTATAAAATAAAAAAATTTAAAAATTATAAAAAAAGGATAAAATATAAAATTATAAAATATATATATATATACTAACAATCTTATCTACCTTCTTTACAATTTTTTTTTCTTATTATTAGTTTGAAAAAAGTGCATGGTTCTGTCTTTCTCTCTTTTCTCTATATAACTACTAAAATTTATACTATTAAATATATTCTCACTTCTATTATTCTATATAAAAATTAGAGTATGTCTAAATGAAGGGTAACAGCCGATTGCAAAAGACGTTACGTTGTTAAATTTTATTGTTATTAATTATAAATATATATGGATGATGTGTAAGAAGTAAAGCATTTTTTTTCTCTCTCTATTAAATAATAACAATTTACAAATTTTATAATTTGAATTTAAATAATCAAAGTAATAAAGATAATTTTAATACAAAACTAAACTATAAAACTAAACAACTATTTATATATATATATATATATATATATATATATATATATACATATAAGCATAGGGGGCTCCCATCAAATTAAACGTCAAAACTAGACGCCATCTATCTATCGTCGCCGCAAATTAGCGGCTTCACGTCAGTGACAAAGCCACAACACTACCTTTGGCAAACTGAGAAGTGTCCACCTGGAGACTATGGTTTCGGGCTAACAAGGCTGATAAGGGCCATTAGCCCGACACCATTGTCTCTAGGTGGACACTTCTCAGTTTTCCAAAGCTGGTGTTGTGGCTTTGTCACCGACGTGAGGCCGCTAATTTGCGGCGACGATCAATAGATGACGTCTAGTTTTGACGTTTAATTTAACTGTAGAGGCACCCTATGTCCTTATAGATAAATTTCCTGTCGGCAGAATTTCCACATATATATAAATCTATCATTTCCAGTGATTTTAGATTGGATATCCATATTCCAGGATAGGTCTAATTAGAGATATGTATGTTAATTTCAGTGCTGTTACATCGGCTACTCACTCTCTTCATGAAAAATACTTCAAAAACTTTAAACTGTCTTTTTCTTTCTAATAATTATATTACTTATGTATACCACTTTATAAAGATCATAAATACCTAAAAAGTCTACATATTTTTAGATAATACGTTTGGAATTATTTCCTTATGTATCGCATACTGCTCAAAATCATGATTGATAATTAAACCTTTTAGTCAAATGTCCTCCAACTTAATTTGATAGCATGATTACAAACACGGCTTCTTTCAAAGAAATAAAACCATCAAACAACATCCGACTTCTTTTTTAACAAACCGGGGCACAACATAGCGAATACAATAATATTGTGACCCTATATATTGTTGCACCAAGTTGCAGCTTTGCAGGGTCGTCGACCTTGGTTTCTTTCTTCTTTGTGTTATACCCGTTTCCGGAGCGAGCTTCCATATTCAAAGCAAATAAATAAAAGTAAAAGTAAATAAATAATAATAAATAAAAATAAATTACCTTTCAACGTTATTGTGTTTATTTATTCGTGGTCTTCCTCGTAGGTCGTGATCCGCAGTTTTTTCTCTAGGTCCTCTCTAGCTCCAATAACCAATTAAGATATATGTGCAATAAATATTACAAAAGGAGTGAAACTATAAAAAGGTATGATGATAATATAAATATTCTGTTTTAAATAAATATTAAATATCATAGAATATTTTGAATAAATGTAAGGCGCATTGACATTGATGTAACACTTCCCCCTTTCCAGAAGTTGTCACATCCTCGTGAATGACCTCATCCATTCTCTCATTATAAGTCTTGATTCTTGAAACATGAAATATCAGAGGGCCTTAGCCCGGATTATCTTTCGGTTCTATTATATAATTGACGCTAGACATCTTCTTTAATATTCTATATGGACCAAAATATTTTCTCAGAAGTTTCTCACACTTTCCTATTTTCCTAATTGGTGTCCAAACTGCTACTAATTCTCCTGGTTTGTAGCTTCTTTCCATGTGTTTCTTGTCATAGTTCTTTTTCATTCTATCTTGAGTCTTTATTGTGTTGCTAATAACTAATTTTCTTGTTCTGTCTATTTTGTCTGTGATGTTTTATGTATTCATCATAATCATCCTTGTCAATGTCCACCGAGATATTCCTGTCGTCCAAAAGGGACGTGGGTTCTCTTCCAAACATAAGGAAAAAGGGAGAATATCCTGTGGTTTCCTGAAATGTAGTATTGTAAGCGTGAGTGATGAATTGGAGTATTTCGTCCCAATTCTTCTGATCAATGTTCACATACATACTAAGCATATTGATCAATGTTCTATTTAACCGCTCTGTCAATCCATTAGTCTGGGGATGATAGCTCGTTGTTGTGAAGCAATGTTTAATCTTGCACATTTTCATCACCTCTTTCATTAAATTACTGGTAAATTGAGAGCTCTGTCACTAATAAGATATTGTGGGGCTTCATGCCGGAGAAAAATATCCTTTACTAAAAATTTAGAAACTTCTTTCACTGTTGCTTCCGAGACTGCTCTTATTTCGGCATATCTAGTGTAGTAGTCTGTCAGCACGATTATCCATTTTTTCCTGTTTTTCGTAGATGGCAATGGACCAACAAAGTCAATTGCAATTCTTTCGAAAGGAAAGTTGGCTGGGGGAATGGACTGTAGTAGTCCAGAAGGTAATTGGTTTGAGCCTTTCCTACTTTGGCAAAGGTGACACGTCTTAACGAATTCTGAGACATCCTTTAGCATGGATGGCCAAAAGTATTTACTCGTTATTCGGTACATGGTTCTGGCGACACCCAGATGGCCATTCGACATATGATTGTGATATTCTTTCATAATTTATCTATTTTTCTTCTCTGGAACCACAAGCAACCACGCCCTGCCTTCAGGGTTCGGGTTTTTCTTAAAGAAGCATCCATCTTCTTCTTTAAAGTTTGGCGCGATTGATCGCCTGCTTCCATTAAGGTTTTTCTTAACACTTTCGATAAACTTATCCTCTTCGTCTGTTATTTGATTTAAAAATAGCCTTTCAAAATCCTCATCCCAATCAGTTTCTGGTAAGGGTCCCCTAGATAAGCCATCGGCGTCCAGATGCTTCTTTCCTGATTTATGTATTTTATCGAAGCCGTATTCTTGAATTTTCAATGCCCATCTTGCCAATCGACCTGTTGGATCCTTCAAGTTTTTGAGCCAGCATAAGGTGTGATGGTTTGTTAATATTTTAAAGTGTCTTCCATAAAGGTAGGGCCGTAATTTTGACATTGACCAGACAACGGCCAGACATTCTTTTTCAGTGGATTAATAATTTTGCTCCGCTTTACTTAGGGTACGACTCAAATATGAGATCACCTTCTCTTCACCACCGATGTCTTGAACAAGTGTTGCACCTATGCCGATGTTGGACGCATCAGTATGAATATAAGTAGGCGCATTTGGATTGAAGTGACCTAAAATTGATGGACTTAATAGTGCTGTTTTTAGGGTTTGAAACGCTTCCTCTTGCCTTTCTGTCCAGGTAAATGATACACTTTTTTTAAAATAAGGTTGGTCAAAGGGTCAGCAATTTTTGAGAAATTTTTGATAAATTTTCTATAATATGAGCACATTCCTAAAAAAGAATGTACTTCTTTGACCTTTGTGGGCCGAGGAAAATTTCTGACAGCTTTGATGTTATGTTCCGCGGGTTTTATACCATGTTTGCTCGTTATATAGCAGAGAATCTTCAATTCTTTAAAAGCAAATCGTCATTTTTTTAAATCGTTTAACCTTAAATTAGATTCACGAAAACATCCAAAAATAGCTTCGAGTCTTTTAAAAAGGCATCTCCTTATCGTGCAACTGAAAGTTGCTGATGGCTTGCGCCATCTATCGGAATAAATATCCACTATAGATGGCGCAAGCCAACAGCAACTTTCAGTTGCACGATAAGGAGATGCCTTTTTAATAATTTATGCACCTTATCCCAGTACAATTTCACATTTGTACTATTTTATTACTCTATAGAACATGTTCTTTTTGACTGCGAAAGCTCGAGTGAAAACAAAAGCATCCTTATTTCCTGTATTATATATAAAAAAAGCGTTCTCAAGTAGAACAAAATTATTCTAGAACATTCATAACTACATTGTGACGCGGTCTCACGCAATTCTGGCCTTAACTACCCATTTCATGATTTTTCAGGATGGCCAATTTTTGGTCGTTGAGGATCAACTGGCACCACGCTGATGAGGGACAACAGCCCGAAACGCGTCCGTGGTTAGCTTTTTTGATTAATCAAGAAAGGGTATCTGTCGAATTCTGTAATAATTAAAAATCAACGTGAATAGTTTATATTTATTCCGATAAATGGCGCAAGCCATCAGCAACTTCCAGTTGCACGATAAGGAGATGCCGTTTTCACAATTCATAACTACATCAATTTCTTGGAATATCCAACAGGCAGACACTAGCCTAGGAATAGGAAAGTGAATTATACTTCTAATTTAATCAAACCCAAGTCAAATCAAGTTATACATCTTGTGGATAATTGCAATCATCATGAATTCACTCAATACAGATGATCGTATCGATGAATGACAATTTTAAAGATCGTACTTAAGACAGGCGATCTTATCGATAAATTATAAATATAAAGATCGTAAATAAGAAAAGAGATCTTGCGATAATTTACAATTATCAAGTTATACTCAAGATAAGCGTTCTTGTCGATGAATAGTAATTATCAAGATCTAACACTTGAGACGGGTGATCTTATCGATAAATTATTATTATCAAGATCGTTATTAATAAAATTGATCTTATAGATAAATGAAAATTATCAAGTCGTACTCAAGACAGGCGATCTTGACGATAAATTGCAATTATCAATTCGCACTTAAAACTGGCAATTTTGATTATAAATGGCAATTATCAAGTCTTACTCCGGACAGGCGATCTTGACGATAAATTGCAATTATCATTTCGCACTTAAGACAGGCGATCTTGACGAAAAATGACAATCATCACAAGAATGTTTTCAAGACAGGCGATCTTGAAGATAAATAATATCATCACAAGAATGTCTTCAAGACAGGCGATCATGTCGATAAAAGAAAAAATCAAGAACGTACATATTTTAAAAACAAATTCCATCTTCTTAGTGTATCAGACAAAAAATTGGTTCTCCAATCGTCAAAATGTATGACCGAGCATTAAAAGCTGATTCAGTAAACATAAAGGTTATGAAATTTGTCAAATATAGGCATTTATAGAGATTCTACAAAGTAAGACGTTTACAACAATGCAAGAACAAATCATTCCATCATGGAAAATTGTGGGGAGAGGGTACACCAACACCAAAGGCTCGACCCACCGGCCCAGCCGCGGCAGAATGTTGAACACCCCCTCGAAGCAGGGGCCATCGGGGTGAAAAGGTGCCCCGGGAAGACCAACATCCTCGGGGCCCGGTGGAGGGGAGCAGTCTAGCTCCCCAAGGACCCAGTCTGACCGAGGAGGCCAACTAACGGAGTCGGCGGAGGCAACCAAACCATCACCATCCAGGACTGGAGACGGAAGGAGGAAGACGCCCGATCCATTCCCGGGGAGTGGCCACCATCCCATCTTGCCACCCCTCGACTCCCTGGGGTGGAGCGATGCAGCGGTGGACAAGACGGTGGGGACAAACCACCAACAGCTTTCCACCAACATCAGGATGCCCAGGAGGAGGAACCAGTGGACAGACGACCTGCGGCGGGTCCCGGGCGGCTGCGGGGTGAGTGAACTTTAGATAGTGTCTTCCATCCATTACCCTGACTTTCTAGATTTTCTTATAAAATGTGGCACTGATCTGTCATGGTGTTTGTCTACAGGAGCAGCCCCCCGGCGGACATCGGCCGGACGCCGTAGACCTCGGGAAAGCCTGCGGTGTGGTGCTTCCCGCGGCCGTCCCGCCCGTCGCCAGTCCCCCTTCCTCCTTGGGCGCCCCACCGCCTGTCTCCGTTGCGATCCTACTCCGTCTCCCGCCCCGTCGACCTCCGGAGCCCCGGTCAGACCCACCGACCTCGGTGGCCCCGCGCCGCGTGCTGGACCCGCCTTGTCCCTCTCCCCACTCTAAAAAAAAAAATTAAAAAATTTTTAAAAAAAGTAAATCTATATATATTTTTTCAAAATTGTAAAAGGAAATAAATTGGCATATTGATATTTTCACATTTATATATATATATATATTTCTTCCCCAAAACAAATTCTAGTTATATATTTTTATTGGAAATAAGGAGATGAGTAGGCTATGTAAATTAGTTGATCTTTGTCACTTGAGTTACAAGTACAAGCTTGTGTTTTTACCTAGGCATGGTTGAATTGTACCTGAGATACGTGGCTGACTTCATACCTGGGATACAGGTACAAGTTTGTGTGTCCTTTCCTAGGCCGTGTTTGACTTTGTACTTGAGATACAAGTATAAGCTTGTGTCCTTACTTAGGCCGAGTTTAACTTTGTAGCTGAGGTACAAGTCAAGTTGTGTCTTTATGTTATGTTCGCAATAAATGAATATTCGAACATTCGTTAAGATTAAATCAAAAGGTGTTTAATTACTCGGGCCTTGTCAAAATCTCGTCTTCTTTTCAGCGCGATTAGATGGCACGCCGCCAAGCCATTGGGAGAGGCGGTGCTTCTGCCACCGTGCTGCCGGCCGATCTATGCAGCTGTTCTATCACCTCTCTCTTTTTATATTTACAAATCATTATCTAATATCTGTGCATTAGATATCGATTAGGAAGAATAACGCCGAACAGGCTTCACAACTCTGCTAGACTTCTGAACTAGCTGGTATTTTCGTTCTTAACTGCCGTCCCATTAAAATCTCAGTAGGACTATATCCATTTTCTAGAGGAGTTGCTCGGTACTTCAACATACCTAGGGATGTGGGTCCTGGTTTTTCTTAAAATGTTCCTCATAATCTTGACGCCCCCTTCCGCCATTCCATTACTTTTTGTGAACTTTGGGCATGATGTGACATGGTGGAAGCCATAATCTTTTGCAAAAGCAGCAAATTCCCTCGCAGAACCCGGATGGAAATTGAGCACTGGATCTCCAAATTAGGTACCATTATCGCTCACCACAGTCTCTGGGATTCCATGACGCGCAAAATTGATTTGCAGCATCCCACAATCATCTCTTCTGTCAAGCGCATGAGTTCCACAACCTCAAGATATCTGGAGTAATAATCGATTTTAATCAGATACCATTTGTTTTTGAATTTTAACAGGTCTGTCCCAATTCGTTGCCAATGTCGCGTGGGAAACTCCGTAGGCATTAGTTTCACATGTTTCAAAAAGCTAGCTTCTTCTATGCAAATCGAACATTTTCGTATGGCATCAGCAATATCAACCGAGATCCCTGGCCACCAAACAGTCTCTCGAGCTCTAAGTCTGGCTTTATTCACTCCAAGGTGTCTGCTATGGAGTCTTCCTATTATCTCCTTTTGGATGGACTTCGGGATGATTAAATGGCATCCTCATCATTAATTCATTATTAAATGATATTTCGTCACGGACATACCAAAAATTTAATTCTTATTTTAGCAGTTTTTTCTTTTCTGGCCATCCCTGCCACAGGTACCTTTTAATTTGATTTTTTTTACGATATTATGTTGTTGACTTTTCTCGTTTTCTGCATCTTGAGTGAAAGTAAACGGTTATCTCGACAAAGCATCAGCAGCAATTAAGTCTTTTCCCGGAATGTGTTGAATGGTATACAAAAATCGCATCATTCTTATACGGAATCTTTGAATTCTCGGGGTCAGCACATCCAATTCTTTAGTGGAGAAAATAGGGACTAAGGGTTTATGATTATACCTATTAGAAAGCCCTAGAAACGCTCACAGGCCCGTGTCAACGCCATCGCCTCCTTCTCAATTTGAGCGTAAGGTTACTCTGTAGGTGAAATGGTGCGAGATATATACGCCATGGGTTTCCAGTTGCCTTTGTTGTCAAGTTGTTTTACAACTGCTCCAAGTCCAAAAGAAGAAGCGTCTGTAGAAACCTGGGTATCTTTTCAATATCATATGCTGTTAAGGTGAGGTGAGATGTCAGCATGTTATTCAAACTCAGAAACGCTCGTTCTTGGTGTGGTCCCCATTGGAATTCGTTTTCCTTACGAAGTAGTTCATTTAGTGGAACAGCAACGTCGGCCATATTCGCTAAATATTTTCTTAGATGGTTGACCATTCCCATGAATCTTCGCACCCCTTAAGGGGTCTGGACGAATTTCGTCTGCGTCCACAATATGTCCCAAGAAATACACTTCCTGGACACCAAACATGCACTTATTCTCGTTTAAAGTAACGTTGGCATTTCTTATCTTTCGTAGAACAGAGCGCAGAATTGCGTCATGCTCTTCTTTGGTCGTTGTAAATATCAAAATATCATCCAGAGGTGGCAAATTACTCCTTTTTCTCCTCTGATGATGATGTCCATGGTCCGCTGAAAAATTTCTGGAGCTATTGAGATTCCAAATGGAACGTGTCGGAAGCTGTAACGTCCGAAAGGAGTGATGAAGGTAGTTAATTTCTAACTCTCTTCATCCAGTGGTATCTGATGAAACCGCTATTGGCGTCAAGTTTTGAAAAAAACTTAGCTTCTCCCAGCTGGCCCAACATGTGCTCGACTACTGACATCAGGTGTGTCTCCCTCTCAATGCTCATGTTTAACTTCGATAAGTCAACACATAGTCTTATATAACAGTTGGCGCACACCACTCCGTTGCTTCCTGCACTGGCTGAACAATTTCCATATTTTGAAGTTCAGTGAGTCTTGTATTCGAATTTTCCATAAGTGGTATAGGGACTCTGCGCGGCGTGTGTATGGCGAACGGCTGAGCATCCTTTTTCAACTCAATTTTGTAGGGTTCTCCAACTTTTACAATCCCTACAAAAAGTTTAGGTATCTCCCGTTTAACATCAACTGAAGAAAAGGTTGCCGCCTTGAGTGAATTCAATCGCACCAACAACTTCAGCTTGACGCACGCATTACTACTTAGCAATGGCTCACTCATTTGATATGTAACGTAAATAGGTTCTTCAATCTCGACATCGCCATATTTCAGTTTTCCTGTGAACATTCCAGCGCACTTCAGAATTTGTCCAGAAGATTCTCGCAGAGTACGGTTTGCAGGTCGCAATTCTCGATCTTTACATTTCTTTTTGAAGATGTGCAGAGGAATAGCTGTCACGTGTGCTCCAGTGTCTAGCCTCATCCTTACCGCTATGTTATCTAATTTCAGTTTCTCAATACATGGTTCAGATCCATTTAACCCTGATAAATTCAGCAAAAAGGCATTTGGACGTGAGGTACTCTCATTGGAAGTCACCTCTTTTACCATCATATTCTTTTTCTACCATTTCTGGCTTCCATCATTTTGGGGTGATGTCGATGGCAGGTTTGTTTCACAACATGACTCCCAGTAACCGAGAGCATTACATTTATTGCAAGTCGTTTGCATAGCTGGGCACGTTTTCCCGCAATTTCTATTTTTTTTTATCTGTACGCCATCAGTCGTTTGTGTATTTTGCTGCCGAAATATTTTGGGAGATTTTCTTCACCGTTTTTATTTGGTTCACCCTCAAGTTGTATGGGTTTCTAAGATCACATTGCTGTTTCCGGACAGCTTCAAACTGGCGTACTGTTTTTACAGATTTTTCTATTGTTACGCTTTCATCTCTAACTGCAATCTTTCTGAAAGTTTTCAACTCGAGCACCAACAACGATTCTATTTCGAATCATTTCGTCATGGAGCGTTGCGTATTCACACGACTGAGCAAGGTTGTACAAGCTCGTGATAAATTCGTCGATGGGCTCCCCTTCCTCTTGCATTCTTGAGTTAAATAGAGCACGCTCATATATCACGTTTTTTTCTGACATCAAAATAGGTATAAAATCATTCCGGAATATGTTTCAGCTTCTTGTGAGCTTCTGATTTGAAATTTAAGCTGAGCATTTCGCCCAATCCAATGGCAATTCTAGAGCGATCAAAATTCTTATAACATCTTGGCCAATCATTCGGATTGGAGAAGTTAAAAAATTCTAGCGGCGATACTTGAAAAAACTTAAAAACTAAAAAAAAAACTAAAGAAATATAAAATGAATAAATTATTTAAAAATAATTCACCGAGTTTTAGAAAGCGTTCTTCGTTCAAATACGTTCTTCGCGCTGCCAACATGTTATGTTCGCAATAAATGAATATTCGAATATTCGTTAAGATTAAATCAAAAGATGTTTGTTTACTCTGGCCTCGTACAAATCTCGTCTTCTTTCCCGCGCGCCACCTGATTGGTTGGCGCGCACGCCACCAAGCCGTTTGGAGAGGCGGGGCTTCCACCACCGTGCTGCCGGCCTATCTATGCAGCTGTTCTATCACACCTTACATAGGCCGTGGTTGACTTTGTACCTGAGATACAAGCATAAGGTTGTGCCTTGACCTAAGCCATAGTTGACTTCGTACATGAGATACAGGTACAAGCTTGTGTCCTTACCTAGGACGTGGTTGACTTTGTACCTGGGATACAAGTACAAGCTTGTATTCTTATTTAGGCCGTGGTTTACCTTGTACATCAGATACAAGTACAAACTTCTATCCTTACATAGGCCCTGGTTGACTTTGTAAATGAGATACATTGAGAGCTTGTGTCCTTACCTAGGCCCTGGTTGACTTCGAACCTGATACAGTACAAGCTTGTGTGTCCTTACCTAGGCCTTGTTTTACTTTTATACCTCAGATACAGTACAAACTCGTGTCCTTACCTAGGACGTGGTTGACTTTGTACCGGAGATACAAGTATAAATGTGTTTTCTTTCCTAGGCCGTGTTTGACTTTGTACTTGAGATGCAATTACATGCTTTTGTGTTCTTACCTAGGCCGTGGTTGACTTTGTAGCTGAGATACAGTACAAGCTTGGGTCCTTAGACCGTTTTTGACTTTGTACCTGAGATACAGTACAATCTTGTGCCCTTACATAGGCCGTGGTTGACTTTGTACCTGAGATTCAAGTGCAAGATTATGTCCTTACCTTGGCCAATGTTGATTTCGTACCTCAGCCTTTTCGGCTTCAGTACCTTCAACTCACAGACGAAGACCAACAACCCGAAACGCGTACTTTGTCTGCTTTTTTTCATTTATTAACATGATGAGTTGAGTGATATTTTTGAAGTAAAATATATTAAAATCCAGTTAATATTTATTCCGCTTGATGGCGCTTTGCTGTCTATATCGAGTTTCTTTAGTTCTTCTATATAAAAAAATATATATATGAAGCCAACCTTTTTTATTAACATTTTTCAAAATTATTTTTTTTTCACAAAAATAAAATTAATCTTTTTACAGCATCTGTTGAACAATGCCCGTTTTTTTTTACGCTTCTTATCTAATCTACACCTGTCTCTCTCTTAAATTTTATTTCTTGGTGAACCTAACCTTTTTTGACCAACCTTGGTGGCATGCAGTACTTTGATACTTAGCTACAGTGTATTGAGGTTTGTCTGCTTGTTACGTCTATTTTTGGCTCGAAAATCAAAAACTTCGGTTAGTAGCCCGCAAAACCAATCACCAATCGTCGAGGTTTAGCTTTTAACAACGCTGACGTTGGCCAAAGCCCGAAACGCGTACGTAGTTAGCTTTTCTTGATTAACCAAGAATGGGTATATTGCCCAACTCTGGAATAAGTAAAAACCAACGACCAGTTGATATTTATTCCCACAGATGGCGCCAGCCATCAACAACTTTCAGTTGCACTTTAAGGAGATGCCTTTTTCTTAATTAAAAATGTCATTTGTTTTGACTTTACGATATGCTCTTTTGCTATGTGCCTTCTTTCTTTTAAATCATCCAGAACAATCTTGACTGAATCCTTTCGGTTAATTCGGCTCGAAAAACCAAAAATTTCTTTGATTTTAGAAGGTACTCCAACAACTAGAAAATTCAAATTTTATTGTAACGGTGAACAAGCTATGCCTAACTTTTACAACATTCTTCGTTTTACAGGGGTGCCGAATCTTTCGGCGCGCTAGCTAAATTATATTGAAATATATAAAAAGTCTTTCGATATAATTGCGCTATATATATATTAGGCATAACCTCTGACCGCACTCACATAATCTTTTTAGATGCAAGAGCGCCATCTAGTGGAACAGAAATCAACGTTGATTTATTTCGAATTTATTTTTCCCACACAAACATATACGAGTATATGAAAAAACAATAGAAAAAAATAAAAGATAAGTGGGTCAGGTGTTGATATTAAAAATAAAGAAGGCAACTCCTGACCACGAGCACATGTGTTTTTTAGATGGCAGAGCGCCATCTAGTGGAGCAAAAATAAACTAAACGTTTATTTAGCTTGCTCCGAGATATTTGGCCAACCCAATTTCTTGATAAATCAAGAAAAGCCATCCACGAACGCGTTTCGCGCTGTTGGCTCTCGTCAGCGTGGAGAAGGCTGTAACCACTGCGACCAAAAAGATTTTTGGTTCCAATGGCTTCCTGAAAAATCAAGAAATGAGTATTTAAGGCCAAATTTGCGTAAAGACGCTTAACACATGAAAAAACAATAGAAAAAAATTAAAGTAAGTGGGTCAGGTGTTGATATTAAAAATAAAGAAGGCATCTCCTGACCACGAGCATATATCTAATATTGTTGAAAATGATCCTGTCGACGTATGGATAAACTGGCAGTCGTGAACCTGAGGCGAGTGTTGATGTTCTTCCCACACGCGGACAACAAGAAGCAGAGGCAGGGCTAGATGTTAGCACCGAGAGTGATCGGGGACAGTCCACGGGACAGGGGTAGAGCCATGACACAAACCTGGATGCCTATCACCGAGACATGGAGAGAGAGAGAGACCGAGAAGACAGAAGCGGTCTGCCGATGGACCCACGGTGGAACACACTGCCGCTGACCCCCTGCTAAAGCTGTCCTTTTTACAGGGAAAAGCCCTGGAGGGGGCCCCATCTGGGCGTCGGCTATTTCCTCTCCCTCTGCCCGCAGCTGACCACTATTGAGCTTTTTATTTTGACGTCATCAATTTGAGTTAAAATACAAACAAGGGTGGTACAGGTTATATTAATAGAGATAGAGAGGCATATATACAAAATATGGGGGTGGTATCAAATAGGAGCAGTGTACATTTTAATAGAAGGGTACGATCTTATAAAGTATCGGCTCTAACTAATTGGAAGAAATGTGAAATATGCTGATAGTGTCATTATTAAACATTTTAAAATATACTATATATATATATACAGCAAAATTAATATGATAATTTTGAATATACACATTCATATAATACATTTTTATAATTCATACATATACAAAAAAATATTGAGATTATTTCCAAGATTTAACACAGCTTTTTTAGAATATTTTGTTTTCTAGTCGCTCTATTTGAGATGTAAATTATGTGTTCTATATAAGTGCAATTGCTCAAGTATCACACCTAGATATTTTAGAATACCCTGAATCCAACAATTCTATATTCTGTTAAGAGTCATGTGATCTTGACCAACGCAAACAGAAATACAGCGGTATGATCTCTCAACCCAAAATCTTATTTTACAAAGCATAACAATTATTTTCATAATGAACCAACGTTTCAAATGCAATTTCTGTAGGGGGGAGAAACCTGCCATTAACTACATTATAGGTTAACATAAAGCAATAACGCGCCAACTATAAATATAAAATGAAAGGATTTAAAAGCACGAATGTTTCTTTTATACATAATAAAAACTTCTACTGCCCTTACTTCGATGAAAAACATATATTGGGAGGGCATGGCTCATCAGTGGTGAACCCTCCCAGCGGTCTGGCTAATTTAATCCACCAGACCGCTTCTCAGAGCTCTAATACTGTTTAGAGAGAGAGAGAGAGAAATAAGGATAACCCAGGCCCCTGGAGCGCAAGAAACGCCAACTGCCCGGATACTGTATTGGATGATTCTGCTTATATACGCAGCACTGAAGGATGGAATCTCAGAAATGGTTTTCAAGAAAACTATGAACATAAGCTTATAGGACAGTAGAATTACATCCAAATATTTGTATCGAGCAATGCTCTTCCGTAAACAATAAAAACAAGACCAGTTAGGCATAAATTAACACAAAGCAATAACGCGCCATCTATACATATAAAATGAAAGGATTTAAAAGCACGAATGTTTCTTTTATACATAATACAAACTTCTACTGCCCTTACTGCGATGAAAACATATATTCGCGTTTAAAATTTATTGAATAAATAAACCTTCCAAACAAAATTCAGCTGCGACTTTGTTGAAGTCCGATATTTGGTAATGTATTTGAATTCTGTCGTTAACTACTCATAACAGAGTTATAATGGCGTGCCACACGGGGTAGAATTTAATTTATTTTAAAACAAATTCAATATAAAAGTTGAATTTTTGTCAAAGAAACCTTTTTTTGAAATACACTGCGTGACATTGAAAATGGAACACCAAGAAATAGTGGCCAGAAAGTGATGAAACTCGGCAGACAGAGAGAGACTGGGACGAACAATAAGTGATCTTTATTTCAAAATGATAGTCATAATACAGAGCGAGAACGGCGTCGGCTTAGTAGCAAGTAGGATCACCGCGGACGGCGATGCACGCAGCAACACGTCTAGGTAGAGAGTCAATCAGAGTACGGATGGCGTCCTGAGGGATGGCTCTCCATTCCCTCTCAACCATTTGCCACAGTTCGTCTTCTGAGCGCGGCTGTGGCATGGCATGCAAACGGCGTCCAATGATGTCCCAGACGTGCTAGATTGGTGAGAGATCAGGAGAGTACGGTGGCCAGGGAAGCATCTGTACATCTTGCAGAGCTTGTTGGCTAATGCGAGCAGTGTGCGGTCGGGCGTTATCCTGCTGATAAAGGGCATTGGGTATCCCCTGAAGGTAGGGGAGTGTCACCGGTCGCAGCACATCATCAACGTATCGTTGGGCCGTCATAGTGCCTTGAATACGAAGTAAAGGTGACCTGGAATCATACGCGATTGCGCCCCAAACCATGATTCCACGTTGTCGCACGGTGGGGCGTTCCACAATTGCTGCCGGATTGGACCTTTCTCCACGTCGACGCCACACGCGTACACGGCGACTATCACTGAACAAGCAGAAACGCGACTCATCTGAGAACACGACCCTGTGCCATTCCGTCATCCACGTCGATCTAGCCCGGCACCATTCCAAACGTTGGCGCCTATTCGGTGGGGTCAATGGCAGTCTTCTTAGCGGACGGCATGAGTGCAAGCCATTAGCAACCAATCGACGGGAATGGTTCTGGTCGAGATGGAATGATCTAGGGTGTCTTGCACATGTTGCAGGATGGCGGTACAAGTAGCTTGTGGGGCCGCCACTGCTTGTCGAAGGATACGCCGATCCACACGTGCTGACGTCACTCTGGTTGCACCGACATTCCTATAAATTGCCACATTTCCTTGTTCCAACCATCTTCTCCACAGTCGGTGCACCGTGGACGCACCAAGGTGTGTATCAGCTGCGATTTGACGTATGGACCAACCTGCCCTTTTCAGTCCGATCACCATGCCCCTCGTAAAAGCGTCTGTCTGCTTGAACTGCCTCCGTTTACGATGACCTGACATTCTCTGTTATTACACGTGTCTTTTGACACAAGAACAAAATTTCTACAATGATTTTCCTTGAAGAAATAACGACACGAATACTGTCCTTTCTGCAAGTTCCTTCCCTTATATCTTACTCCATGTGCGCACGAGAGCTGCACATTTTACATCATTTGCATAACTCGGTTAGGCGCGTCTACCCTGAAATTTGCATAATTTTCTGGCCACTATTTCTTGGTGTTCCGTTTTCAATGTCACGCAGTGTATATACAAAAAATACATTCTTTAAATGAAGATAGTTAATGAGTGTTTAAAACGATATACCGCGTCTTATTTCCTATTTTGAGGATCGCTGATGTTCTAGAGCTTTTTTTTTCTTCTGAATCCACCGGTCGATAATTTTTTTTTTAAAATCGCATCAAGTTGTGGACAGGATAAAACATATAAATATCCCATCTTCTATTATTTCTTATTTTTATTTCTTGCTAAATTAAATGTTCCTCAGATTATTTTTGAAATATATTTTTGGAATATAGATTAGTTACTCAATCGAAATTAGGTTTCCTGGGTCACACCGCTTCAAACAATGGGCACTTTCGAGAAAAATAATATCACTCTAGGTAGGATGTCTAGGAGCCTGGCAGGGCTGATTTAATCGGACTCGGCCGAGTAATGCCTAAAAAAAGGCGAAGGCCGTCTCGAGCGACCCGATGTTGGAGCTCTGTTAGAAGAGTGGTATAGGCCTACTGGGGAACCCGCCACTATAAACAAAGGGTAACGCGCCATCGGCAGTACCTCCAGGGTGGTGTGGAAATTATGCCAAATAAAATTAAAA
Source organism: Cordylochernes scorpioides (assembly GCA_030710605.1). NCBI lineage: Eukaryota > Metazoa > Arthropoda > Arachnida > Pseudoscorpiones > Chernetidae > Cordylochernes > Cordylochernes scorpioides. Next base: position 23,376,665 of record CP092872.1, read on the forward strand.
AAAAAAGGTTTGTACGCATACACAACTAAATAAATTTAAAAAATTGATACATATAAAAGATTCTGTGCGAAAAATTCTAATCAATATAGTATATAATCTTTTATCGTTTAATTAATAAAAATAAAATTTAATTTACCCTTAATTTTTTTATAGTGTGTCATAAATATCTAAGATGACTATTGTGGAATCAGACCTCTCGGAGGCCAGTAGTCCAATGACATATTTTCTGGTATTTATTTTGGAATAAAAACACCTCTCTACCATCCAGTTATCTAACATTATGCAACTCCAGGTATAGAGAGAATGTTTACCCTCTTCAGATTTCACCAACCTTGATATGCCCTGGACAGACCATAAATAAAATTATGATAATTTGAAACTATTATAGACGCCTATGATTCTTTTAAAAATAAACAATTTTCTACCTTCCTTAATGCAATGAAAAATTAATTGAGGGCTTGGCTCATCAGTGGTTAATCCTCCCAGCGGTTTTTAATCTACCATAACACCGCTGTTATATTGCATTTTTCGGTTTTCCTTTTATAGTAATACTGATCCTAGACTCTTTAAATGGATCTTTTAAATGAACTATTTCAATCTACCATACCGCTGTTGTATTGCATTTTAAATATTTCATTGCAGTAAAGGCAGTAGACAATTATTTAAATTTTAAAAGAATCAGACACGTCTATAATAGTTTTGAATTCTCATAACAGATGGCGCGCTAATGTATCAAAATACAATGTTGGATGAGGTGCCCCTCAATTCTAGAGAAAAAGGTTTTGCCAAACATTTGAGTTCTCTCTCTCTCTCTCGGCCGTGCGGCCGCGCGGCGCACGAGTTCCGCGTTCTTATGGGATTGAGGCGATGGAGATTTGTAACCCCTATGGAGTATTAGCTGAAGTCCAAAAGAATTGGCTGTAAGTCCATATGAATTTCATCCAAAACGGCCAAGTCTCTGCCGAGAAATCGCCAAAATATTCTGAAACGACTTAGGTCATTCAGAATTAACTAATGGCAAAAATGCAAATACAAAGCCGGCGGCGTACGCCGGACATGCAAATTTTTGCCGCAATTGGGCTGATTGCCCGGAACAAGAAGACAAGCTTATCGAAAGACAAGATGTGATCTTCACCAAAGTGGGCGGCTCCAAGAAGAGGCCGCATGATCTTGACCACTCGGGGGCCAAAAAGGGCTGCGTTCCGGCACCGGGAATGTCTCTGAACAGTAGCAGGCCACGAGCCACACCAAGACCCAGCAAGGTGCACGAGTGCCAAACCACCAGGCAGAAGCAGGCTACCTTCCGAGAAAGGTCGGCAGCGGGGCAGGCGGACCAATGTGTCTACCTGGAATTCTGCCCAGACTTCGCGTTGGAAGCGAAGCTGGGCAAGGGAACCATCTACCAGCTGAGAAAGATGGAGGGACACATCCTGGCCGGCCTCTCCAGCGTGAAACTCGCCGACAAGCTGATAGAGGAAGGCCTCGACATCGAGGACACCACCCTGAGGGCCTTCCCTCTAAGAAAAAGGGCTGAGCGAATAGTGCTCGGCAATGTGCTCTTTTTCGTGGAGGACGCCGACCTCGCCGCTGCGCTGCGGCCATACGGACAGGTCACGTCCATGTTCCAAAAGATGAATCAGCTCGAAGACTCCTGCTGGGCTGATTCTCGGCGCGAGGCCTTATCACTCTGCGCGACGGGGTGAAGATCTCCCATATCCCTGTACGGCTGGACGTTAAGTCCAAGGGGGTGGTCACATAATTCTATGTGACCTACGGCATCAAGAGCTCTCTGTGCCATAAGCAGGGACACAAACGTGCGAACTGTTCTCGCAAGACTGGTCTCCAGGAGGACAAGCTGGTGCTCCCTGTGGAAGCTCCTGCTGCCCGCACACAAGGCTGGACCAAGCCGCCCTCCACCTCGAATACCATGCCGGCTGCAGCACCTGCACCCGCTGAACACAGACCCCAACAGACCTCACCTACTGCTGCTGTGGACACAGCTCAACCTCCATCAAGGGCATCCAATGCTCAGCAAGAAGACCTCATCCTCAAATCTATCCCCACTACGAGCGCTCAAACAAATCTAGTGCCAAAAACATCAAGGAAAAGAAGGCAGGGCCCGGTGTCGAGGACTCTGTCAATTGAGTCCATGCCCTCCAACAACTCCGCCCTCTCAACACCAGCTGCGGAATTGTCTGCACCCATCAAGCAGACCTCCCCCCCCCCCAACACCCTCCAGCCCTGCCGCGCCTGCGTCCGTGGCGAACTTCCATGTCCGTCCCTACGAGACTCCAGCCCCCGAGTTTCCTGTTCCGGCGCCGAGCACCAGCCAGTTGCCGTCACGACCAGAGTCCTCCTCGACCAATACTGAGCCATCTGCGGCTCCTGAAGAGGAGAATCAAGACATGACTGATCAAGTAGAGAATATTTTCATAGAGCTAAACTCTGACTCTATTTTGGCCCCTCTCTATGATGAGGTTGATAATGATGAAGTAGTGGCCGCGGTTATACACCGCTCTGACAGAGAAGCACTCCCCGATGCACTCTTCTATGAAAACAGGAAAATTCTGTAGCAATTCCTCGGCGATGCAATTGAGCACGTTGGGGACAAAACCCCTCCATAATAACGGGCTTTTCCGAACTCAGGGCGGCCTTGAACATTTGACATAGTCTAGATATCCCTTCAGAGAAGGCTGATGTAAATATTTATTAATTTTTATATATATTATACTTTTTCTTTTATAAATATGTAATATTTTTTTTTTTCTTGGTACTATATAGTTTTATATGGGCGATCAATAAAAGTTATTTCAATCTCTCTCTCTTCTCTCTTCAATACAGTATTATATATATCTAAGAAGCGGTCTGGAAGATTAAATTGGCGAAAGCGCTGGGAGGGTTCATCACTGATGGGCCAAGATCTCCTAATTTTTTTTTGATAGTATTAAGAAGAGTAGAAGTTTGATTTGTGTGTGAAAAAGAAACATTCGTACTTAAATAAATGTAATCCTTATAGTTATTTATGTTTCCATTTCCAGGTTGATATATAAGCATATTTCATGTGTTATCAACTAGTTATTTAAAAGTTAGGTTTCTATTTTTATAGTAATATAAGCATTTCTGATCCCTATAGGTAAACTGATCTCGAAATTTAAGGTTTAAAAAGGCTGAACCCAACTATAAACTACTTAATTTTCTATGTTTAGCATGAAGATATACGTTGCCCGATCGGCATTATAGTTATTAGAATTAAAGACACTTCGACCAGTAAATATTTTTCATATCGGCGTTTCGACAATAATCTATTGTCCTTATATGAAATTTTCAACGTCTTGCTGAATGCTTTAATATTTATTTGTTCCTGACGAGGGGTACAAAAGATTTTTTTCGAAACCTCGAGATAATAAAAAGGCTTACTTGCCGAAAGTATATTTAATTCTATTTTTAGGTTGATATAAAATATATCATGTCTTAACAACTAGTTAGGTTTCTACTTTTATATTAATATAAGCATTTCCTAACAAAATAGGTGAAATGTTCTGGAAAAAATGAACGATGAAAAGTCCCGAATCCAAAGAAAATTACCTTTAAAATCAAAATTTAATATAACAAAAATATTTAATGAAAGGTGTCTTGATTTTCTTCAAGTCTATGAATTTTGAATAAATATTTTTGCTTCTCTGCACCTATTATAAAACTCTAAAAAATATTTTAAGCCGTCACATGATATAAAATATCCAGGTCCACAAACCTAATTAATTATTACTGCCATCTATTAATACAAATTGTAACTATTTATGATTTTGCAAAAAATCAAAAATATTCATTTTAACGGACATATAAACCTTATTTAAATATAAATAATGTTAACGAAATATATGGAAAGACTTTTTTAAAATAATGTTCTCAAAATAATACCTATCAAAATTATTTTTCATTTGTTTGTTTTATGCTAAGAATTCTCTTAGAATTCGTCCGCAGCGTGAAAGTTTCGCCAACGATAGACCACGAAAGTTCTTTCCCACAGAGTGGGCAGTTGACTGACATTGCCCACCTCAAGACCAAGTGTTCTTACTTGTAGATGGTAGACTTTACCACACCTGTGGTCTTCATTACTCAGGTTGCGATTAGGTGCAACAGGTTTTTATCCACGCTGGGCCTAATCCGTTCTAGAAGACCGAGAAGATCTTGTTTGTTTCAATTTTGGCAGTGGCCAGCTGGTCCCGAATATGCAACGGAAGTCCATGCTTGGCTCATCAGTGGTGAACCCTCTCTAACCCGCTGAGATGGTTCACCAATGATGAGCCAATATCTCTCATTAAAGAACATTTATCATCGCAGTAAAGTTTGTAGTGATAAAAATGATAAAATGAAGAGGTCAATAGGATATATCTGGAGGATATTTATTGGACTTAAACTTAAAGTCACTAATACAGGCAAACAACACAATAACAACTGGAAGAAATGCACCTACTCTATCTAACCAACAGCTATATATATCTAGAGCAACACCACAGAGTAGCAAGTCACTGGTCCGATGATAATTATTTATATTCATAGAAATGCGAGATAATTGTCAATTTCAACAAAAAAGAAACACATTGCCAACATTTTATTGTTGGAAAAAAATATTTTTCAATGATTATCTATTTAGTTTATATATTTATATTTAAAATGTTATTCAAAATAAAATTAAAAAGACAATAATTAATGTTATCCCATTGATTTTATATAGACTCTTTCAAGAATGAGATTTTAAGACAAAAATCTTAGAGCTAAACTGTATTAATGCTTCAAGCCATGACTCTCATCATTACAGGGAACCTTCAATTTCATAACCTCGTACTGGAAAGGTTTAAGAAATCTGCTGAAGAGATGGTTGAGTGATAAAGTAAAATATCATTTATATACTATATCGAAGAGGTTCAATACGTTTTAGAAAAGTGTCCACATAAAATAATGAGTATAAACTTTTTTTTTCTACATGATCACCGTCCTTTTCAATTCATATATTCCAATTTTACTAGCTTATGAAATATCTGAGAATCAAATTTATCAATTTATCAAAATCAAATATTTTGCATTTAGTTAAAATTATTAACAGATTATGTACTATGGTATTATTCCTTTTGTAACATGTTATTGTATATATCTTGGTTGTTTAATTTGGAGAGAGAAGAAGCCGTCAAGACTCAGGATTACCACAACTACAAGGAAAACAACAAGTAAATAAGAGCACATTACTTTAAAGGTTAATTTACTTTTATTTTTTTTGTCCACGTAGAGCTGCTTTAAGGTGTGTAAAAAGTTTAAAGTCACAAGTAAAAAGATCGGGACTATAGGTGGGATGTGCCAAAACTTCCCAACCAAGTTTTCTTCAAGTTTTCATGTGTTTGGCCGTGGGTTGGCCAGAGTTGTCATGGTGGAAAATTACACCATGTGTAAGCTATCTTGATGTTTTCTAACGTATAGCTTCACAGACCAGCCCTTTAAGCAAATTAGAGTAGTTTTCTGGATTTATTGTACGTTTTTCTTCCGAATAATCAATGCATATTAATCCTTCTTAGGCCTAAAAATGGTGGCTAAAACCTTGCCTTTTGAAGCTTGAGTCTTAATTTCTTTGGCCTGGGGGAAGATGAATGTCGCTACTTCATTGACTGTTATTTTGACTCTGGTTCTAAATGATGAAGCCAGGTCTCATCACTAGTAATAATATTGTATAAAAATAATTTATTTCTCTAAAAATCGTGACAAATTGACTTGTGAAACACTCACACGATTTTGTTTACTTGGTAAGTTGCCTTGGTACCCAACGTCATGGCATTTTATGGTACTTTAGAATTTTCTGTATGATATTGCTAGATTCATGGCTTTTTTTCATATAATTTTGCAATAAAATAGATCTTCATTCTCAGATTTTCCTATATTTCTTTATTTATAAATCTGCAATTGTGCCCATCGGTAGAAGTTGAAGGTCGTCCGCAGCGCACGGTGTCGTTAACCCTTACATGTCCCTATTTAAATTTTCCATGCCTTAATTGACTTACTCATGCATTCATAACCATACTGTACTTGTAATCTTGTTGAAATTCGGTTCGGTTTTACGCTTTTTTTGTTAAAAGGTTCACAATATATCGTTGCTCAATGCTTGACAATTCTCCAATAATCACCGCTATTTGTTTTTATGTATTGCGCATGCGCGGTGAGCGCTACAAAGGTTTAATCTGCAGCAACGGTACAAGATGTTTATTCCAAAAGTAGATGTGAGGATATTTAAGTTATTTTTGACAAAAATAGATTTATAGGCTTTTTTCTAGAGAACTTATTAATCCTTCGTTTCTTTGTAGAATTATATTCTTCAAGAAACAGAGAATCTTACCACTTTTCAAAAAGTAAAACAAAACAATGCTTTTATCGGTATTACCAAACGCAGAACATGCAGTAACGCAATAGATGACCTCCTCCACTAATGAGGATCGTAGTCCATTTTATCCAGTTTAAGTTTTTCACAAATATTTCATATATTTATAAACTAATAATATAATAATATCAATTCAAAGGTTGATAAAGAATTCTTCCTGAATTGAAATTAGACGAAAAACATGGTGTAGGAAGACGAGTTTCTTTAATTGATGCATAGGTGCAAGCTTTCGGGTAAAAACCCTTCAACAGGCGAGCAATGAAGCGCGACTTATAAGAACTCTGGTACAAATTTCTTCCACCATTTGTACCACAGTTCTTATAAGTCGCGCTTCATTGCTCGCCTGTTGAAGGGTTTTCACCCGAAAGCTTGTACCTATGCATCAATAAAAGAAACTCGTCTTCCTACACCATGTTTTTCGTCTAATTACAATTCAAAGGGTTACGAATATAAGCTTCTTTCTAAATTTTGATAAGGAATAAATGAGAGAGATGTGTTTTACTATTCTCATCATATTATTTGTTAGTTATCATTAACTAAGATCCACCTTTCATCCGATATATTGTCGCATCAATTTTGATGCGCCCTCCATTCTTTCAAAATAGTATTTGATATTTTGCATTTAGTTAAAATTAATATTAACAGATTATGTACTATGGTATCATTCCTTTTGTAATATATTATTGTATATATCTTTGTTGTTTAATTTGGAGAGAGAAGAGGTCGTCAAGACTAAGGATTACCACAACAACAAAGAAAACAACAAGTAAATAAAAGCACATTACTTTAAAGGGTAATTTACTTTTATTTTCTTTTTATCTTCTTTTTATTTGCTTTTATTATGTAGACCAGGTTAGGAAACGTATTTAACACCAAGAAGGATGAAAGCAGGGTCGTTTACCCTACAGAGCTACAACTTGATGGAACATTATAAAAACACTTCTGCAAAATTTATTGTCACGTGAATTTTTAAACAGATTAATATATTTAGATAATAAATAGGCATATATATATATTGAATTAAATAAAATATTTATTTGCCAATATATTTAGGTTGGCTGAACGCCAACCTTTGTCAAGGCATTACATTTTTTTTAAATAAACATTTTATTTTTTAAAAAGTGTAATGCCTCGACAAAGGTTGGCGTTCATCCAACCGAAATATAACAAAAAATATTTTATTCAATCCAATATATGCCTTTTTTACTATCTAAAAATTTAAATATGGATTGTTCTATTTTCAGAAATGTATATATATCCTTTTCATTTTTCTTTTGTTTATAAAATGTATGAAAATGATTCAGAGTCTTGTATCTGAACAACACTTTAATTTTGAGCAATTCTCCACGAATTAAACGAAGGATTTTTTATTATGAAGTGCATCATCATCAAGCACAGTTTGAGGGTTAAAACGAGCTTTGTCTTTAAGACACACTCTTTCAATATTAGACCTTTGAAAAAAAATCGTATAAAAGAAAAATTGTACAGGGATCAGGTGGATAAATTAAGAAAAAGGCATCTCCTGATCGTGCAACTAAAATTTCCTGATGGCATGCGCCATTTTTAATCATTTCAGATTTGGCAAAAAAAAAAAAAACGTTCTTGATTAAATCAGAAACTTTTAGTTGGTGACAGTTGGAGACAATTTGGCAGGACAAATCCCGCAGCAAACCATACAAAATCTATATCAGTCCATGACACGCCGGATGACAGCCTGCATCCAGGCCAGTGGCCAACGATATATTGACCTTCTCAATTTGTGACGATCAAACTCTGTAAAAAAAACAATTAATTGTCCTAAAATTCCAATCGTTTTCTCCCCTATACATGTTCTTCACATACACTGATATTTGACCCAATCTGACAACTATTTCTTTGGGCGTCGATATTTTATTATAGATTGTACTTCTGGGTATATACAGTATATTGGGTGTAAACACCTTTTGAATATATAGGTTACTAGCCGATTGACCCGGACAACGCCCGGGTTTTACCCGATTAAATGTTTTATTTAAAAACTATTCGTTACAATTATAAATTGGCGCCGTGGATGTCACTCTAGTGAAATGTCCCGCACAAACTTTGTGTGTTTTTAAAATAAAAAATAAAAAAATGGAATTTTTTAAAACGATATTCTAAAATTCTATTATTTTAATTTTCAAATACTATTCGTTACAATTAGAAATTGACGCCGTGGAAGTCACTCTTGTGAAACGTCCCGCTCCAAACTTGGTGTCTGAGAAGCAATATTTTTCTAGAGAGATGATCTGGCTTTGTGTCTTCTGCTCGAATGAATGCTTTTCTGTTAGAAATTTGTTCCTGCATACTAAAAATGAACGGGCTTGCCCGTGGTCTCTGCTTTTTGGAATTTTTCACGATATAATTTTGTATGTGATAATCAAACATGATACAACAATATTATCATCATCATTTTCTGACTAAAAAGCAACTATTTTTGCCCAGAGCCTGTCAATTTCATTTTTTCTTTGCTTAAAATGCGGCAAATATCTCTTCCAGTTTTTTCTCTTTGTCCTGGTAAAACAGGTTTTACATGTACATTAGGTCATCTGATATTACCTCCCATCTTCACCGCTAGAGGCGCTGCTTGCAAGCGAAAGGACAAATTTGCAATACAAATTTGCAAATAGCTCAAAGAATATTCAGGATAGAGACCTGATATTTTCACTATAAGTCTTTCCAGATTTTACTATATATAGTGTTAAAATTTGAGTCAGATTAGTTACGTATTGTGGGCGTGTATAACCGACAAACATACATACATATATACATGCATACATATATACATACATATATACACTGACTTTCATAAATATATAGGATTAATGTTTTCAAAATGTAAGATATTCAACATGTTCAATTAATTATTGGAGTGTGGTGTTAATTTTAAAGTTGAGTGTCTAATTTATACATTTAACACTTTTTTAAATGTCTAATAAATATGATATTCATATAACACTGTTTTATAATGGCTAATATGATATATGAATATTTTACTATCCAGTTAATTCAACCTTTAATTTTACTACTCTTGATTATGTATGACTCATGACCTTAATTTGGTGCAGCCGCACGGATATTGAGTCTCTTGGATACAGAAATGATACCTTTTTGTCGAATAATGTGTCTAAGACATGTCTTTAAGAGATTTGCGAATTTATCTGACATTTGGGTCCACCTTCTTTATAAAAGGCTTCCCATTTTAGCAGAAACCTGCAAAGATTATGAAGCCCTTTGAGAAATTTTCATTACATTGCTTGATTCAGTTGTGAAAGGTGTTTATTTGAGAGTTAGCGTAGTAAGTGGCACGGGTTAGTTTCTATCATTGAGGTAAACCCATGCTTTGTCCAGGATAACAACATTCTTCAATTTTCACCTGCCAGGTACTTTTCATAAAGGGCCCTGCTGCAGGTCCTGCTTTCCTATATATGGTGCGGCTTGAGGACATGAACTTCAGCCTTTTTACGTATTTTTAAACAGCTTTTTTTACTAAAAATACTATTAAATGTAGAAAATTAGATGCTTAAAAGAGTTTAAGCCAGGAAAAAGTGGATCAGGGTGCTAAATTAATGAAAGAGAGCATTTCCTCATCATGCAGCTGAAACTAACTGATGACTTACTTCAATATATCAGAAGATATACCAACTTGCCATTGATTTAAAATATAGTTTAATTTCAGAAGGCTTTGAAAGCGCATATAAAATTTTCCAGTATTTTGTGTAGTTCAGATATTATATATATAAAAACAAAAAGACATACCCTGACCGCTCACATCAGTATTTTATATGATAGAGCGCTATCTAGTGGAACCAAAATCAACTAAACGTTATTTCAACTTATTCCGTGGCATATTTTACAAATCCAATTTCATGATAAACCAATAAAAACCAACCTCGATCGCGTTTTGGACTGTTGGCTATCCTCAGATTGTATATAGATATACAAGGTATGTCCCATAAGTTCCCGGACTGGGTCCATAAAAAATAAATAAATGAAAAATGTAAATGAATTTGACTGTTTATTATAGAAAAAATATCTGGCTACACGATGGTACCAATATCGAGGCGGTACTTGCGCGCGCGCCAAGGTTATTCTAATTTATTTAAAGGTCACACCTAGCGCTGCGGCGATTTTACGATGGAACAAAAATTGAAGCAGAGGATTTGCATAAAATTTTGTGTGAAACTTCAAATATCAGCAACCGAAACTTTTGAAATGCTTAATAAAGCATTCCCCAATGACGCCCCAAAGAGAACAATTGTTTTTGAATGGCATTCTAGATTTAAAGCTGGCAGAATTTCCATTGAAGATGATCCTCGTCAAGGACGCCCAAAATTTCAAAGGACTGATGAAAATGTGTAAAAAATCACCGATTTGATAAAAATAAAATTCTCGAACCACTTTGCTGGTGCTAGAGCAAGACACAGGCATCTCTAAAACAACGATTGGAAGGATCGTAACCGAAGATTTGAAGCTCAAAAAGACTCCTGCAAAATTCATCCCAAGATTCCTCACCAATGAGCAAAAACTGTGTCGGCTTGCAACCTGTGAGGACATGATGGAAATGACAAGAACGGATCCAGAATGGAAAGACAAGATAATCACAGGCGACGAGACATGGGTCTATGGCTATGACCCTGAAACCAAACCTCAATCTGCCGAGTGGAGAGGTTAGGGTGAGCCTAGACCCAAAAAATCCAGAAACAAGGTGTTGCTGGTCGCTTTTTCGGATAACAAGGGCATTGTTCATCACGAGTATCTTCTGCAGGCCAAACAGTTATTAAGGAAATGTATTTGGGCATTATTCGCCGTCTAAGGGAAGCGATTCGAAAAAAAAGGCCAGAAAAATGGACTAATGGTGGCTGGATCCTACACCATGACAATGCTCGCCCTCACACAGCGCACTTGATGACTAGCTTTTTGGCGAAAAACGGGACACAAATCCTACTTCAACCACCCTATTTCCCAGACATCGCACCAAATGACTTTTTCCTGTTCCCCAAACTTAAAGTAGCTCTAAAAGGAAGACATTTTGACACCAGGGATGACATAATAGAAAAATCGCCGTTAGCATTGAAGAGCATTCCAAAAGAGGCTTATAAAAACTGTTTCAACAATTTGGAGAAACGATGGCGCTGGTGCGTTGAAGCAAGGGGGGATTACTTTGAAAAGTTTTAATAAAAAAAATTTAAAAAAATCTTACCTTTTTTTTATGGACCCAGTCCGGGAACTTATGGGACATACCTTGTATATGAAAAAAACAATAGAAAAAATAAAAGATAAGTGGGTCAGGTGTTGATATTAAAAATAAATAAGGCATCTCCTGACCACGAGCACATGTACTTTTTAGATGGCAGAGCCCCATCTAGTGGAACAAAAATAAACTAAACGTTTATTTAGCTTGCTCCGTGATATTTGGCCAACCCAATTTCTTGATAAATCAAGAAAAGCCATCCACGAACGCGTTTCGCGCTGTTGGCGCTCGTCAGCGTGGAGAAGGCTGTAACATGTTGAGCATCTATGTAAATGTGAACCAGAAAAATTGGTATGAAGGCAGTCAAAACCCACTTTGATTAAATCCTCGTCAACAATCTCAAAACCTATCAAAGGATTATTCTCCAACTACCCAATAGATAGCAAAATGCAATCGAAGAAATTAGGGCATAGATTCTCCTTTGAGTTTTGTACCGTTCTAGAGATAATTTTATACCTTGTATTTGCCTTAGAAAAAACCGCAGAAGATTTCGAATGACCTAATATTTGGCCATCATTATTTTACGTCTATTTTTAACTCTCACTTCAGAATAGAATAACCAAGGACAACTATAGGCTACACATAAATGTATTGTTGTTATTGAAGTTACGCTTGGAAAATTTCATTACGCACTTATTTATAATCCTCTCACTTTTCACGGTAGGAGGCCTAACAATAAAATAAACTGCTCTCACATTGTTTCTTCAGATGGCAACTCTCTTTTGGACTGTTTAAAAATACGTTTTTTTGTCTCATTATCATTCTCAAAAGAGACGCCATTGATTCGATGTACAAATCCATAATGTTAATATCGTAACGTAGTAATGGATGACTATGCAGATCACAATGATAAATCAGAAGATATTTATGACGTCAGCACGTCTAAGCGACTATAATTAACACTAACAAATTATTTATAGCTAGATAATATTTAATAGTATCAGATATATACAGATATATAGACATACAGATTTCATGAATACAGAGTTATATTATGCTGTGTAATTTTATGGAATAATTAAATAATAAAATAAAGTTATCAATTATTTATTTTCTCGCGCGCCACAATATTACTACTACTGAAATTTTAAAGAACACAATCAAAGATACTATATTCACCACTACTGGAGCCATTAATCTGGTTTTGAATGTTATTGGACAATCAGTTAAAATCCGAGCCGTTGTCCTCCAAAATAAGCCCTTAGATCTGCTAATTTCAGATCAACACATTAAAAGCTTCGATATGGAAGTGGCAATATTCCGTCATATGGTTTTAATGGTCTTCTTCTTTCTTATCTCATTCAATCATATTAAGGTATCAAGCTTGTGGAACTTGAGATGGTGTCTGCAAGGGATGAGTAGAGCTCATTAAAAGTAATTTGACATCCAAAATGATTGTGTGAAGTAGAATGGATCTGCTTTTATCATTGAGACTGGGAGCACTACTCAGTAGCAGGCCGACTTAGCTCCAATATGAAATGGCCGCATCTGAAATAAAGTACAGACGCCATGTGCAGCCGCTCCTAACATGGAGTGCAGACTCATCCTGTATCACAGGATCAGTAGCCCTTACAAGGTACTATCTGCCGGGCCAGCTGAGCCCAGGTTTTTTAGCGAGCTTGTTACTGCTCCCCCTCCTCATTTTTCATCCAGGCTTGGGACCAGCAAAGACGGATTTCAGAGGTTTTAATGGTTGAATGATATATTATTCTAGCTTTAGCTTCTAAATCTGTTTCATCAATTTTCATGTCTCCCACAACAAGTCGGAACACTAAATATTTGTTCAAAATACTTTAAATATAATATGCGGTCGGTTTCTTACTGTTGACTTTGCTTAGAATTTTTAAATATACTGATTCTAAGAAGATTGATCAAACACATTATTGATTTACAAGAGAGAGAACAAAATAAATGAGAATCTTATAACATAGTAAACAAAGATAAACTTATCTTCCTTACGGTTAGTACCTATTTACTTGTGATCTTATACACATACTTTGTAGGAATAATTAATAAATTTACCTTTTAATATACTAGCCGAATGACCCGGGCAACGCCCGGGTTTTACCCGATTAAATGTTTTTATTCAAATACTATTCGTTACAATTATAAATTGGCACCGTGGATGTCACTTTTGTGAAACGTCCCGCTCAAAACTTTGTGTCTGAGAAGCGATATTTTTATAGAAAGATGATCTGGCTTTTGTTTTCTGCTCGAATGAATGTTTTTCTGTTAAAATTTTGTTCCTGCGTACAAAATAATGAACTGGTTTCACCCGTGGTCTCTGCTTTTTGGAATTTTTCCCGATATAATTTTGTATCTGATAATCAAACATGATACAGCAATATCGTCATCATCATTTTCTGGCTAAAAATATATAGTTTTAATAATTGATTTATATATATTTTAAAATGGCCTATCGTCTTCCCCGTATTCTTTTACCTATGTATGGAAATTTTGGTTTGAATTAGTGAACTACTGCGAATTTGTATACCGGACATACAAACAAACATACAAACATTCATTTTATATATATAGAGAGAGATATACAACACTTACTACACATTAAAACCAATTCATGATACCCAGGCGACTGGTTTCCCACTGGAATCTCCAAAATCACGTCACCAGGGTAAAAGCTAAAGTCAACCACCTTTTATCCTTGAAGTACAAGATAATTGATCCTGTTGGCTGTGCCATTTTCTAATAATTTTGAAAGTTTTCGATTCTAAACAAGAAATAAATGAGGTCGACTCAGACAGCAAACAACGTTTTTATTGTGAAAAAATATTTAAATGTGATATTGTACTGGGATAAGGTTTATAAATTTAGAAAAGAAAACAGGGGCACCTCCTTATAGTGCACCTGAAAGTTGCCTATTTATTAATCAAGAATGGATATTTGGCCTATTCTGGAATAATTAAAAATCGACGAATAGTTGATATTTATTCCGATAGATGGTGCAAGCCGTCAGCAACTTTCAGGTTTACGATAAGAAGATGCCCTTTTTTTTCCTTTCTCAATTTTTTTAATTGTTTTTACATACTCTCCTCCTACTTCAATATGCAAATATGCATTTATTTCAAATAAACAAAGTTGAAAAATATATAAGATAATTAAGTATTTTCATAATTTATAGATAGAACAAAACTATGTACATTCACTATGTGTGTGAAACTAACTTAAACTGAAAAAATAAACAGAGCATCAAATAAACTTCAATTAATGTATAACAATTTTGATGAATTTTTTTATTTTTATAAATAAACGATAATATAAAATTTAATCAAACCACTAAATCTGTGACCATTTTTTACCACCCATCTATGTTAACACAACACCAACGAAATGCAATTTATTTTAAGAAATAAATAATTAAAATAACCTTATTCATCAAAATCTTCCAAGTAAAACAACCCATTCACTGAGCTATCACTTCCTTGAGGAAACTTTGTAAAACTTAAATTAATTTGATAGCATGACCTCTCTAATAAAAGGCCATCTCCAGGAAATACCTTAGTAGGCGATATTTATTGGCTCTTAGCCTGTATTTTAAAATTTTTAGCTTGAAGTTGATGATTATTTACTATAATATTCGGTGTATGTTTCATGTTAGATAATAATCTGTGTATATGTAAGTAATTATATAGGGTTACGATGTACTAGAGCGCCATCTGTTATCAAATTATAAAACTATTTTTGAGGCGTATTATTCTTTTTAAAATAAAACAATTTCTACTGTCCTTACTGCGATGAAAAAATTATTAACATTATAGTTCTAATAAAAGACACAATTTGATATTTGCGGAAGAGCGATTGCTCGAAGCATATTATATATTTATAATTATATTTAATTCTGCTGTCCTAAAAGCTTATGTCCATAGTTCTTCTAAAATACCCATTCCAAGATTCTTACAACGGTCACCTATAAAAGGAAGTTCCAAAAATGCAATATAACAGCGGTATGGTAGATTAAACTGGCGAAACCGCTGGGAGGGTTTACCACTGATGAGCCAGGCCCTCCCTTTAATTTTTTCATCGCAGTAAGGACAGTAGAAATTGTTTTATTTTAAAAAGAATAATACGCCTCAAAAATAGTTTTATAATTTGATAACAGATGGCGCTCTAGTACATCGTAACATTATAGTTCTAATAAAAGACACAATTTGATATTTGCGGAAGAGCGATTGCTCGAAGCATATTATATATTTATAATTATATTTAATTCTGCTGTCCTAAAAGCTTATGTCCATAGTTCTTCTAAAATACCCATTCCAAGATTCTTACAACGGTCACCTACGGAGGGTGTTTCCTTTCAAATGAAACGATTTTCGAGCGCTCGCGTTTTGCACGTGCAGGCATGCTGCACACGACACTGGTTCCAATAGATCTAGAATCTTCTGGAGAATTCATTTTCATCAGGTATCATGATTTTTGCAACATGGGGGGAGAGAGACTAACGCTCCAAGTCAAACAAACAATTCGGACCCTTTCCAAAGAAGGAAACAGTTATAGCGTCATAGTGAAAAAGCTAAAAGCAGAAGGACTAGATGTTGGCAAAGCTACAATATGTAGGGTAGTAAATGGCATCGGAAAGAAAAGGGAAGCTGAATCCAATGGGCAAAAATATCAAGTCGATCGACCACGTCCGGTGCGGACCCCCGCCACGGTTTCCAAGGTAAAGCGGCTAGCAACTACTGAAAATCCACCATCTCAGCGCCAACTTTCCAGAATGTGTGGAACATCGCTAAAAACGATAAATAACATCATTCACAAAGATTTGGAACTGGATACCCGACGAAAAGGCAAGGTTCACAAGCTCACCCCTTTCCACATGAAAAACCGTGCAACGAATGCCCGGAAGCTCTACGAGGAACACCTGGCCGGTTCCAGATCGGAATATACTGCAACAATGGACGAAGCATGGATGTATGTGACGTATTGCAATGGAATCCGGAAGATCTGTTACATCAAAAGAGGCAATCAGGTCCCGGATAATTGGGTTCACCAATGCTCCGAAACTTTCCCTAAAGGTTTCATGGTTGTCGGGGTAATGACTGGCCGTGGAGTCCTTCCGCTCATAAAGGTTCCATCGAAGGTGAAGGTGAACTCAGAATTCTATATAGAATGCGTTCTGAAACCTGTCATCGAACAACTGAAGGACCTTTACCCAGGGGAAATGGACAAAGTGTTCCTTCATCACGACAAAGCCTCTTCCCATACCTCCAACAAAACCCAACAGTTCCTACAAGAAATGAAGGACACCCTAGGCCTAAATTTTTATCAGGAACTCGGACATTCCAGTGAAGTCTCCCGACGCCAGCCCACTGGATTTTTACGGGTTCGGTATGTTGAAACAACGGCTCTTCAACCGACGTCCCAAAACTGAGGCCGGACTTTGGAAAGCCGCACAAGAGGAGTGGTCGAATGTTTCGCTCTCCAAAGTCAAGGAAGTGTTCGCAGCTTGGAAAGTCCGATGCAGGGAGATAGCCAAGAAGAAGGGGAAGCACATAGAACACATGAAAAAATTCACGTTCGAAAAATAAAGTTCTAACGGACGTTTGAAATCGTTTCATTTGAAAGGAAACACCCTCTGTATAAAAGGAAGTTCCAAAAATGCAATATAACAGCGGTATGGTAGATTAAACTGGCGAAACCGCTGGGAGGGTTCACCACTGATGAGCCAGGCCCTCCCTTTAATTTTTTCATCGCAGTAAGGACAGTAGAAATTGTTTTATTTTAAAAAGAATAATACGCCTCAGAAATAGTTTTATAATTTGATAACAGATGGCTCTCTAGTACATCGTAACATTATAGTTCTAATAAAAGACACAATTTGATATTTGCGGAAGAGCGATTGCTCGAAGCATATTATATATTTATAATTATATTTAATTCTGCTGTCCTAAAAGCTTATGTCCATAGTTCTTCTAAAATACCCATTCCAAGATTCTTACAACGGTCACCTATAAAAGGAAGTTCCAAAAATGCAATATAACAGCGGTATGGTAGATTAAACTGGCGAAACCGCTGGGAGGGTTCACCACTGATGAGCCAGGCCCTCCCTTTAATTTTTTCATCGCAGTAAGGACAGTAGAAATTGTTTTATTTTAAAAAGAATAATACGCCTCAAAAATAGTTTTATAATTTAAAATTATATAGGGTGTCTGGTTTACTCGCCCGTTGATTGGTTCTCTGCTATCACATGACCTTAACCAGTCAATATTCAGTGTGTATGTCCTATAATAATCTGTGTTTATTTTAGTAGGTATATAGGGTGTCTAGTTTACTCGCCCGCTGATTGGTTCTCTACTATCACATGACCTTAAACAGCTATTATTAAGTGTGTATGTCCTATGATAATCTGTATATATGTAAGCAGGTATATAGGGTGTCTAGTTTAGTCCCCCCCTGATTGGTTCTCTACTATCACATGACCTTACCAAGTTAATATTCGGTGTATGTCCTATAATAATCTGTGTATATTTTAGTAGGTATATAAGGTGTCTAGTTTACTCGCCCGCTGATTGGTTCACTGCTATCACATGACCTTAACCAGCTATTATTCGGTGTGTATGTCCTATGCTAATCTATATATATATAAGCAGGTATATAGGGTGTGTTTGGTTTAGTCGCACACTGATTAGTTTACTGCTATCACATGACCTTAACCAGCCAATTAAAGTTGAGCTTAGTAAGGTGAGCATGTTACCTTAGCTCAAATATCCCACAAATCGAGGAGTTAAATAAACGGCTGAGGGTTCGAATCTCGGAAATTCTTTTTGTTGTTGTTGTTGCACACAATCTTTTGTTATTTTATTTATTATTGACAGAGGAATTTATTTAATATTGGTATTTACGCATTATATTAATTTTATATTCTTCTTTATATTATTGTATTTTAGTGATCTGCGATAGTTTCTATTTCTCTCACACATTGTTCTTTCAAATAAACGAAAACCACTTGAATCACGTGCTTCTTCCGTGAACAAAGCTTTGCAAAATCGGTGTTTTAAAAAATGAAACACCCTCTCTATAACTTAACGCAAGGTGTAACTTTTTTTAAATTTTTATTGGGAGCCTTAAGGTCTTTCCTTTTCTTAACCTTCCTACCAATAAAATATCTTTATTTGTAAAAAGCTTGCGATTAGTTAGGTTTAAATTCTTTTTTTACCAACATAGTATATCCAGCAATCACCAAATTTCTCAAATGTATAAGTGTAGACATGTGTGGTTTATCATAGTTAACAAGCCATCATATCCTACCTGTCATTTTGATATAGACCTATGTGCCATGTGTAATCAGAACAAGAAACAACACTTGGGTGTCTTAGTCTTGGATAATTTCGAAAGTCTCGCCATATTCAGGACGAGTTAAGTAAATTGCGGAGGGAGGATATGGGCCAGTGGCGACATCGCGGGCAACCAGGAACTGATCCTTCACCGCAAAAACTAAACACTGAAAAACTCGAATGCAACCAAACCAATCAGTTTTGCTACTTGGTTTTCTATTTGGTTGCATTAGATGAGATCCCATTTGTATAGAAAGTGGCTGCTTAGAGGAAGAAGACAAGGAGATGGATTGGTTGATCTAAATACATGGACAAAAGGGAGTTTCATTTTTTGATGTCGCCGGTTATCTGTTTTTTTTTTTTTTTTTTTTGAGGAGAAAGAGACACATTTGTTCACACTTGGTTATCTCGTGTGTCGCCAATAAAAGTCACTGTATATTAAATATCTTTCAGAGTTATTGTCTGAATCTAGGTATACATGCTAAAATGTACAATTTACTTATGTACTGTCTATGGGTGTATATACAAATGACCAATTTAATATACAAATTACTCAAATAGATGTAAAAAATTAGAATTGGCTTCATTACGTGTTCATTCAAAAGTGAACAAAAACAACAACAACAAAAAAAGAAAAGAACATAAAGGCATTTTGTTCAGGCTTTTAGGAAGTTAACATAGTGAAAAAGATTGTGGGTTTCATTTGTATCTCCTAAAATTATATATTTTTATGATTATAGTCAAAACTATATAAGAGTGAATATTAAATAAAAATATGATCATATTTGATTTTCATTGTGGAAATGTTTAGCAAGAACGTAACCTTAAGGTCTATATCATTATATATGTCGCTAATTGGAAATTGGCTGTAAGAATTTTCTAATATTATATCAATATATAAAAAATATACAATCTGAATTTAATACTAATTTATAATTAAAATATTTAAAGCCAAAGCTTGTGTTGTGGCTTTGTCACCGACCCGATTTTGACGGGAGAGGCTCCGCATTCCTTTATAAAATATATAAATTTTGAACATTGAATTTATACGTTACACGACACTAATTTAGATCATTTTATTTTCAATAATTTAGTCTTTTTTACTACACAATTGGCTGCTTAAATTTCTACACCAGAATGAAATTAAAAAAAAAAACATATTTTTGTGACACACAGTTATTAAACTCTCAAGAAATTTAAAAATGTGGATCCTGATAAATTATGAGACAGAAAAACCACCTCTGGCAGCAATAAAAGCACGTGTGTATATAAATATGTTATAAATAAAGATGAATGAAATTTCCTGCTTGAATTTAGATAATGTTGAAGATTATGGTATGAAAATGCAGTCGTGGTTGAAACCTTTAAAGTATGATAATGAAAAATAGTTTTGATCAGTAATTTAATTGAGTTAAAAGGATATATAAAAAAAGACATAATTTGATAAAATCAATGCCTGGCTTAAGGCGAGTAGAATAAGGAAAACAAAAGATTATTTACATAATGTACAAAAGTTTTGAGCCGGCCATTGGGATAAAACAACAACGAGTTTTTATAGAGGAAGCGTGACCTCTAGCGGTCGATTTAGCAGGGTATTTGTATACATGAAATATATAATTTTAAATAAAATAATATTTTAATATAACATATATACATATGAATTATGTAAAACAAGGATTGGAAAGCATGTGCAGATATGGCTTCCCAGGCAGCTCCAACACGAATCTACACTTCCTCGACAGTGGTTACTGGTGTGTGGTGACGAGACACCACTCGCTTAGCAATCGACGTTTTCTATTGGTGACAGATCAGGAGAACGTGCTGGTCAGGGCAGCAGCCGAATATTTTATGTAGGTAGGAGGGTCTATATAATACCGGTAACATGCGGTTAAGTATCATCTTAGTAAAACGCAGCGTTTCCTGGCCTTCAACTACAACTTAAAATATTGGAAATTTCACAAGAACTATTAGAAGCGCTAGAAATGCGAAGAAGAGGTGACAGAGACGTGTATCCTATTTCTGCCCATACCATTACTCTAGGTGGATGGTCAGTATGGCGATGTCGAATGCACGCTGTTCCTTCCCCACGATGGCATCAAACCCGGATGTGGCCATCATGGTGCTACAAACAGAACCTGTATTCGACTGAAAGCACAACGCTGTAGCATTACTGCGTCCAAGTTCGTCGTTGATTACATCTGTTGCGTCGTAACCAGAACCCGTTTATGTTCTTTGTCTGATCATGATGTTACAAAGATAGCACGCTTGTTCGTTAAGGGATGCAGATTTATTAGAGTGGTACGCAATGGAAGAAATACAATAAGTAAGACTTGCTTTCAACCTCCTCCGATAGAAGGGTCCTTGTTGTGTGGATTACCTTTTGCTAAGTAACCCGCTCCACACACAGTCTACGTCCAGCCTGGACTATACCGAAATGTAGGCTGCTCCAAGCCGTTGCCGACCGAAACCGTGTCTACTTCCACAGAGAAGGCTGTTCCGTGCAGTCCAGTCGCCAACCCGCCCTCCTATCCACCGGACCTTCTTCGACCGCTTCTCCGAAATTCTTGCTTCTGAACTGCTGACTCTAGATGGCTTGTTCTTTCTTCTCTATCTCTTCCTCAGATAACCCCTTTATTCAATCCCATGATCTATCCCAGGGAAAGTAGCTCTTCGTAGCTTCGGTCGTTATTTACGCATCATTGGGAGCGGTTTTATTGCGCTCTCGCCGCTTCCGTCCGCAATGACGCTGTAGATTGTGTTACCTTAGAAGTGAGTTTCCGACCCAGTATTTTATATAGTGTCTGTCGATCACATATTCATCCTTGTGAGTTACCCAAAGATTGTAGTGGCAGCCACTTTGCTGGATAGAGCCCTCTGTCAGCTTCCCATTTTCCTGCACCGGAGGCTTTCTCAAAAGTGCGAGAGGCGTTGGGCCACGTGGTAGTCATTATTTTGGTACAATATTTTCTAAGCGATGTCTACTGTGTCTAAACCCTTTCTGACGAAGGAACGAATGCGATGGCTAAACACCCGTGGCACATCTTTATTGCTTGAATTGTAGATGGCTGCATTTACACATTTGGTCCATTTCTTCGATCTTGATCCTTCGTTGGTGTGATGTTCAGGTGTCCACGAACGCGTTTCGGGCGCTATTGCCCCTCGTCAGAGTAGTACAGGCTGTACCTCAGCGACCAAATATTTGGTCCAAAAGGCTTCCTTAGAAATAAAAAATGGTATTTAAGGCCAAATTTGCGTAAATACATTGATTATATGGCAAAAAAAGAGGGAGAGAAATAGAAATATTAACGTTTAGTTGATTTTTCTTCCACTAGATGGCGCTCTGCCATCTAAACAGTAATGTGAGCGGTCAGGATATGCCTTTTTAATATCAACACTGACCAATCTTCTATTTTTTCCTCTTATATTTTCCTTTTTTTTAACGTATTTTGCAATGTTTACTCTTTCTCTTGTTATAATAAGACAGTAAAATATCGTTATAATGAACACCAACAAGATTGAGCATTAAATTCAAAATATCGTATTATAAAATATAGATATTATTCAGGTTGGTTATAAGAAAAAAGTTCATTCTATCCCGAGTTTCTTTAAGAGCAAAGTTTTAAATGTATAATGTATATTCCAGAATAGTTCACATTCCCGAGAATCCGACATTAACTTAGAGTTAGAACTCGATGAAAGAACATGTAGCCAACTCTTCAAACTTGTCTTTCAAGCAGAACTAGTGGCCGGAACTGGGGCATGTGATTACTGTAGGAAATGCATAAATCCTTTCACTCTATCTAGCGGCCCTATCTCTTCCTCCCCCACCACGGTCTGTAACATCCAGCAACAGATGTTATATACCGCAGGGATGGGAACATTGAACGATCGGCTTAACCAAGACGTTTTATGATGAAGAATTTGTGCCTGCTTCAATGGCCCATATTCGTACACTAGTCTAACCCGTGAGGACATATCACAAAATAGTTAAAAGGTCTAACAGATTCTACATTATTATGATGCATTAGCGCGCGCCCTCATCCTTTACGGGAAATTTAAACTCAATTTGACGCGTTTGATTATTTTTGAAATAGAACAATTTTCTAAAGCCCTTACTGCAATGATTTATACATGTGTGAAACATGTAGTGCACTTACAGTAGAATACAGTCACTATATTGTTGTATCATGCCTAATGAACCTATTTTATTTTAATTTGTAATATTATTTTTCATATATTTTTAATTCAGATTGATATTTTATATTTAGTTTATTAAACAGAGCATGTACTATAAAATCACCATTTGTATTTTGGTACACTGACTTCACAGCTCTCTAAACTTTGATGTGAGAAATAAATAAATTATTCTGGAGGCTACTTAAAGTAGAGTTATATCATTATTTAATCCTGTAGGATGGTTGAAACACGCTCTGGAAAGATGAAATACATGTCTAAAGAGAGAATTAAGGCTGAAGAGTCTGCCAAACCGCAATCTGGTGTAACAATATTGCCTACCATAAATATAATGCCATGTACCTATGAGTGCAAAAAAGGTAGTAAAATGTATAAAATAATGAAAGGGCACCTCCGAATCGTACAATTGAATGTTCTCTATCGAAAAAAAGTATATCAACTATCTGATCACCTCTTATTTTTAGAGTTGTCCTATACCTCTTTCTTCAAATATCAAGAAAAAAATAACCACGTACATATTTTGGGCTGTTGGCCCTTATCAGTGTGAAAGGCTAACATACGGAGCTCCGTCGCATATTTATACTTCATGAAAAATATTTGAAGTTAGAGGAAATTAAACATGCTATTGCATGTTTTAAAAGAGTTTGAAAGTAAAGAAAAAAGAATAAAGGTATTTTATTCCATCCTTGTTTTGATTTCTTTACAATATTGTTGAAATATTCTTCATATTATTTTCTCTTTAGCTCTCTATATGGGCATTTGAATATTATATTAGTCATTTTTTATAGTTACAATTTTTAAAAATTCACCTGCCCTCTATCAATAAAATTTGTAACAATTAATTTTTGGCAATTTGTTACACACTTTTCAATAAATACGTCAAATATAATCTCTACATATCTTACTATACAACGATTAGAGTTATTGAATGAGAGGACTTGGCTTCACCAAATTAATACTACTACTCTACTATTTAATTGGTTTTCTTATATATCCTGCATTTTCTAAGAAAGGAAGCTTAGGGAGTGTTTAAGGAACCTAAGAACATAAACTCATAGGTCTTTAGTTATAAAAGTCAAGATAAAAATCCATATATGTCTTCTTGTAAGCTCTCATGACCTTCACCTTGAATTCTTAAAAATTCATTTCAGATGGTTAGTTGGTTATAGATCTATATAAAATATTATTGCATTCATTTCTTCCGATTTTAAAACGTATCAACAGTTTTAATCCTCGCGGGCTTAATTGTGTATTTTCTTATTCTGCATAAGTTTCAGCAATATTTACTATAGCTGGATAAACTTTGACATGATATAGTTGAAGTGTGGTCAGCATGAAGTCGCTGCCACAGTTTCCTTACTCCGAAAAAGTTACATTACTCCAATAACAGAATAAATAGCCATTCTGGAGTCAGAAATGTGATTATAATAACAATATTTTATTTATGATAAGGTACAATTTGGTTGATAGATTAGAACTACAAGATTATAAGACCAAATCTAAAAAATTAATAGTGTGTGATGTTTCTGTAACAGCGGTATTACTGAAACGTCATTCACTATTTGTATATTTGGATTTGGTCTTATTAACTTGTAGTATTTTAATGACTACATAATTTCAACAATGGTATTTACTACTATTAACTCTCTTGAATACGAAGCATTAGCGCGCCATATTTATACAAGATATGTAACTATTTATCACCTTTTTTACATTTATAAATAAAACGTCATGCTCCAAATTACTGATAAGCAAGGTCCTTCCACTATTATACACTACATTAAGGATAGTGTGATGTTATTTTAATTGTAATTTTTTTAAATCGTAAATAAAAATTTGAAGCTCTATTGGTTAGCGGATGGCAGAGGTACATTCATTGTACATGGTGTTATGCATATATATAATTATCTATTTATAATTATGCAGTCTTTGCACCTTTGCATGTAACGACAAGATGTTAAAAAAATATTTTTTAATTGTCATTGTCTATTGATTAGTGAAAGACACACTCGAGCAGTACCCGGGCGAAGCCATCGTAGGGAATAGAGAGCTAGCTTCTGTAGTACATACAAGATGGATTTTACCTTCTAAGTGCCAGAGAATTCTGGTCTTTTCACATATATAAACCCTCTCTACCGGTCCATGATCCGTGTTGTGTTCTGGAGACCTAGAGTTCTCCTCGTGGGTCTACTTGGTGTTGAGGTCCGGCAGGAGGATCGTTCCACCCCTCCTATTTAAGAGGATAAGAACACATTGAAACATTTTATTTTTAACACTTCTTGGGTGGATAAAATTAGTTCAAAATAGGAGATTCTATTTACTTTTAAATGTAATGTATAAATAGAAATATCCGGGTGTGTTTGTTATCAAGCGATATACGCTCCTTTTTGAGGCGTAATGATTTTATGAGTGTTCAAAACCTTAAAAATAGTTCACTCAAAAGAAGTTGTGCCATGATAATTTGACTTGGGTGATTTTCATTGACCCTATAAGTTGAGAATATTATTGTGTGTGTTTCTTGCCAACGTTCTAGAAAGCAAACTTGCACCGAGATACCCATCTACTTCAAAGTCAAAAGAAAAGTCACGTCAATCTCTAAATTGCTATAGTTAGAAGAAAAAGACACAAAAGAAATGTCAGAGCTAGTGAAAGACATCAGCCTTCAATATCTATTCCTCGAATTTCGGCGACTCGCTCTGACCCTTTTTAAGGCAGACTATATAAGTAGAAATCTACAACTTTGTCTCAAACTTTCTGCCTTGACAACAAATAAGTAGTCAAAACATCATGTAATAAAAGTTCAAAATCGATGTATCTCTAATTGATCATAAGCTGATCTACTACAATAATAATATTCCCACTAAAGAAATATGTTAAAGTAAAAATATCAGGCTTCCAGGGAAAAGTTTCTTTTCAAAATCTTTAATCTCTAGCTTTTGGGCACGAACGCCCTTCTACAGGAGAAAAACAGGATTCTTGTATTGTGTTTTCTCCTATAGAAAAGTGTTCTAGTCCGAAAGCTAGAGGATAAAGATGTGGAGAAGAAACATTTTCCTGGAATGTGAAAATAAAATAGTACAAATGTGAAATTGTATTTGTATATAAGGTTCCAAAATCACTTTATTAGGTGCCACTCAAAAAGAGCAACCTAGTTTATGATATTACAACAATAAATAATATGTGGAAGTATATAAAGTGCATAAATTCTGGAATAATTAAAATTCAACGAATAGTTGGTATTTATTCCGATAGATGGCGCAAGCCATCAGCAAAATTCAGTTAAACGGTAAAAGATGCCCCTTTTTTCTTTCATAATATTGATACAAGGGATTATTTTACTGAAATATAAATATGTGCCATTTGTGCCACACCAAACTGCTTGACACGGCTCCAGGGCGTGTCTCGGATGTTCTTCCTTAACCCGACTACTGGAGCGTGAAGTCATTTACTGTCTTCTGGAGAACTTTTTTGAAGGTAATTAGGAGATTTAAGAGATTCGTGCTCCATCGAAGTACTACAAAAATCTCACCTAGATGTTTATATGTAGAAAAATAATAGAAAAAAAAAAGCATAAAATAAAAATCATATGTGCTCCTGGTCAGGATATGCCTTCTTTATTTTTAATATCAGCACCTGACCTTTTTATTTTTATTTTCTGTTATATTTTCACATGTTAAGCGTATTAACGCAAATTTGGCCTTAACTACACATTTCTTGGTTTCTCAAGAAGCCTCTGTGACCAAAAAGATTGTTGGTCGCAGTGGTACAGCCTGCTCCACGCCGAAGAGCACCAACAGCGTGAAACGCGTTTGTGGATGCCTTTTCTTTATTTCTCAAGAAAATGATTTGGCCAAATATCAGGGTACAGGTTTAATCAAGGTTTAGTTGATTTCTGTTCCAGTATATGGCGGTCTGCCCTCTGTGCTCCTGGTTAGTATATGCCTTCTTTAATTTTAGATGTATATATACAACCTGAAGACAAAGTTGATATTAAGCAGATAGTGAAAATAATATATCTTTTTATAAAACAATAATATTGCTATTTACACATGTACATTAAAGATATATACAATTGATATAGAATTGTTACATTTCATAGGTTTTAGAGTTTTATATTTATAATGAAGAACTTACGTTTGCACTTATACATTTACCATACATTGTTAATCAATCTAAACACTGGCGAAACCTCTGAGAGAGTTTACCATTGATGAGCCAAGTCATTTATTATCTATTTTCACCAATCATTGCAGCAGGATTTGCAAAGTTTCGATGATTTATAAGGAACATTAGTACTTAATATGTATAGAGAAAACACAATATATTTGAAATAAGTTTTGAATAGAGAATCTGTAGAGTTTGAGAGAGTTCTTCAAATGAAAGTATGATCGCGTGAGTGACGCTCGATGCCATCAGCAACGTCTAGAGCGGAAGGTCGAATAACTTTGGCAACTGGGGCTCACTTCCTTGTTTACCTTAGTGTTGGATGGATGCTGTAAACCTACATACACTTCATCCTGATACAAGGATATTTACTCACTCACACCTTTCAAGAAAGTTTTTTTTTTCAGGACGTGATATTCAAGACCAACATTATATAATGGTGATAAGAATTCGTGTTCGAAAAACCCTTTCTGAGAGATAGTTTATTCTTCTTTTTAATCTCCACTCAATCATAGAAATCAAAGAAATTCTTCCTTCAGCGAATTATATTTTATTTACAATTTTACCGAAGGTAATATAATATTAACAATACATTATCATTTCTGAAAAAAACGAAAGAAAAAAATAAAAGAGATAAAAAGATCAGGTGTTGAAATCAATATTAAAAATAGCATATCCTGACCAGGAGCACATGTGCTTTACAGAAGGCAGAGCGCCATCTGGTGGAACAGAAATCAACTAATCATTGATCAGGGAACAAGCTAAATCAATGATTAGTTGATTTCTGTTCCACCAGATGGCGCTCTGCCTTCTGTAAATCACATGTGCTCCTGGTCAGGATATGCCATTTTTAATATTATTATTTCTCTGAAGAATAGACACTTCGGCCAGTAAGAGTTTTTTTTTTTATTTTATAAACGTTCCGACAAAAATCTTTTGTCTTCGTCAGGAGAAATAAATATTAACTAAACTCCAACTGGCAGAATTGTCTATTTGTCATAGAAATATGAATGCCGGCCAGGCAACCTCTAACTTCAGAAAACATTATTAATTCGTAGCATTTTTTTTTATTAAAGTAGAATCTTCCACAAGATACATGGATGCTTCTGGTCTCTCCTGGAGGTAGTGTATCATTAGAGAGTGGACAAGTGGATCAGGGTAAGGTTTTTTCAATTTTGTAGAAGCGGTCATTCAGGACGATAATCGCTCATGGAAGGTTTTGTTGAATTTATTTGCTATGGTCGCATATTTCTTTTAATTCACGTTTCTGATCATTAAAGTATGGTAAAGTATCGGTGCTGCACTAATACGTATCAACCAGCTTCTACTAAATTAGTTTCTGTGAACAAGGACGTATAATATGTGTGTGCCAGATTTCCTGATGCATTTAAAATGAGGTGCTGAAAACGTTCCGTGCAAATACCGTGGACTGTAGATTTTATAAATAACAAGGTATTGTCATTAAGGGATAAAACAGATGCATTATTGAGTTTCTGTGAAAATGGAAACTGAATTGAAAAGTTCATATGTTAGGAAATAACTTTCTAGAATATTAATTGAAGGATGCATTAAAGGCACCAGATCAAGAAGATCGTCTCCTCCAAGGTATAACGTCCTACGATTAGTTCAAATCTATGGCTATAGTTCAAACATTTTGAAAGAACATTATTAAGGAGGTACTAAAATCTTAGTACTGATTCATCTTAAATAATTTTCAAAATCTGTTTAAGCTACGATGAAGAATCTAAAAGATGAACTTCTAGGCGACAGAATTTGCCAAGTTGAAATGTTCTGAACACCAAACACAGTACCTTCACAATATATATATCGTGATTTATAATACATTATAATTCGACTATGATTATAGAACGTCGTTTAACAAGTTTTACCACGAATGTTTCTTTTTACAGAACGAAAAATCGTAATTTTTAATTATTTTAAGGAGAAATAACGACTATTCCTATCCTTAGGGATGAAGTATGAGAGGATGAATTGTGAAGAGTAATGATGAACGGAAAAATATAAGTGTTCAGAGTTCCATCAAAAGTCCTATCCCTGGATAATATTTTTTCCGTTCATCATTACTCTTAACAATTCATCCTTTCATACCTTATCCCTAAGGATAGAATAGTTATTTCACCTTAAAATAATTGAAATTACGATTTTTCGTTCTGTGTAAAAGGAAACATTTGCGGTAAAACATATATAGTAGTAGTAGCATGTAGGTAACTCAGGTTCCTGGAGCGTACGGAAGTCGCCAACTACCAGGACTGTCCTTCTTGGTTTTTTTACAATGCCTGCCAGTGGAAGTCATATAATGAGGTGGCGTCACATATATAGTTTTATTCCCCCATCCACTATATAGAAAACATTTATCAATAGGTTTATATGTAGGTCGGTATATAGGATGTCCGGTTTGTTCGCCCCAATGCTTGACTCTCTATTGTCACATGGCCTCAGCCAACCAATTAGCGCCAAGGTTACTAAATCGAGAATGTTCTCATAATCCAGTAGTTCCACACATCCGAAGTGTTAAATAAACGACAGGATTGTTTGGATATCGGAAATTCTTTCTTTATTTTTTGTTGTTGTTGAATTAAGGAAGAAGGTATATGAAAATATATAATCGTTATGTCATATATTTCCAGAAGATCCAACCAACAAATAATCTTCAAAAAATCAACTATTTCGTCCTCAAAGCGCACAATGGTCCGAACCTAAGCCATTCCCTGTCCATATATACCCAATGCGGACTACAGAATCGCCAGAGACGTGCTTCCTGGACATCTGTGTCGCCACCTGTGCATTGTGCCGGAATACCAGACGTACGCCGTTCCGGGAGATATCCTTCCTAGTATATCGCGTGTGTATCTGACGACGTGTCTTGGCTTTCAAGAACAAGTCGCCGTTGGCAGTCATCCCCACTTATCTGCAGTCCGCCTTTGACAATGTTGACCAAGCGTTCCTGACCTTCCAGCTCCATAGACCTGCCTTCGCCCTTCGTTGAATTGCTCCACCTTCTCTACGCGGAGGCTGATTCTACCGACAATATTATTGGAAACTACACCCGCCCATTCAAAATGTGCAGTAGGCATCGGCAGGGTTGTGACTGAAGCCCAGCCTTTTTCTTCAATTTCACTGGCACCTCCTGCGCCACTCGGAGAGAGTTCTCAGAAGAGGGAACATCCTGGCGTACGCTGTTGATATTCTCCTGCTGATCCTCGAGGATTGACAGTTCGAGAAAGGCAAGACCACTCCTTCAGGAATAAGCGTTAACTTTCCTAAAGGTAAGGGACTGTGGTGCGGCGTCTGGATGGACCGCGCCGACTCTCGGCTGGGCATCTCGTGGTCTGCATCTTCCATCACGGGCAAGGCTGCTAAATCATATCAAGACATGGAACGTCGGCCCAGGAAAATCAAATGCTAAGCATCCTGGAGAAAGCTATCTCCAGATGTCTCATACGTCCGTGGCTTACTCCATGGTCGAAAGAGCGAGAGCGGCCAACTCGCTGATACTGGCGGTGGTTTTCACCATCTGCAGGACTACCTGCCCGGCTTCGCCACTATTGGCAAATTTCAGGCCTGCTGACGTGGTTCGTCTGGGGGTCTGGCCATCGCGCCGACTGGCTGCCTGGAGGCTCACTGTGTCCTTCGGTAGAGTGGGATTGCTGGTCATCAGGATCCAACTCCAGCTCGCCTGCTCTGAGAAGTCTCAGGGTGAATGCAGTGCTGGAGGAAAGAACTCGTACTCGAACGGCGTGAGAACATATTTATTTATTATATTGACGCATTTCTAATTTTAACGTTCCATCGCATGCGAAACATGATATTGCTCTAGTAGTATGTTGTTGTTGTTGCCGTGTCCAATGAAGAGCCTCAGATGTCTCTGTTTGTGAATCCCTATCACAGCAGTTGAAATGTTCTCTATCCTGGATGTGTAAAGCTGCTGTTCTGGGTCCATGTCAATTTTCTTAAAGGCTGTGGCCTTTGCTGGACATGAGGATAGGTGTTAGTTTCACACCAGAAATATTGTTGAATGTCCTATATGTTCTTGTGCCATCTGGATGTATTGTCATTCCTTTGTAGTGTTTCATTCTGAGTCATGTTAAAGTTTTTGCAATCCTCTCTCAGTATTTATGCCGCACATTTGACTTTTCCTTGTCTTTTGTTGGATCATTTTGAATTTTGCCTAAGCATCAGAATTAAATGCTAACATTCGTTCTTTCCTTTGGCTCAACTTCCTGGCGTATTTTGCTAGTTCATCCGCCATCTCATTGCCACCAATCCTATAATGGGTAGGAATCAATTGTAGAATGGATGATATATACACCGGCTAATGTGAACTAGCAAAGGAAACCTGGAGGTTCAGATCTTGTAGTATACTATGCCTATATTAGCCAGTGTATATATGGTGCCGGGGCCCACTGATTGGTTCTCTACTGGAACAGGACTTTAGCCAGTTATTCAGGATTTAAATTAGTGCTATAATAATTATTTCCTATCTCAGGAGTTACATTGAAGAACTGTATGCTGAATAAACGATTGCGGGTTCGAATATTTAAGTCTCCCTTTTTGTTGCATACTAAAAATGTTTTAATCTTTTTTTATACTTTATATAAAGAAAGAAATTTTATTTAATATTGTGTGATATTCATTTTGCTATAAGTATTTTCATAAACATTCATTATACGTAGATATTTGACAGTTTTTCTTCAAATCAGTGTGTGAGTTTTGGTATATTTTCATGGCACACATAAGAATATTTCGAATTTTAGTACTTTGACACATTTTTAGATTTAATTTTTCTTGGAGAATATTTCGTAAATTGTGTGATAGTGGGGTGAAGTTCTATTTCGTTAAAGTTTTTTTTATATCAAAGAGAGATGAATCTATTTGTAAAAATATAAAATATAGAAATATATTTTGATTTTAAAAGTACCAGCCTTTTACATAAAAATCTTTTACTCTCTAAATATATTGTAATATACTATGGTATTTATAAAAATACCAATAAAATTTTAATGCCTTTTCATTCTTTTTTTTTTTTCATTCAAAATGATTTAATGAGTGGACGCCACAAGAGATTATAAATCTTTGTTATGACGGCTTGCACAATTCTTTATGCAAACTGGGGGAGTTTCACAACCTGAGACCGCAATGTTTTTGTTAATATTGTGGGAGATGTGTAAGAGATCTGGCTAGATGCCACATAGTCATTTTTTTCTGTAATTCTTTAAATTGTTTAATGAGGTCTTTGTACGGATATTTGTGAGAAAAAATATTAGCATTATTCATTTGAAATATCTATTAAAATTATCCAATTGCATAGTTATACAAGGTCATGGAGACCGAATTCATGGATTTAGGAGAATAGCGGCATCTCCAAACATTTATATCCTACCCAATATAACATTTTGTGGCACCGCCTCTACAATCCTCACAGGTCACGGCTTTGTTAAAACTGATGCTACAAACAATATCTAAAGACGATCCTACCTGCCCACACTGCCAGGAGGAAGACCAAACTGTTCAGATGTCCCGCCTACCACTCTCAAAGATTCCAAACAGCCACCTACCAAGGTATAAGCATATTTACCCCTGAAGACCTTCAGAACATTTCCAAGAACAAATCAGCCTGACGACATCTGATAAACTGGATGTCTACCATTAGACGTGAAGCCTAAAAACCAAGCCAGATAGTTGGTCACTTTAGTTCTCTCCAGGAATCCGGGTTACCTCAAGAGAAAAACAATTCCTGGATTATATTTACAATATTGTTAAGGTTGTAACATAGGCTCTGTCTTGAGGCTCCCATACATTCCTGGAGGTGATCCGGTGAGGCCTCTTTGGCCATGCAGATGGTGCATTGTGGGGAGGTCTTGTCACCCTCCTCGAAAAAGATTCGAAATAGTAAATTCATCAAAGAATGCAATTAAAAACAATATTACGAGAATCAATCCTCTATTGAAAAAAAAAAACAGAATTTATTAGCGTTATTCAATTTTTTAAAGAGTTAAAAACAGAGGTGAGGAATATATAGCAAACACACAGGTGTCATCCTATCGGTAATAATGTTTTTAGACGATGTATGTTCTATATAATAATTTTACACAATCGTCGAAGCCGTCGGAAAGGTTCACTACTGATGAGTCAGGCCCTCCCAATATTTTTCTATTGCAGGAAGGATATTAGAAAATGCTTTGTTTGTAAAAAAAGAAATATTCCCGCGCTCTAAAGTTCCAATTCACGAATACAGATGACGCACTATTTCCCCATAACTAATTGACGCCTAAACGACTTATTTAATAATTATATGCGAAAGAGCATTGCTCGAGACATATAAGTACGCATATTTATATATATTTATACTGTCCTTCATAGTTGCATTAAATACTTTCACGAATAATTACTCTAGCGTGCTAGATACATAAGTAGAATAGCCTAATACAGATGGCTCCCCATATTTCCTTTTATAATTCCAATGTAATTGATGCCGAACTCATGAATTGTTTGCGAAGTGCATTGATCTATGCAATCACACAATTGTATATACACTCATGGACAAAACCTAAGGAAGATATACCTTTTACCATGTAAAGTGAACCAACCAACGGCTTCAGTACTAAAACCCATCATGGAAACCCTTTAAACTGAAACGCAATTTGTTACACAACCCACAACTAATCCTAAACAAGATACATGTAAAAGGTTACCATGACATTGTGTAATGACAAAGGGATAATAAAAACTGCATGTATATCGGTATTCAGACAATAATTCTGAAAGATATTTGATACACAGTGAACTTTATTAAAGACAAACAAGATAACTAAGTGTGACAAAATTGCCTCTGTCTCCTTTAAAAAACAGACGACTGGCGACAGCAAAGCACTTCCTCAAGTTTTGTCCCATATGTGTATGTTTATTTATACTATCCTTAAAGCTTATGTTCATAGATTCATTTATAGACGCGTATGAATTTTTTTTTTTTTCAAATCAAACAATTTCTACTGCCCTTACTGCAATGGGAAAATTGATATCATAGTTCATCTAAAATACCCATTCCAAGCGTCTAGCATCAGTATTACTATAAAAGGAAAACCGAAAATGCAATATAACAGCGGTATGGTTGAATAACCTGGCTAAACCTCTGGGAGGGTTCACCACTGATGAGCCAGGCCCTCCCATTAATTTTTCCATTGAAGTAAGGGTAGTAGAATTTGTTTAATTTGTAAAAATAATCTTACACGTCTATAATAGTTTCAAAATTATAACAGATGGCGCACTAATACATCGTTGATAGCTTCATTTAATACTCTAACCAAGAATTCTTCAACAGTACCGGATATACATATAAGCACAGAATATAACCCAATACAGTTCATGAACCAAGGCTATTAAGAATATCAAGCGATTTAGGCTACCGTCACACCACGTTTGATTAATACGGTACTAGAACTGTCGTGAATATTAAACTGATGAGCCAATATTTCCCATCGCAAATATAAGAGAGAACAACAAGAATTGTTTTATTTTCATAAGAATCGAAAGTGTAACACCTAAATTGTTTCAATTTTATAATTAAAAGATTATTATTTTATTAGTTTCACCCTTTAATATCACCCAAAAATCTAGTCAACCCTGAAGTCTATTGCTATAGGAATAGAAAAAGTAGAATACATAGCTGATTTGATTTGTGTTCGTATGAAACTTAATCAGCTAACAAAAACAACCCCAATTTATTGTTGGTGGATCTCAATAATTACTTCTATTTCTAAAATATAAATCTTCTATATTGAAGGTACAAAAATAATGAACATAAATTACTAAATATATCTAAGTAAACATTACTAATAAAATAACATCTCTCTAACCACACACATCTCTATTAACTCTCACCTATATATATACATTCCTGACACCACAGATTTTAAGTCACAGATTATTACAATCATAGAATAAAATTAGTATATGAGAATAAAATCCAACATTTATTTCTTCACTCTTACTTCAAATAATATTTCCGAAGAAAATATTAAACAAACAAAAACGATCCCATTTTATCTCTGCACTCTTACTTCAAATCCACGAGAGAGGGAACAACAATAATTCCGCTTCCAATGGGAGACGACCTCAAGGAAAACTAGCTTCTCATCTATAATTATAACCACATCTCATAGGAGCTTCTACTGTCCACAGTTAGTACAATAAAAAAAGCCTCAATTTGTAATCCCCTTATAAACCTCCAAGAAAAAAAAAGAATTTTTAAAGGCATTTTATTTTCGTTTTTTTCGTATATAATGTGTCTCATCTGTTATCATCGGTTCAGGAATTGTGGAAGGATACATAAGAAGAAGAATATCAAGAAAGATATGATCTAATGATCTCAAGAACTGGAGTAAGTTACATGCTACTAAATAGCAACTCTGTTTAATTTAGTTAGAATATTTATGTTTATATAAAGGTTTAATATAATTTTTCTATGATTGTGTAAATATTCATTGAATTTATCATCATCACCTTTTTTTGTTTACAAAAATCTTATAAAAAAAATAGAGTAATGTAATTGAACGAAATGGTTGCCCTCATGTTTACTGATCCAATGTTTTAATAATCTAAGGTTTATGTTGTAAGAAAATTATACATTGAGAAGAACTAAACAAACTCCATAACTGTCAACCTTTGGTTTGGGAGATGTCACATGACGACAAGCAAATCAAGTTGTTTAATCCAGAAAAAAAAAAGTATTATAGTGATATTAAAAAGTATCATTATAAGGAGATATAAAACCCTATACATTATCCACACACACATATATCCAAAATTGTCATGATTATTTATTTTTTTCTGAATATGCTCTTTAGCAAAAATAGAATTTAACATACCATATAAATATTTAAATCAATATTATATTTGTTTTATGTGTTTCTTATATATGAATAAATATAGTAAAAGTTATAAACTAAAATAGAATAATTTAATAAATAAAAACTGTAAATATGTAATTATGGACCCTATGAATTGATACCTAATTATATTCTCTCTAGTTTTAATGGTCAATGCAACTTGTAGAGTCTTTTGCTTGAATACTCGCCCGTTATATGGCACAATGGAAGAATAAATAAGTGCTAAAGGTTTCTAGAGATGCGTTTCTTTATCTTTATTAAACGTAATATCAAGCTTTTGGGCATCTCTGCCCTTCTACAGGAGTACTTAGAAACATATAAACGCAGTTAAGATTCGATGAGATAGCCATACTATTCAAAGGTTTGAAGTATCGTCCCATAGATAAACCTGATCCTATAAAAATCATCAGTGAAATAGAAGTAACCATCTAAAGACTAGAATCTTATCAGTGTTTATGTTTCTATGTACTCCTGTGTAAGAGCAGAGATTCTCGAAATCTCGAGATCACGTTTAATAAAGAGATAAAGAAACTCATCTCCAGAAACCGGTAGAATTTGTTTAATTTAATATCAAGGAGATTTGAATCAATTGTCAATGGAATATTGGCTGTCTTTGTGGACATTTCAGATAATGAAAGTAGTTGATGGTATCTTTTTGGAAGCGACTGTATTACCTGGATTGTCCCAGCGGCGATGAAGTGTGTAGGGGGGAGCTGACGTCAGCGACAGTCAGTCGCTCGGAGCGGTATGTGGAGGGAAGCTGTGTGGAGTCTAGTGGTCGAGGTGGTGGGGGCCGTGAGGGTCGCCGTGCTGCTGCCCTTCTCTCTGCTCAGGTAGGTCGGTCAGCGCCGGTCGTTGGCAGTCGTTGGAAAACGACATTTGAAAATTATCCCGCATGTGTTTCTTTTAAACGAAAAATATTTATTTATTTTTAAGGAGAAATAACGATTATTTCTAACCTTAGGGATGAAGTATGAAAATATGAATTGTGAAGAGTAATGATAAACGTAAAAATAAAAGTGTCCAGAGATGGGAATCGAACCCACAGTGTTCCGCTTACCGGGCAGAAGCCATGTCCACTAGGCTACCCTGTACATACCCAGTCGTTGGTCGTTGGAAAGTCTCCTATTCCTATGTTTATATCAATTTATTTACAGTCTCTTCTTTCTTATTCAAGCTTTGTTCAAGCTTTGTAAAGCTTGAGACTTTTGATGGTGTCTTCTGGGGATGAGTAGAGCTCATCAATGGATGAATCAATACAGTCAATAATGTGTTTCGGAGTTGCAGGTTGAGAATTGCACTTAATACATAGTGGGCAACCTTGCAACCATTCTGGAAAGTCCGTAGATGACCAGACTTAAGTCTGTAAATCCAGGACTGTTGTTCTCTTGGGAAGAAAGAACCGGTGCTTGTCCCTCCTGCTCTGTCCCAGTCATGTGCAGCACCCAGTCATGTTATATTTTTACTTATCTATTTTAATGTGCCTGCTGATAAAAGTTTCTACAAAGAGTTAGGTTTAAAAGTTAAGATAAAGTGGTTAAAAATGAATATGATTTTAGTGCGAATTTATTCTTACATATATATATATATATATATTGTAACATAGTATGTATTAATTTAATTTATGTAACATAGTATTTCTTAATTTTATTATTTTTTATTTAACAGAGTGGTCATTTTTATTTTTATATCTTGCCACTCTGTAAATTTCCCTCGTGGCTTATCTTTTTGTTTACCGTTCTTAGTTCGTCGTTCCCTGAAATAAATTTTGTTTCCTCCTGAAGTTTTTGTCTTCCCTAATTTTCCACGTGGCATTTTGGTGGAGATGCTGGGTAAGTTAGGGAAGACAAACTGAAGATCGCCGAGAAAACCTTGAAGCCATGGGTGCTGTGATTCACATTTTCGGAGACTGGCTCCAGGATTCCACCACGTGCTAAAGCCAAGACTTCCTTCCAAGATGACGATGTCCCTATAGACGACGATACGACGACAAAGCCGCTCTTCACGCCGCAAGAAAAAGGACGCAAAGGTACTAGGGACAAAGTTCCAAGACTTCGATGGAATTCTTGGCAGAAGCACGTCAAATCCACGTCAGTATCTACAATAATTGCTAGCTGTGGGTCACAGCTCCCATAGGGAAGAAGCTATGTAACATAGTATGTATTAATTTAATTTATGTAACATAGTATTTCTTAATTTTATTATTTTTTATTTAACAGAGTGGTCATTTTTATTTTTATATCTTGCCACTCTGTAAATTTCCCTCGTGGCTTATCTTTTTGTTTACCGTTCTTAGTTCGTCGTTCCCTGAAATAAATTTTGTTTCCTCCTGAAGTTT
Organism: Cordylochernes scorpioides; assembly: GCA_030710605.1. NCBI lineage: Eukaryota > Metazoa > Arthropoda > Arachnida > Pseudoscorpiones > Chernetidae > Cordylochernes > Cordylochernes scorpioides. Next base: position 23,415,252 of record CP092872.1, read on the forward strand.
TTGTCTTCCCTAATTTTCCACGTGGCAATATATATATATACCAAAAACAAGTCTTGTCTATCGGTTTTGTTTCTCCTTTCTTTAATATTTACATTTGTCGTTTACTTTTTGCTTGACTGTCTACACTTCAAGTTCTTATGTTTGTATTCAAACTTATATCCAGGTATTGTTTCATTCTATCATTATGGTTTCACGCCATTCCAGGTTCGTCGTTGATCAAATTATTGAAGGCGACAGTAATGTAGCGTAAAGGGTAGCCATGGTCGCCGACCTGAGAGTCCACATTGCTGCAAACGTCGTTCAGTCATTTTTGACTTTTATTACTGCAGGCAACATGTCGGTCCTCTCGACTGTTAGTGATAGCGATCCGCTGAGATCCTGTACGTTCATTTCGTATTCTGCTAACAGTCATCGGATCTCGACAGACGCGAACAGCAATACAGCGATACGATAAACCGCAATCTCAGTAGACTAGACTAATCGATCTCTTTCAAACTCAGAAACGTGTTGGCAAGCATTTCTACTTCTTACACGAGGCATCACGACAATTTTTCACAACGAAGCAAGGTTTCAAATGCAATTTATATTAGAGAGAAACCGAGGGTAAATATTTTTAAAAAAATAAATTGCAGTCGTCAAGATACAGACGTATACTTTGCATAAATGCGATGAAAAATCTAATCATTTCATAGCATAGCATCTTCTTTCTATAGCTAAATTCACGTCTATAAACGCGTCGTTTTCTTGGTGTCACAAATTTAATGGCCAGTAGTGTAGATATGACAACACACATACTAAAGATGAAACTACACAGTAGGCTACTTAATATAAAAATCTAGACAATCTGTGAATTCAGTTCCAGCTTTTGCGCTCATATCTACACTCACGGACAAAAATTAAGGAAGTTAAACCTCTTTGATGTCGTCAGTCATCTTTTTTTTTTTTTTTTAAGAATACAGAGACAATTTTGTTCACACTTGATTATCTCGTGTCTTCAATAAAGATCACCGTGTATCAAATATATTTCAGAGTTATTGTCTAAATTCCGATATATATGCTGAAAGGTACAACTTCCTTAAGTTTTACAAGAATATAAGACAAAATAAATGAATAGTGTGTGACGTTTCGGTAACAACGCTGTTACCGAAACGTCACACCCTATTAATTTATTTGCATTTGTCCTTGTTTTCTTGTAGTTCTGTAATCTAAATTGTGCCTTATAATTCCTTAAGTTTTATTCATAAGTGTATATCTTGATAGAGTGCATTGATCTCTTCATCATTCCATATAAGGGATTGGTAGGGATGAAATTGTCAATCCTCGACAACCTCAACTTTTAATCGAACCCTGCATTGATTTGTTCTAAAAGTAAAATGCTTCCATGATCTCCATTATTACTTAAGTCCAACCATACAAATGAATGCTTGGAACTCGGTAGTGTTTTGGCACATATACTTACAGTATAAGTGATGCTTCTAGCACCTACAAGAGTAAAGTTTTTGGATATTTGCTCTTCGTTCCAATCTGACCAAGCATTAGAAAAGAGAATAGATTCAAGAAAATTATAAGAAACGAGAGAAAGTTCTGGGCAAGAAGTGAAATATGCTGAGGAACTATCACAAAAGAATCATTCAAGTTTTTTAAAGGCTGATGCATGTCCTTTGACCCAGAGAAGAGAAACAACGTGGGATATAGTAAGATTGCAATGGAGAGTTTGGCGATTTTCAAAAGTAATGACATGTGAATGTATGTAACTCGGTAGTGGCACATACACTTACAGTATAAGTGGTGTTTCCAGCACCTACCTCTACAATTATCATGGCCTGTACCATTGTGTACTTGGGATAAGCAAAAAATCAACTAATATGAGGTCAGCTACGAAAGCTTCCTCAATTTACTTCCTTTGTAGACCTCGTCGCTGGAACCATTTTATGTAGGTTAGGAAATAATTTAAAATATTCTATGGTGCAACTACATATGTAATTTAGATCACCTCACACATGGTATACAATCCTTTACATATTTAATATGTGAGAAATAGTTACCCAAAAATTATTTGTAAAAGTAAAAATAATATCAGGTAAAAAGTTTCTTTTAATTTAAATTTGCAAGCTTTCGAGCAAATATACTGCTCTTCAACGGGCTGATATTCTATTTACAATCTCTAAATAATATATATACACAGAATAATTGAAAACCTTTGTTATTAACATGTGCTCTCGCGGGCGTGCATCAGACTGTTACCAGTTAAAGTAATAGATATTATACTGGGATTAAATATATATTGTAGCGTAGAAATCAAGCCTTGAAATATCCTAAGATGTAAAAGTATTTATTGATGACGTCACGGCGACAAGTCGACAATTATTAACAGGTCAGCCCCAAAAACTATTTACAGCTAGAGAATCTTAAGCAAGCAAGCAAAGAAATATTTTAAAGATGATTTCACAAATACAGATTAATATATATTTTTTTAATCTGTTGAATATATTTTCATTGAATAATATTAAATTAAATAATAAAATATTTCTTCACCACATAGCCTCCTCCTATAAAGAGCATCGTCCCGATGCTCAGCAGGAGACTTACGTCGTCAGTCTTAAGAACTAGTACTATGGCCAGGGATATTTTCAGGTGACTGCGGTGGATGTTTTCTTTCAGCTGAGATATCTTCTTCATGAGGACTTGGTAGGTCTATGTTTACGTCAAGGTAGCTTTTTCTCAATTCTACTGTGGTCGGTAAGGGAGGATTTTATAACTTTGCGGCCTCACCTCCAATGTGGTCTATCATCTAGTTTTAATGGCGGGGCATCCAGCTAGATCTTCTAGCAGGTGAGAAATGTTGTCTGTTTCGACCGCGATATGAAGTAGGGCTTCGGTAGCGAGTTAAAGTTTTCCTCGATGATTCGTCATTGGGGTCCTGAGATTCAGCTCGAGAGTTGTAGGATACCATTGCGTCTTGCTTTCTTTGGAAATAAACATTTCTCCTTTCCTCATTGTGTCTCTTCCTGTCACGGCAATAGCGGACGACGTGACCTGGGCGTCCGCAGTAGAAACAGATTGGCCTTCCCTCAGTTGTACGCCAATCATTGGTGTCGCGTCTTCCTCCTTGTTTTGGGTATCGAGGTTCAGAATGCGGTCGTATCGTTTGGGCCTCGTATCTAGGCCTGGATGCTTGAGGGGGACTTATTGTAGGTTTTGATCTAGGTGCCAAGGTCTTTACAATCTCTTCCCTCACTAAATCTTCAATGACAGCGATTTTAGGCTCCTCTTGAGGAGAGTCCAATGCTTGCTTTATCTCTTCACGAACAATTTTTCGGATCAGCGATGACAGATCTTCTCCGTCATCCTGGTCACAGAGAGAGGCTACATTTGGTAGGCGTTCGTACTTGGTTGGGGTAACTCGCCTACAGCGGAGCGCTTCGACACGGCGACATTCTGTAATGAATTGCTCGGTGCTCTGTACATCCCTCGGTAGGAGTGCTTGATAAAGCTCCTCAGCTATCCCCTTCATGAGGTGGGAGATTTTATCTTCCTCGCTCATTTGAGGATCAACCTCTTTGCACAAGCACAGGAGATCCTGGATGTAACTTTCGGTACTTTCACCTTTTAATTGTGCCCGTGTTTCAAGTTTCTTCTCCGCTTGCAATTTTGAATTTTCTTTTTTTCCGAACACATTCTCTAATTGAGATGTGAATTCCTTCCAAGTCTGGATGCTTTCTTCGTTGTTCTCAAACCATTTAAGAGCAGTTCCAGACAGATAAAAATAAACTTTAGTAAGACAAAGGGTTTCGTCCCAATGGTTGTACTTTGCCACACGTGCATACCCTTTTAACCATTTTTGGAGATCTTCACCATCCTCCCCGGAGAAAATGGAAGGGTTCCTTGGCAGATGTTGAACAACGTAGTTGCTTACCTGGGTACCTGCTTCCGTCTTTACATTCATAGAAGTTTCTTCTGGTTCAACAGAATCAATTTTTCTCTTATTTCTTAATGGGTATCGGTCCAGTCTCTCCACCAGTTGTAGCGTAGAAATCAAGCCTTGAAATATCCTAAGATGTAAAAGTATTTATTGATGACGTCACGGCGACAAGTCGACAATTATTAACAGGTCAGCCCCAAAAACTATTTACAGCTAGAGAATCTTAAGCAAGCAAGCAAAGAAATATTTTAAAGATGATTTCACAAATACAGATTAATATATATTTTTTTAATCTGTTGAATATATTTTCATTGAATAATATTAAATTAAATAATAAAATATTTCTTCACCACAATATACATTCCAATAATTATTAATATTTAGATTATTTGTCAGGGATATTGTTATATTGGGTTGGGAGGTCAATTTTTCTATTGATGCTATTTATTTTTGATGATACCAGTGCTTCCAGGAATAATCGTTGTTGCTTTCTTTTTATGTCGTGATAATGGGCTATTACTTGTTTGAGATTGAATGTGTGTCCAGTGGTGCTGGTGTATTGATAAATTAAGGATCTATTGTCTTTGTATCTTATGTTTCTTTCGTGTTCTGTTAGTCTGGTCTCTATTGTCCTACTGGTTTCTCCTTCATATGTGGCATTACATTGGTTACATTTGACAGAGTACATTGAATTTGATTTAGATAGGGGATTGGAACTGATATTTTTGGTAATTGGGTTTCTCAGCAAAGAACCGAGATTGGGTAAATGAGATACTTTAGTAATCTGTCTGTTTTGTTTCAAAACTCCTATAGTGCCTCCGAACTATATTTAGTAGAACTAGATTGCTGCTAACAAGGTAATTTTGTAGTATATTTTGTTATAATCATTTTTTCTTGCTTATCCCTAGTACACGTAGTACAGGCCATGATAATCATGGTGGGTAGAAGTAGGCGACTGCTTTTACTGTAAGTGTATCACATGTCTACACATGTGAAAAGAAGTTCGACGTTGCACTTTCAAATGTGGTAGAACCCCGTTTGGTTACTTGCTGGTGGGGATAAATCATGGTTATGATTAATAGTTAATATATACCTCTGATATATTATCTGAAGCACGAAAAAGGTTTATCTATATATCACACATATCACCCTATTATATATATTCATGGCTTTATCATATACCTATTTAACAATTGGTTAAGTGTGAAAAATGTATTTTAAATTGTATTGTAAAACACATAAGCTTTTTATTATCAGATAAAGTTTTAAGTTTATTTTATATTAAAAACTATAAAAATTCGTGTTCAAAAAAGCTCATTGTTTAGACATACACATATTCACATATGAAAAACAATAGAAAAAAATAATAATAAAAAGGTCAAATGTTGATATTAAAAATAAAGAAGGTATATCCTGAACAAAAGCACATGTGCTTTTTAAATGGCAAAGCGCCATCTAGTGGAACAGAATTAAACTAAACATTGGGTGGCCAAATATCAGGGAACAGGTTAAATCAATGTTTAGTTGATTTCTGTTACACTAGATGGAGCTTTGCAATCTAAAAATCACATGTGCCTTCGGTCAAAATATGCCTTCTTTATTTTTAATTTTCACATATGTGTGTGTTATCACTAAATTGATGTAAATTTTCTAGAATTTATCCGTCATATGTGGAAGCTAGTACTGGAATAAGGTCTTAATGACACAATTATATGTTTCACCCACATAGCATTGAATTCTTTTTTGTTATTATTTTCTGTTATAGAGACTGAGAAGGCGGTGGTATAAATATACGTGTGACATCATAAATACCTTTAAGTTAAAGAATTTGTAGCGCCCATACAAATTTATTATGTACACAAATCACAATGTACACTACTAAATGTAGTCAAATTTAGAAATGTAAGGTTGTAGGACCAGGAAGAAACTGTTCTGTAGAAAGTCCTTATAAGAAAGAAATGTGTGATGTTAGTCGGCTAGAGTTATTATGTACACATTATGTACACAGTCCCAATTTCACACTACACTATAAAAAAACATTAACATTAGATCTCACATGAGAGATCACCCAAGCCAGATCAGAAATGAACACGTCAATTTTAATTTTATAAGAATAACGGCTATGTATTCTCATGTAAGGGATTCCCATATCTTTAGATATATTGTCATTTTCTATTAATATTTATACGTCATGAGAGGGATAACCGTTAGAGTCATTGACTGGTACCTAAGGCATGTGGTGAGAAGACTGCGGAGACCATCAGTTAGATGGAATGATCCCATCCCCAAGTCTTGTAGTTGTTGAAATGGAAGGATAAAGGTAATAAGTGACGTCATTGTAACCTGAAGTAGTGAAGAGGCCATTCTGAAGTACGTGCCCATCAAGGTAGTTTCTTAAACAAGATTGAACACTTACATTCACATTTTGATATTAGCGAGATCAAATAAAGAAATTGCTAACATATTTGAGAACATTAAGTAGAACTGCTCTTCACTGAAGGTTAATAACGAGTTTACAAAGTGGGAAGAGGAGCTTCTTTTTATTAGCATGCACACAAGCTTTCGGACATATCGTCCTTCATCAGGTAAGAGTAATAAACGCGCTGAGGATCCATATATACACAAAGCTGAAAAGAAAATTTACATAACTGCAAAAGATAAAAGTATTTAAAGATAAAAATAAGAACCAAATATGCTAAAAAGATTATAGGGATTAAATGCTAATAAATCTGGACTAAGTACATATGCACTATGAATGGTGTTAATTAAGGGCAGGTAAATGCAACCTATGGCTATTCACATAACATATGGTATTGTTCTGGTATATCTATATGCCTGTTGATGCTGTTTGTTTTTATTGACACAAATGCCTCTAGTAAAAGTCTTTGGTACTTATTATTGATATTGTTGTATAGAATGGATGGCTTTGTTAGATTGAATGTATGACCGGTTTGCATAGAATGACTGTAAATAGGGGAATTTAGGTTTTTATTAGAGATGTTTCTGGAATGCTCAACCATTCTGACGGCGACGGATCTACCCGTCTCCCCGACATAAGTGGCATTGCATTGGTCGCAAGAGACGGAATAGACAGCACCACCAGAACGGAGAGAACTCGCATGAAGGGAAGATCTGGTAATGGGGTGTCGGATTAGTGTGGCGATGTTAGGTGGGTTCTGGAAGTATGTTGTAATGCCATGACGCCTTAAAAACCTGGCTATGGTGATAGACTGGGGGCAAAAAGGAAGGGAGCAAATATTTCTGTGTATAGCTGGAGCACTGTTGTGGTGAGGGTCATGCATGTGTTTAAGAATGAAGGGGGTCGGGTAGCCGGATTTGGATAAATATGAAAATATTTTAGCTTTTTTTTATTTTATTTTTTTTTTATTTATTTATTTTATTATTATTTTTTTTTTATTGTTTGGAATAACGGGAGGGAACAATGAGTAAAGATACGTTTAGTGAGAGCTCTAACTGTATTGATTTTGTGTGGTGTTGGGCAATGTGACCGGAAGTTTGTGTGGTGTGGGGGTGTGTTGTTTTTATAGTATACTGTGGTATGGAAACTGCTGGGGGTGCGTATGACTAGTGTATCTAGGAAAGGTAGGACTGAGTGATTTTCTGTTTCATGGGTGAAGGCTATGTCTGGGTGGAAGGAGTTGAGGTCAGATAGGATGTGAGAGGCAGATACCTCACTTACCAAGCAAAAGGTATCATCGATGTACCGCCTCCATAGAAAGATGTCTGAAGAATGGCGTGAAGTGATCCATTGGTCCAGTGACCTCATGACTAAAATATTTTCATATTTATCCAAATCCGGCTACCCGACCCCCTTCATTCTTAAACACATGCATGACCCTCACCACAACAGTGCTCCAGCTATACACAGAAATATTTGCTCCCTTCCTTTTTGCCCCCAGTCTATCACCATAGCCAGGTTTTTAAGGCGTCATGGCATTACAACATACTTCCAGAACCCACCTAACATCGCCACACTAATCCGACACCCCATTACCAGATCTTCCCTTCATGCGAGTTCTCTCCGTTCTGGTGGTGCTGTCTATTCCGTCTCTTGCGACCAATGCAATGCCACTTATGTCGGGGAGACGGGTAGATCCGTCGCCGTCAGAATGGTTGAGCATTCCAGAAACATCTCTAATAAAAACCTAAATTCCCCTATTTACAGTCATTCTATGCAAACCGGTCATACATTCAATCTAACAAAGCCATCCATTCTATACAACAATATCAATAATAAGTACCAAAGACTTTTACTAGAGGCATTTGTGTCAATAAAAACAAACAGCATCAACAGGCATATAGATATACCAGAACAATACCATATGTTATGTGAATAGCCATAGGTTGCATTTACCTGCCCTTAATTAACACCATTCATAGTGCATATGTACTTAGTCCAGATTTATTAGCATTTAATCCCTATAATCTTTTTAGCATATTTGGTTCTTATTTTTATCTTTAAATACTTTTATCTTTTGCAGTTATGTAAATTTTCTTTTCAGCTTTGTGTATATATGGATCCTCAGCGCGTTTATTACTCTTACCTGATGAAGGACGATATGTCCGAAAGCTTGTGTGCATGCTAATAAAAAGAAGCTCCTCTTCCCACTTTGTAAACTCGTTATATTTGAGAACATTTTAAATTTTTTAATCATCTGGAGAAGTATATGATCAAGGAAAAAAATAGTGAGGCGAAAGGTTTCTTGTAAAGTTTTTTTTTTAGTGCCGAACTTGCGAGCATTTCTGCCATTTTTATTAATTTGTCCTAAAGATATCACAGAGGTTATAATTTCGGAATATTTCTGCCATTCTACAGGATTATAAATGAGAATTCTCATTTTTTCTCATGTAGAAAGGCAGAAATGCTCAAAAGCGTTCGACTAAATAAAAAACCTTACAAGAAACATTTCGCTTCACGATTTCTTTCCTTGATAATAATCTTTGAGAATCTTAGTTTCAAAATTGTATCTCTCTCAAAGTCGTTTCAATATATTAAAAATTAAATTCGATAACGTTGAGGTAGAATTGGTATTCATATATTAAAATAGGTACCTCTACCGTTTAACATACATTTTTACAATGTATTTTAAACAGAAGAGGTGCCTTTTTTGGTACATTAAAAAAAATATAAGTCAAAATGTTCACAACAATTTTATGCATTTTAATATGATGAAATAAATCATGACGGAACACGTACCTGGTTGTCTCTTATTGGTAATTCAAGAAGGTATTGTCAAATCTCTGGAAAATAATAAGTCAACAGTTTGTTGATGATTTTCCCGATTGGAGGCCATGAAGAACCTTCAGTTACACGATGATATGATATTCCTTTCCATTATATTTTAATATTGTTAAATATTCTGTAAAATTATGTTTTTCTTCCTTGAAAATGTCATCTACAGACAACGAGGTATACATGAAGTCATAAATGGGATGAAATAATTTTAAAAGTTGTTTATCCAATGCTTTGTCAAAAGAAATATGTAGAGACCTATGCAGACATCAGAAAGTAATACTCAGATATACACTCATTGACAAAAATTAAGGAAATGGAAGTCTTCGATGTCACCAGTAGTTTATTTTTTCAAAGAGACAGAGGCAATTTTGTTCACACTTGGTTATCTCGTGTGTCTTCAATAAAGATCACTGTGTATCAAATATCTTACAAAGTTATTGTCTGAATCCCTATATACAGATATACATGCTAAAAGATACAAATTCCCGATATACATCTATACATGGTAAAAGGTACAACTTCTTTAAGTTTTGTTCATGAGTGTAGATAACACAGATTCCTTTAACGCCCAGCAGTTTGTCAATATCATTGTTCAGGAATATAGCGTCTTATCAAAGATTCAACACTATTAAAAAATTACTGGCAATAAAATATTAAAGAGCCAACGTGGCAATGTTAGGTGTTTTCTCGTGATGTGTTTTGAAGGAAGTGTGACTATACTCACAAACAACTCGCAGTCGAGAAACAAGTTTCTTCAGATTATCCTGACGGCAAGTTCTTCTATCCACTATATAGATTAGATAGATCACAAGAAACCTAGCCACATACTGCATTGCCTATTATTTCAATATTTGAAAGCTAACCTATATCAGTGGACTATCTGTGAATGGAAATTTGAGGTTAATATTAACTTTATTACCATGTTAGATCCTATTATCCATCGTAGAGGTGTGTTCAAATCATTATAAATTAAGTGAAAATACAATTAAATCTTTTTATAGTAGCATAAAAAGTTAAAGAATTTCATATAATTATTCATTCATTCTTCTGAAAAATATATAATTGATATCATGCTATTTATTTTTGCACCAGGTTGCGGCTTGGCAAACTCTTCAACCTTGATTCTCTCCTGTTCCGGGTCTTGGATCTTATCAGAGCGTGTTTCAACCATCTTAAAAAATTATATAAGGGAATAATGAGATAACTCTAAGTAGCCTCCAGAACTTTTTATTTATTTCTCACATCAAAGAGAGCAGTGAAGTCACCCAGTGTACCAAAATACAAATGGTGATTTTTATAATATATATATTAAATATATATATATATTCTGTTTAATAAAAATAAATAAATATAAAATAATAATTTGAATTTATAATATGCGAAAAAGAATATTACAAATTAAAATAAAATAGGTGCATTAGCCATGATGCAACAATATAGATGCGGAAAAGACTGATTAAGGACACTGAAGTTTCAACTCAGATATAATATGGTCAGTTCATCAGTTGAAAAGGGAATTATGTTTATATGTCTGAAAATCAATTGTAAAATGAATGTTTAGGGGTAGAGAAGAAGAGATTGAGATTGAAACAGATTTATTACAATGTTCATATAAGATTATATATGGTTAATTACAAAATTGAATAAATACGAAAATATAAGATTATATAATGATAAATGTATGAATAAATAGATAAAAATATATAAAATAATTGATAAATATACATATATAGAGAAAAAGAGAAAGACCCAAAGTACTGCTCAGACTTGAACTTTTAATCCCTATTTTGTAACAATCTCCAGGCTAAAGCCCTTGCTTTCTTGGAGGCTATATAGGATATAAACACGCTTTCATGCTTCACAGAATTTCAATTTTTACTGACTACGCATCACTTATTTCTTCACTCTCCACCACTGGTTTGTCTCATCTTATAGAGCACTCAAGCCAAACTCTCCTTTGCAATCTTACTATCTCCCACGCTGTTTCTCTTTTCTGGGTCAAAGGACATGCATCAGCCTTTGAAAAACTTCTTGACTGATTCTCTTGTGATAGTTCCTCAGCATATTTCACTTTTCCCTAGATTTCTTTCTCGTCTCATATTATGTTTATGCGACTATCGGACGTGCGGACGTGCGTCGCTTGGCTCTGCTAACTCCGGTAAGCTTTGTTTATAAAACTTCTTCCTTACCTGTTATAAAACTAAAATTTTATATATAAATAGCTTAAATCAAAAATAATATTAACTTTTGATCGGCAATTGCTGTTTGAATTTTCGAAGGTTTATTATTAAATATGTAAAAATTTGAAAATGAATGATCTAATTGTAGAACGATTAGATGAACTATGCAAATATTTTACGGATAAATTTGATAACAATAAAAAAACATTAAATAAACAAGATATAGGATATTTAAGGGGAACAATAAAACAGATAAAGGATAATATAACAGAATCACTTAAAATTGATCAGAAAATAAACAAAATCGAAGAATGTATGCAAAATAACTTTACGGTTATCAATAACGATTTATCAAAGATAATTGGGCAGGGTTTAAGTAAAGATTCGTATGCAGAAGTGGCTAAAAATAAAGATTACTTACTTACACAAAAAGTACGACAAAATACTAAGGAACAAACCATTTTTATAACAGCTAATGAAAATCAAGCAATATCACAGGTACAACAAAAGGTAAATGAGGGTATCAAATTTCTTAGACAAGAGGGCAATAAAACAAGAATCAATAAAATAATAAATACAAGAAAAGGAACGATCCTTAAACTGCCTAATGATCAGAATATCGACCAACTGATTGAAAGTTTCAAGAAGCTTGACGAAATCAACCAAATCAGCAAAATATATAAGCCAAAACTAAGAGATCCTACAATTTTGGTTAAGGCGATTAGCAAAATAACAGATCTAACAAATTTGGCAACGATAATCTGTGAGATGAACCCAGAACTTGCTGGGCTAAATAATGAGATCAAGGTCTTATTTCCTATTAAATCTGTAAAGGCTGAGCAAGATGTAGTTCTGAGGGTCTCCCCGGGGGCCTATGCTATTATTAAAAAACTTGGCAAAATATATACTGATATCCAACGGTGCGATATTAGGGACAAAGTGCTTGTTGATCAATGCCAAAACTGTTATTTATTCCACCCTGGACATCGGACCAGAAACTGCCCAAATATAAAGAAATGTGTAAAATGTGGAATGGAAGGACAGCATCACTGCTCCGAAATAATAAGATGCAGCAATTGCTGCAAGCACCCATATTTTAAGAACGGAAATTTAGATCATAAACCAAATACCCAAGCGTGCCCGATCTATGAAAGAGAGATTAAAAACACGATGCAGCGTACCGATTACTCAACAATTCAAGAAGAGGAGAACAATAATTAAAACACCATTTGAATGCATATGAATGGAAGAAACACAGCTACTGATAGAATTAAAATTATTCAACAAAATGCTAGGAAAAGCAATACCTGCATGAGTGAACTATATTCATCCAAAAAATTCATAAACACAGACTTAATTCTGATTCAGGAGCCTTATAAAATAAAAGAAGATATAATTTTTCCAGGAAACAATATAATATATCATCAGGAAAACAGTCCAAATATAAATACAGCAATAATTGTTAGAAACAATGCGTTACAAATTAAACTAATAAAAGAATTCACTAACTCCTTCGCCACAACCATTTCTATACAAACAGAAAGTAAGAAAATTGCTATATCAAATATTTATATTCACCCCAATTCTATGAGAAAGGAGCACGAAACATTCTTCAGATCACTAACTGAAACATTTATAAACACGCCCCTAATTATAAGTGGTGACTTTAACGCCAGATCGCCATTATGGTATGATTCTACAAAAAATTACAATGGGCATAGATTGATCCCCATCATTGACGAAACGAACTTAATCATACATAATAATAAATCCACTACATGTCGAAATGCCAGTGTGATTGATCTGACGCTGACTAACAAACAAGCAATAGCAGCTATCAGAGACTGGCACACAGAACAAATATCGCAGATCTCTGATCATGTAGCAATAATCTATGAAGTACATATAACTGACAATTTCACCACAGCTACTAATTATTCCACATGGAAATTCAGTGAAGAAAAGGCGAACTGGTCAAATTTTGCCCAGAATTTCATTAAAATAGATCAAAATAATATTGAAAACTTTTTAGATACAGCAAATACTAGGAAAGACATCGATAGCGCGGTAAAAAAACTTTCGAACACGCTCATTGAAGCAGCCTATAATACTCTTAAACTAAGAAAAAACAAACAAATAAAAAACAACATAAACAGATGGTGGAACGCGGACTTGACACGCCTTGAGAGCTATTGTAAATACCTCCGTAACTCCTACTATCGGGCGAAAAATCCCTCTATCCATATTCAACAACAGTATAAAAGTGCAAGAAACAAATACGTCAGGGAAATAAATAAGGCTAAAAGAATGTCTTGGAGGTTTTTCTTCGAGGACATCAAATCAAAAAACCCATATGGAAATTTATACAGGGTATACAAAAATATTAAAAACGGTTCTAACCGAAAGGGCATTTTGGAAATCTTAGAAGTGAATAAAGATGAAGAACGATTCCAGAAGACAGTAGAACTTTTGAACAACCTTTTCTCCGATGATAGAGATAATGAAGACACAACCTTCCACAAAAACATAAGGAACTATACTTTAGGATTTCATAATAAAGAAAATATAATAATAACGCCCAATGAAGTAAATGGAATAATTGATGAGCTAAACTCAAAGAAAACGCCTGGAATTGATAATATTTCTAACAATATGATAAAACATACTAAACAACTAATAGTTCCAATACTGGTGAAACTTTTTCAAAAATGCTTAGATTTAAATTATTATCCGAATGAATGGAAAAAATCTGAGGTAATAATTATTCCCAAACCAGGTAAAACAGACATGAAAATTTATAAAAGCTACAGACCCATTTGCTTCAACTCAAACATTTCCAAAATATTTGAAAAAATAATTAACAACAAACTAATAAAATTTTATGAAGACTCAAATCTGCTTAACAATCGTCAACATGGATTTAGAAGATCAAGATCTACTATCTCTGCATTAAATGAAATTGTCAAAATAGCTCTAGAACATAAAAACAAAGAATATACAGCTATAATCGCAGTTGATATAAGTGGAGCGTTCGACAATGCATGGTGGCCGATGGTGCTGAAAAGACTAGATGAGGACAACGTTCAAGCTTCAATAATAAAACTACTACAGTCTTAATAATAGAAGAGTGAGATTTAGATACTCATCAAATGAAACCCACAAAAAATTAAGCAAGGGATGTCCACAGGGTGGGCCTATATCCCCTACAATATGGAATATTATTCTAAACGATTTATTGAATAACTATTCAGAATCAAACAGTGAAATCATTGCTTATGCGGATGATTTAACTGTGATATGTTGGGGAAACAACTTGACAGAACTTCGGAATACAACAGGAAAGGTCATTGGGAGAATATTAGACTGGTGTGGGAACCATAAGTTCACCGTATCTGAAGAGAAAACGAAAATCTTATACTTGTTTAATAGCAAAATAGCTGCAAAAATTCCTAACACTATCACTGCCAATCGGGTAGAAAAACTGAAGATTATGGGAATAACTTTTAAAAATCATAGAAATAAAAACAAATTGGATTTTGTGCCCCATATTGATGAGATTATTACTAAGACAAATAGAGCTAGTGGATACCTAATTGGATTAACCGGGAAAGCATGGGGACTGGACAGTAAAAGAAGAATAGAACTCTATAAGACACTGTTTCGAAGTTCACTAACTTATGGTTCCACGATCTGGTACAACTTTATACCCAAAAAAGTCAAAGATAAATTAAACTCTCTGCAGTACAAAATTTTGAAGCACAGTACACAGGTTTATAATTCAACATCTTCAAACTGTACTCATATTGTTGCTAGAACACCAAAGCTCACGGATTTTATTGAAACAAATATACTAAAACTGAATATTGGATACAAAAAATCAGATCCAACTAAAAGAAAAATGATATCTAATTTTATAAACCAGAAATTTGAGGAATACTATGGAGGTGCCAATGATAATTTCAAGGGATTCTTTGATACTTCAAGAATTCCTAACTATGTTCAACCCAACTTCTATAACGTTCAATTTTTTACTGGACATGGTGACTTCAACACATATTTGTTTAGAATTGGCAAAATTGGTTCACCTGCATGCACTTGTGGAAACGAACAACAAACCCCTGAACATCTTATGATGGACTGTCCATTAACTTCTGATCTAAGGGAAGAAAACCAACTTTACCTGACTAATACAAAACAAGCTGCTTGCGCAATAAAGAACAGTACATCAAGTTTAATAGATTCTGCAGGATGTATATTTTGAGGCGAAAGCGTTGACTGTACATATTTCAAGCTACTACTTATAATTGCTATATGTAAAATTTGACATTGAACGTTTAATTTTAATGATTTCCAATGTTCAATTGTATTAATTGTATATAATATAAAATAAACACGCAATTATCCAAATTGTGGATATGGCGTGTCTCTCCCAACTGTTAAATAAATAATAAAATATTATCAATTCATATTATCTTTTCTAATGCTTGGTCAGATTGGAACGAAGAGTAAATTTTCAAAAACTTTACTCTTAATGCTCCTTTTTCCTTTTATACTTTCCAATCTCTATTTAATTGATCTGAGGTAGGCAGTGATAAAAGGTTTCCTCATAGGTTACACCTATATTCAAGCCTACGCCCTTAGATTTGGAAAACTGACTAACTTCTTCAGCATCACGAGTAAAGAGTTTTACTAGGGTGATGAACAAATGTGTCGTTCTGACGCACGATTAAAAGGAACGGTGCCTCTAATGGTACAAGGATATCATCCTATCGCAACTATATATTAAATACCTCTATGTGAGCACTGTTATGAAGCCCCTGAACCAGTTGAGCATGTCTTCTTTTATTGTAAAAAGTAAAAGCGTATTTACAAACTTCCATATAAGCTCATTTTTGATTCCCACCTCTCTTTCTTTCCTATTCAGTTCCAAGCAAATTTGGTTTGAAATCGTTTATTTCAATAAAATTTTTAACAGGTTTTTCTAGCTATCACTTACACTTTTAAATTAATTCTTCCTCATTTTAGGAACCTGTTAACTTTTGCTTGAAATCTTTTTACATTAGTTATTTTATAATTTCTTGAAATTTTTATTACTTTAATTTTTACTGATATTTTGTGTGAGATTTAATTATTTATTATATTATATTTCAATTTTTTGAATATATATTTTTATTCATTTACACATTTTATAAACTATAAATCGTGTTTTATTATCTTTCTTTACCCCTAATAATCATATTGAAACTTCTTTCGCCATTCACAATAATTTTGAAATACCTAACCTCATATTTTGCTTCCTGATCTCTTGCTTCTACAGGATACTCAGTTTAGTGTACATATATTGGTTTGCAATTGCTTTCGGTATTTTCTGAATTGTTATAGAATCTGGTCTATAAAATAAAACAAAGATCCCTCGGGAGACGACGAAAATAGATATTTACGTGGTGGACAATGTTTTAGAGCGGCTACGCCAGGAGTCTACAACTTCATCCTAATATGGTCAAGAGACCACTTGGCCTTGAATTTGGAAACGGCTTCTGAAAGAAGATGAAACCACTATTGTTTGAACAATAGCATAGGGATGCAGAATAAATGGGAATATCAGCGCCTTTAATTTCTAAAGATAATTCTCAATGGCTAACTGGAAAATTATGATTTTGAAACGACCGTTTTAGAAGAGAAACTTGGTTTAGAAGCCCTACTAATTTTAATACTGATTCATTTGAAATAAAATAGCAAATATATTCATACAAATACGCGCATAGCTACAAAGTTTCTACTCTACACTATGAATAAATCTTTCAAACTATAGAAACAGAAGAAGCAAAGTAATATTCGTAATTGACCAGTAGTTTTATGTGCAATATTCCATTAAGCCTTCCCCAAATGTACTTTAATATTCTGCTAAATCTCTTCATTGTAGAAAATTGTCAAATAAAATAACACAAGTGTTTTACCATTTAAAAAGATGATTCACTTGAAATAAAATAGCAATTATATTTTTACAAATTCGCGCATAACTCCATAGTTTCTACTGAACACTATGAATAAATCTTTTATATTTTAGAAGCAGAAGAATCAAAGTAATTTTCTAATTGACCAGTAATTAACTTTCTTTCCTTTCAATGTTTAGTTCACCTTTGTAGTACAAGTGTCCCTAGGGGGCATTACGCTCTAATTTGAAATAAAATAAAAATTGACCAGTAGTTTTATGTGAAAGTTTTCAATAAACCATTACCAAATATCCTTTTAATATTCTGCTAAATCTTCAAAAATTTTCAAATATAATAACACAAGTGTTTTACCATTTACAATATATGGTTATTGGATAAGACACCACCACCAAAAGATTGTCATAATTATATGTAATATTTGAAATTATTATAGACGCGTATGGTTCTTTTCAAAAATAAACAATTTCTACTGCCCTTACTGTGATGGAAAAATTAAAGGGAGGGCCTGGCTCATCAGTGGTGAACCCTCCCAGCGGTTTCGCCAGTTTAATCTACCATACCGCTGTTATATTGCATTTTTGGAATTTCCTTTTACAGTGACACTGATCATACGCGTCTATAATAGTTTCGAATATTCATAACAGATGGCGCGCTGATGCATCAAAATAATGTGGCGAAGAAATATAATTTATATTTATTATTCAATGAAAATATTTGGAAATAGATTTATTATTTTATATTTGTAAAATCATCATTTAGTTGCCTAGCTTGCTGTAGATCGTTTGCTCTCTAGCTGTAGATAGTTTGGTTAATTTGTTAATATTTGTCGACTGGTCGTGGTGACGTCATCAATAAATACTTTTACATCTCCAGATATATAAAGACCTGATTTCTACGCTACAATATATAATATTTAATAAATGAATTCTATAATCAAAGAATTTGAGATGAAGTTCTTTCTCATTTCTATAATTGTATTAGAATCTCTCTCCCAAGTGGAAGGTAAGTAAGGATTGTGCTGGCGTGGTATAAGAATAAAACTAGCGGCTCCACAGAACACAATGGAACAAAAAGGACCTGCTGCTGATCTGGAGACAGCTGGTGTATTATGTATGAGCAGATATCTTCTGTTCTAATATACAACATCTACTCCAGTAGACTATATACCGTTGTAGCTACGGATAGGTAGGTCTTATCCCTTGTGTGGGCATTCACTCTCACAATAGATACATCGAAGTTATTCACAACCAAATTGAAATAAGCCTGAATACATTAGTTTCGTTTTAAGTATACAATGCATTTTATGCATCTATTAAAGGGAGAAATTGCTTTCTTGTAGATTTCAAACATGTATCTATATATACTCATTGAAAAAGATTAAGTGGAATGTCTTTGATATTGCCAGTCGGCTATTTTTTTGAAGGAGACAGAGGTAATTTTGCTCACACTTGGTTATTTCGTGTATCTTCAATAAAGATCAATATGTATCAAATATCTTCAAGAATTATTGTCTGAATCCCAATATACATGCTAAAAGGTAAAATATTCTTAGATTTTGACTACATTTGCCTCAGATTAGTTTCATTGGTGATTTCTTAAATGTCTTAATTAATATTTTCATTTAAAAAAGGCATTTCTTTTGCTCCTGGCTCGCGCAAGCCATCAGCAACCTTTAGTATTACGATCAGGAATGCCTTTTTTCTTAATTCATCCACCAGATCCCAGTACAATTCCAAATTTGTACTATTTTCATATGTTCATGTTATTATTCATTCAATATCCTAATTTATTTTTTGAAAATGTTCCTATAATAGTAAGTCTCATATTCAACAACAATGTCCTACACGGGACTCGCCCAGGTGCATAATTGCTTAGAAAAGATGAGTCAGTCGTTTAAAAATTATCATTCATCCACATATCCATTTACATACGGATCTCTTTTATTAATGCTTCTTCTTTCTTTCGAAGCTCTGTAAATCAAGTCTAATATTCTTTTCATAGGTTAAAAGTGTATTTGCATCATCTTTACATGCATAGGAGAGAGACACAATAAAAGAAAATGAAAATATAAATTAAAGATTAACATCTCCATTATTGGATGGTGTAGTTATGAAGCTATAGATGCCGTACATGGTGTTAAGGACTAAGGAGCCTTGTTCAAGTGGCCGACTTCTGTAACACAATGGGTCGTTATGTGCTAACAGGGTGGGTGGGTATCTCTATAGATAGCTCCGAGGAGTAGGTGACTGGCGTATGCATTATTTGTTTTATTTTCTTCCTCATGCATACATTCATCTTGGAATTTGACTGTATAGTCAGGTTTTAGCATCTCTATTAGGACTCTATGTAGATTTTCTGAATATTGTATATAATATGTGGCTAGAGATATTTTGTCTATATCCAATTCTGAAAATATAAAATAAATATAGTTTTGAAAATAGAACAATCCATATTTAGATCATTAGATAATAAAAAGGCATATATTGGATTTAATAAAATATTTATTTTTCAATATTTCGGTTGGCTGAACGGCAAACCTTTATCAAGGCCCTACAATGTAAATACATAAATGTAATGCTTTGATAAAGGTTTGGCGTTCAGCCAACCGAAAAATTAGCAAATAAATCTTTTATTCTCAATCCAATATATGCCATTTTATTATCTAATAAGATAATTGTTTTCTCATGTTTCTGAAAAAATATAATACTATCTCTTTTTCAATATATTGAAACAATGTTTCCATGATTGCATTTATTGCAAGCTTTGCGGAATTGAAACTACAAACAAAATGTCCCACTATCTATCCTATTGTATTCATATGGAGGAGGAAAGGAAAATATTTTAGAGACCATTGATCAGATATATGTTGTACCAGTTCAATTAATTAAAATTGCATCGAAAAATAAAACAAAACATAGTTTTAGAACTATAGAACGCCTTGCCAAATGTTATCATTTTTGTTTGCTCCTGACCAGGACAAAATATTTTTGTTGAAACGTCGAGATAATAAAAAGATTTACTGGCCGAAGTATCTTTAATTTTAATAACTATGAATGTCGACCAGGCAGCCTCTATCTTTACGTTAATAAAAGGTGCCTCCGTGTTTAAAGTCAGTTCCAACTTCAAGACCAAGTGGGTTTAATTCTCCTTATAAGGACATGTCCCGCTCTGTCAATATTGACCCAGTTAGATTGTCCTATCCATTTACGGTGTACATTCTACTTCTATTATAACTCCTTATACTTTATTCAAGAAATGAAGCTATTAAATCTGGGATTTTTTTTTTTTCAAATTAAACACACTTCCTACTGTCCTTACCCGCAATGAAAATCAGTAATGAGAAAACCTGGTTAATCGTAGGTGGTTATTTGATAATAAAAATTTGGAATTTATTAGTTTAATTTTTAATATAGATAGTGCGTTATTGATCTATGTAACTAATACACTATATATGCAAACTGTAGTGTAGTGGAGAGAGGAAATATAAGTAAGTTAATAAGAAAGGCGTGCATGATATGTATTCGTGGACGTTATTCAAAACACAAAATCAAGACCTTAACGTCTGTTTATTTTTATAAAATCCGTAAGAGTCTTTTGAAGAAAAATTGTAATTATTTTCGCGTTGTATATCAAACCAATAATTTAATAATATATTCGACTACAATTGTAAATATTTAGTTGGACCTAGAGAGCTCTTCAATAGCAAATAAACATCAAATCTTATTCATGTTAGTATGATATCGTGTGATACAAAGATACTTAGAGGATGTTATTTCTATGATTTGGACTCTCTACCAGGACTCTGGGTAAATCTAGATCCTTATTCCGTGTAGTTGATTCTATCGTCTGCTATTTGAGCCGGATCTTCTGCTTTTTGATCCGGATTTGTTTCTCTTCGAGCTGCTGATGTATAAATAAGTGCAGCAAGTAGAATGACTGAATGCGATTGTAGCTGGTAGAACGAATGTATCTCCAGAAGATTTAACTGATATCCACAAAAAGGAATATAATGATATATAATTTGCTTTAAAGATTTATCAAATCCATTCACGATAGGTTATATCACGGCGATATTTCATACTTAATTCTTTAACGAGCCGAAGAACTAATTAAGAATGAAATGGGTGAAAATGTAACTAATATAAAGTGTTCACTCTTAGTTAAGGGGGTCGGTGGAAAGGTGGTATAAACCATTAGTTTTTTTACCGCTACGACCCAGGATCGAATCCCGCATTGGGCACTTTTTTATAATTGAAAAAGACTCCAATGGCCCCCGATTCTTGCAAAATTCCAACACCACCAGCGAGTCCGAGTACCCAAACGGAGATCTGGTACATTTGTAAGTGCAAAGTCGAACTGCTTTTCACATGTGTAGACATATGGTGCACTTACAGTAAAAGAAGTCGCTAATTACCTACCATGATTATAATGGCCTGTACCACGTGTACTAGAGATAATAATAAAAAACTCAGGTTATTTAGTACGTTAAAGAAAGAAAGTTCGACAACTCGCCATGATTTTAATGAAATAAATCTAACACGGAAGGTTTTTTTAATCATAGTAAATAATATCATCGCGCAAATATCGCATATAGATGTTTGATATTTCAATGAGCTGAATAACGTTTTGTAAGGCCTTTTTTGCCTACTGAAAGAAGTTTGGGGTATAGAATTGTATATCATAAAGTGTTTCGCACTTCTGAACTAAATATCACGTGACTGATTGCAAACACACAAATAGTTGAATATATATTAAAAAGAAAAGATTGTGTATTATGGATAAATTACCTTATTAGAGTTAATCAAGGAGATAGAAAGTATGAAACAATATTGACCATATAAGTAATTTCTTTTTTTGTGTGTTCCTTTTTAATGTTTTACAGGCAAAATAATTTTCACCTTTGTTATAAATTTTTAAGTAAAAAGGCATATATTGGATCAAAATATCATTTATTTTACCAATATTTCAGTTGGCTCTGAACGCCAACCTTTATCAAGGTATTATAAGATTTTAAAGTATTATAATATTTTAGACACGCTTTAAAATGTTATAATACCTTGATAAAGGTTGGCGTTCAGCCAACTGAAATATTGGTAAAATAAATGATATTTTGATCTAATATATGTCTTTTTACTTAAAGATTTATTTATGGATTGCACTATTTTCAAAATTATTGTTATAAATGTATTATCAATACAATTTGTAGATGTTATGATATTTTTTAATGTAGCAAGCAATGTTCTTATAATGTTGCTATAAAACTATGTTCAAGATATTCACTTTGACAATTGCTTTCAAGTTAAAGGCTGAATAAGGTTATATATGTCAAACATCACTTTGTTGGAATTGTAAAAATCACAAAAGGTAAGTTAAATTATTTTAACATTGAACAGAGAACATAGACCTATCAATTGATTTATAACTAATGGATATTAATCAAGGAAACGCTACAAGTTTCTAGAGATGAGTTTCTTTAATCTTTATTAAACGTAATCTAAGCTTTAGATATGTTTCTAAGTACTCCTGTAGAAGGGCAGAGATGTCCGAAAGCTCGAGATTACGTTTAATAGAGAAAAAGAAACTCATCTTCAGAAACCTTTAGCATTTGCTTGCAAATAGATCTAATCCTTGGTTCTTTGTGAGCGCCGAGCATCCTAAGAATTACTATAATTAACGCCGAAAAAGTCAAGAAATCCTGGCAGTACAATGTCTCTATGTCTTGTAGATGAAGACTATGGAGGAATTCGTCAGTAAAGCTCGCCGCCAGCCAATCAGCGTTCACCAGACAATCGTGCCGCGAATCTAATCCGGAATTCAGCTGGTTTATGGGGGGGATAGTCCTTTGTTCAGTGGTTTGATGGGACCATGAATGCCCTACTGCTTGCCCTAGACTGGCTTGGGTAGGATGTCTGTAGCCGTCTTTCTCTGTAATCTTTACAACTCGTTAAGTATGGTTCTATTCAAACCTACGAGGTCTTTTCTCAACGCTTTATATACGTTTTACAACCATAATATTGCCAAATTTCATATTATTATAGTCATTAGTAGTATAGTGCATTATGAAAAAGAAAAAGGCATCTCCTCATCATGCAACTGAAAGTTGCTGATGGCTTGCGCCATCTATCGGAATAAATATCAACTATTCTCGTTGATTTTTAATTATTCCAATATTTGGCCAATTCTGGAATTATTAAAAATCAGCGAGAATAGTTTATATTGTTCAGTGTTGTAGAAGCAGTGTGACTTGTACTTACAAAATGACAGTTCTATTACTGGTTCTCTCCTTGCAATCACTGGGGCGGGTTACACTAGAACAATTAAGCTTCAAGAAATTTGACCATTAGGGCGGGTTACATTATTACAATAATAACCTGAACTAACAATGTGTGTATTTATTAAAGGCTGAAATAGGAGCAAGTTTTCAAGAAGATAAACGGCTTTTCAATTGTTAATATAAGACTAATTAATCTCATTTTAGCAATCAAATGTCAGTTCCGCCGGATTCTGTCCTATTTTATCTCTTAATAAAGATAGGCATTGCTAGTTCAGGTTGTTATATCAGTCAATTGTAAGGTATTAATATTAGGGTATCAAGCCTGTAGAGCTTGAGGTGATGTCTGCTCATGATGAGTATATCTCATCAAAGGAGATTTGACAACCATCATGACTCGGTGAGGTAGAATGCGTCTGCTTTTGTCATTAAGACTGGGAGCAATACTCAGTGGCAGGCCGACTTAGCTCCAATATGAAATGGCGGCCTCTGACATGAGGAACAGACACCATGTGCAGCCGTTATTAACATGGATCAGAAGTCCGTACAGAATACTATCAGCCGGGCCAGCTGAGCCCAAGTGTTTTAGTGAGTTTGTTATTGATCCCTCTCCTCCTTTTTCATCCGGGCTTGGGATCGGAAGCTGTTCTTTTATTGTTTTAAGCAAAAGAGAGAGACTTAACATATGCAAAATTCTGCTCAGTGAGAGTTTCGAACACGGGTCATGACTGCAGATAGGAAATTCGGCAAAGCCAGGGACGATATAGGCTCAAAGTGGCCCTTGCGTCCCCTGTAGTTCGCTGAAATCTAGATCCACACACAGCCAGAAGGAATGATGCATTCTCCATGCACCGAGCGGCCATTGGTAGGCCCCTCGCGCCCGCCATTATGGTCTGGCTCTCTGGGGTTGACCACTCACCCACAGGCGTCATCGAGAGTCACTGGCAAGGTTGCTGACCGAGCCCTCTCGTCGGACTTAGAAGAACCCGTCCTACGCTCCAATAGGACTCCCCCCCCTTTAGCCCTCGAACCCTTATCCAGTACTCCCTGAATCTGCCGTCGAATCAAGGACCTCTGAGGTACTGAGGTTTACACGGGGAACGTCGCGAACGCGGGGGGGTGGTACTACTGTGTGCACCCCTTGGTTTCCCAACACCAGGCCTAGCCCTGGTGCAATTTTCGCGCACGGCAAGGACGCTCCCAATGACGCACACACAGAGCGAAGACCCAAGAGTTTCAAGACACGTGTGCCTCGCCTCAGACAACCAAGGAAAGACGGCCAGCTTACAGCTTCACTGGACGTCAGTCAGTGGCACCCCTACGGAGGACAACACGCAGAGACGCCTCTCCACTCACTCCTCTAGAGTGACTGTAGAGGACGGGAAAAACTTCTTCCCCGTGGGTCATGACTGCAGTAGACAAACATTTAAACCACTTAGTCACTAAACTTGTGAGTGATTTGTGAACGTGTTGAATAAACAACGCGGTATCATTAACCCGCCTCTATGTGAGGCAATGTACAGAAATGTGATGGCATGAGAAGCATGTTCATGTGGAACCCCCGCCATTACCACCATCCAATTAGAAAGTGAAGAGTGACGCAACAATTCTATTTATGCACTCCCTGTTATGCAATCACGTAAAAAAATGTCAGGCAGGATATAATCTATGTGATATGCCAGGTCCCTGTAGCGTACCCTCCTTCTTTTTAGAAAATCACATTAACTGTATTTTATTATTTATATATATATTTCCGTTTAATTGAAATAATATATTAGTTTTAAATAGTATATAATATATATTCATTTATAAATAGTTATGGCTCAAGTCTTTACTGAAACAAAAATATGTATTTTTCATATATTTCGTACTTTTCATATTTCAAAATTTTATCATTCTAATTTTATG
Source organism: Cordylochernes scorpioides (assembly GCA_030710605.1). Classification (NCBI taxonomy): domain Eukaryota; kingdom Metazoa; phylum Arthropoda; class Arachnida; order Pseudoscorpiones; family Chernetidae; genus Cordylochernes; species Cordylochernes scorpioides. The sequence continues at coordinate 23,440,744 of CP092872.1, forward strand.
AAAATTATTAGGTTCCTTTCCAAATATTTGAGGCACTATGAGTACCCACAGACTTGCTGCTAGAATATCACAGGGGAGTGAAGAAATGTAAGAGAGTTATCTTCTCGTTATCTATTTCGTTACTAGACGAATTACGGAAATAATGTCGAATTCCGACAGTCATGACCCAGGTTCAAATCTCACATCGAATCACATTTTTATGCTTCAATGGTCCCTGATTCTAACACAAATCCAACCCTGCTGGTGAGTGCAAGTAACTAAAGGAGTCTCTGTCAGCTCTCTTGTAAGTGGAAGATTCGAACTGGTCTCTACCTGTGTAGACATGAGATGCACCTACGGTAAAAGGTATTCGATAAATACCCACCGTAATGGCCTGTACTACTGTAAAAGATTGATGTCAAATTTCACTTATTTCAGATTTATCCTATACAAGTATAATTCAATAGATATTAAGCTTCCTGTGGTCATAGAGAGTTCATGGGAACAATTGTGAAATATTCGACATTGATTTAAAACCTGTTTTATTGAAGCGTTCGGAACCTTTAGGAAAATAGATTACTTCCTTGCAACACAATAGCGCTAGTTCATAAATTATTGATGCTTAATTTATCTCCAGTAGGAGACATTTAGTGATATGAGAATTTGAATGAATCCATAGGAAAAAGATGTCTCTCTGTATGGTGTATTTGTCATTGATGAATTCTGTTGTTGATGTTATTCTCTTTTTGCCTTACATGTTATACATTTAGGGATTTGATTTATTAAAGTGTTTCGCTGGCTTTAGAGGTAATTATTTTTCAACTCTTTGAAGTTTCTTACACCAAAAAGGAATAATTCTAAATACAGTTACGAGAGTCATGCGTTATTAATAATTCTTCATCTCTGTCACCGTTTGCTTTTTTTTTTGGAATGGCGCTCTCCTATTGGTTGGCTACGATCACGCCACCTTTGCCCCCCCCCCCCTCCCATCATGCCCCCCCACTCGCTTTTTGGTTTTTGTAACTATTGTGTTGGAGTGGGTCGCTCCTTAAATAAATGCATATATTAGTTAATAACTAAATGGAATCCTCTCTTTCTTTTTCCCAGTAAGAGACGCCTACGGAAGCCAACAGTACATAGACAGATAAAGCACATAGGCTATAGTTATTAACAAATATATGCATTTATATAAGGCGCCAATTTATAATTGTAACAAATAGTATTTGAATAAAAAAATTCAATTGGGTAAAACACGGGCGTTGCCCGGGTCATTCGGCTAGTATTTACTATATTTATGGGCACCGGACATAATCCCGACCGCCGAAATCCCGTCCAAAATTCCAGCAGGCGAAACCCCGTCCTGAGCTAATTCCAACAAATTATAAAATCCTTGCAAGCTTCAGTATCTGATTAAATAGTTTTTACTGTTAAGAGAATAATTTTCATAAAATATATTTTTAAAAATGACACAATAAAGCAAGGATGTTTCTTTTGTACCGAAAAAAACACACACACTTTCTACTTTCTTTACTGCAATGAAAAATGTTGGGAGGGCTTAGTTCATTAGTGGGGAATCCTTACAGCGGGTTTTACAATTTAATCTACCAGACCACTTCTAGAGCTCTAATACTGTATTGGACAATTCTGCTTATATGCGCGATAATGAAGAATGGAATCTTAGATATGATATTTAAGTAAACTAAAGAAATACTATTTTAGGACTTAGGTCGTTATAAAGATGAATAGCTGGAACTTAGTGGTTTATCACTTACAAAGTGATTCCCGTTTGCAACAGACTTAACTCTGCCTACTCAGAAGATTTATTTAAACGATGATTTCAGTAAAATAGATTGACTCTTATCTCAGCTAATAAGTTAACAAAATGTTGTTTTAGTCAAGGATGGCCGCGGACGTCAAAGTTCAGTTTGTTGATAGGAAAATATACTTTTATATGCTTGGTATACAAATAATAATTCATAAAAATATTATGAAAATGGTGTACCTTTTCAAAAACGTGTAAGAACAGTCTATTTAATCATTGATGAGAATTTTCGTCCAGTAGTTCCTTTCAGTATTTTCTTACAGAAGGTTTTCAGATTGATCGATTAAAACGCTCTATGGTGTATTTGATTGTATACGAATTAAGTTTGCAAAGTCTAGCCATTATAATTTATCTCTATATATTTATTTCGGCCCATAGCTTATTGGGAAATTATTTTGTCCTTTCCAGATCCGTCTTTTGACGGTATCATAGGGTTTTCTTCCGGAATTATCCATGAATTCCATATTGTGAATTCATGATCCGTTATGTTTATATAAATTTTGTTTATAAAATGACGATTATTAATTTTACTCAAAGATTAATTAGTTGAACGCGAAAAATATATTGTTTTAGTATGAGAATCCACCGTTTTAAAAATTTATGATTCAAGTCTATAAAACATTTTGTATTTTCAAAGTATACATTTTCAAAACACAATTTTAAGTATAACCTAACCCAAACTATTTTCTTTGACATTAAAATTATTTGATGGAATATAAATTAACACTAGAACGTTCTATAAGAGAAGACATAACAATGTGGATACTTCTGTCCTCTAGTTGGAGGTTGGACGGGAAACTATGGTCAAAGAACTTCTGGATTATTTTACTCGGTCATACAAAAGGTAGCAAAAGCCTGGTATACTCTCTGCCCGGTATCAAAGAGAAAATGTCAAGCACTGAATGATCCCTTTGAACAATTCACAGACACAAGCCGAAAAACAATGTAAAAAGGCCTTCGATCAGAGGAGGTGTCAAAAGAAGGCTGAAAAGTAGCAAATGAACATAGTAATATAAAAATATCATATTCAAATATTGATTCAATAAATTTGAAAGACGAAAGATGGCAAGAAATTTCACCCCGGGAGCCTTCAACTTTCGAGACGGCCCTTAGTGAAGTGGTGGTGGTGATCGTGTCTTGTTCAATTGAAAGGGGGCATGGATCTTCTGGACGGCAGGAGGACGACGGCCATCCTTGCGTCAGCGAAGTCCCGAATTTATCTGTACTTCGTGCAGGTGGGGCTGGGTGGTGGAATTGAGGACCCCCTCATCGCCTGAAAGAGGACACTTGTACGGTGGGGAAGACTCGCCGGCTGAAAATTTAAATTTGTGATTATCAATTCTTCTTCAAATTATTATATAATGAGGCAAAATAGCCTAGCTGCGAAAGCTTTAGACTTTAGAACCTGATGTCCCTGGTTCGAACACGCTTTTCGCTATCTTTTTATTTTCTCTAATTATTTTTGTGATCACTGAATTGTCAATAAATTTGTTTTTATTTGTCAATTGTCAATTGAAAGGGGGGTGTCATTGCCCTGTTAGTCAGTCGCATTTCAGAGTTCCCTGTAGGCCTTCACGTTTACCGTAGCGGCTCGGGGCTCACAACACTCTACTTCGCCTTACAGGGCAGTCCCTTACTTGTACTGCTTCTCCCGCCCGCCACGTAGAGGAGTAGTAAATGTAGCAGTTAATGTAAGATGGCACACATAGGGCAAGTAGTTTGGATTAATAAGGTCAATTCATAAGCTATAAAACGAAGAGAAAAATTCTTTTATTAAAATGCATAGGCTACTAGCTTTCGGGCTCCAAGCCCTTCCACAGGTACTGAGTACCTGTGGAAGGGCTTGGAGCCCGAAAGCTAGTAGCCTATGCATTTTAATAAAAGAATTTTTCTCTTCGTTTTATAGCTTTTTAACAATTCATTAAGAGAAATTTCGTCAATCTCATTAAAGGTCAATTCATATTTCTTTTTCAGAAAAACTGGTAGCTCAGGGGGGTAGTCATTCAACAGATATGAGAGGATACAAAAGCATAAGACACCACAACTCTTTTTATTCTCAATTTAAGACATCTTTCGGGCAAGCTCTTCTTTAGCTAACTAAATCGTGAGGAACACGAGAAGTATCACCAGATCATGATCAACACAATTTGCATAAATCACTTCCCGACAGTCATTTTCAGACCGTCCATTCACGACTGTCGCTGAACCACTCGACCGCAGAGGACTTCCGTCATCTCGTTACGCTGCGACCATTCTCGCCCGGCCAACTTTCTCCTTCAATTCTTCTGAGGGATTATTTTGGAACTAATCTGCTGTCACCATGTCATTGAGGTCAGTCGGGTGGGGATTTAAAAGATGGAGGAACACGGTCGAGTGTATTTAGTTACAAGATATAAATATGTTGGATATGTTAATATACATTACAAAAAATATTCTGCTGATTTTAGAATATTTTTGAGATTTAAAATTATTACTTGCTGATTCTGATTATTTTTTGGATACATGAGTATGTTTGTGATATTGCAGTCGTGGTAATATTAATAAAAAATAGTTTATCTCAGAATTAGCTTCATTTGAGATTATTGAAAATAAAATACAGAATTTGAGAAAGTGCTGCCTGATTTGAGGTGAGTAGAAGAAAATAAAATATTACACATATTTACATAGCTACCAAATATTTGAGCCGGCCAATGGGAAACAACAACAATGAGTTTATATAGGGTAAGCCGCGACATCTTGTAGTGGACTTTAAAGAGTAGTTTGATCTACGAAATATAATTTTAAATTTAAAAATGAATTTTTATATAATTATTATGTGATGTGTGATATGGAATGAGGGGCATTCTTACAGAACCTGTGTTCAAATATTTGATATGTATTCTTCATGATTAGATGTCGATTTATCATTTTATTTTCGCTAGCCTACAAATTACCTTTTATTGCTCTAATGATCCCATCATCTTATGAAACTTCCTTTTCTTCCATACAATTTTTCAGGTTTTGAGGACAGGAAGTACAGTCACTAGAGGATGGGTTGGGGAATAAGATGGTTGAGGCACCAGTTCTAAGCCTAATTCCTACAATTTTACTAATGTAAACGTCGACCTCTGTGTTGAATTATTGCGATCCAGAAGGGGGATTTATTTCTTACCAACCTTGGACGTTTAATATGTAACTCCGAAGTATTTACAAATATTGTCCCACTTATATATATACTAGCCGAATGACCCGGGCAACGCCCGTGTTTTACCCGATTGAATGTTTTGATTCAAATACTATTTGTTACAATTATAAATTGGCGCCTTAAATAAATGCATATATTAGTTAATAACTATAGCCTATGTGCTTTATCTGTCTATGTACTGCTGGCTTCCGTAGGCGTCTCTTACTGGGAAAAAGAAAGAGAGGATTCCATTTAGTTATTAACTAATATATGCATTTATTTAAGGAGCGACCCGCTCCAACACAATAGTTACAAAAACCAAAAAGCGAGGGGGGGGAGCAAAGTCAAAAACAAAGTGTCTCGCGTAGTGGCGGCGCCATCGTAGTCACGTGATCGTAGCCAACCAATAGGAGAGCGCCATTCCAAAGAAAAAGCAAACGGTGACAGAGATGACGCATGACGCTCGTAACTGTATATAGAATATAAATCCTTCAGAATTCCAAAAGACCTTTACCGTAATAATTTATTTTAAAAATATTTATGAGAGGGAGGAATTGTATTCAATTCTATAAATCTGTAGCGACAAGTTTGGCATCAACGATGAGATCCCAATTTTCTCTGTACTACACAATCCTGTGGATAACTGTAGATAATAGGATGTTGAGATGTAAGATCTGGTTAATCTATTGACAATATTGCGCTGATTAACTTCCTTTTTTATCAACGTTGGAAAGCATTGGAAGGCAATCCAGTTGAATATAGGATGCAAGGAAGATGTCTAAGGTGGCGCCTAAATCATATTTGCTTCTTAGAATGACAAAATATCTTTCATTTTCCTCGAAGGAATTTCAACAAGCCTATCCCCACCGTAATGTCTGAGGCATCGTTTTGTAGGTATTAATGAAACCAGGCTTCATTTATAGCCACAAATATTGTTAGGGCCGCAAGAAAGAATTGATAAACCCTTTGACAGTGCATTTTTGTAAATTAATTGTATCTTTTGAGAAACAAAAAAAAAACAAATAAAAAAAAATATTCATCTTAACGGTGAATGCGTATACACATAAAATTCTATAATAAAATCATTAGATCTCAGAGTTTATTTCGATTCGTATACATGTATTGAAATATTCTACGTGTCTATAAAAGGTTTACTAATTCGTATTCTAAAAACAAATAATCAAACTTTCGAGTTGTAAATTTTATATATTTCACAAGCGCGTCTTAAAACACACACACACACACACACACACAACACACACAAAGAACAATCTTTGTTTGACTTGATTCAGGGGATATAAAAGATCCCAAACCTCCCTCACAATTTATACAGATAAAGAAGTAAGATAATGCAATTACAACAATTTCGTATATGTTTCTTGTATCGTTCTAGGTGTAGAAGATTTGGATTCAAATTACAAGGGAAGGAATCTCTTGACATCATGTTGAAGAAGGAATAAAAGTTAACGGCGACGTGTTTCTTATATTAATGCTGTAAATTCGGCAAGCTTTCGGACTTTGACGTCATTCAACAGGCAAAAATTCTCTAGTCAAGCAAAGATTTAACTCGTGTTCGTTTTGAAGTCGATGTATCTACCCTCACTAATAGTTTCAAATATATGACCATAGAAGAGATATCTATTTCGAAAATTTGCTTTTCAATTTTACAATGAAATGAAGAAATATTTTCATATAACTCGATAAATATAAGATAAAATATGGAAAGTTCATATACTTTATTTTAAAATGATATCAATTATATATATATAACGGTGTATATTAAATATAATATCGAATTTCAATAAGATATATGCGATAGCTAATGCTCTAGTTTTAAATAAAATTATTCACACAAGGAACTCATTCTCCGCACCAAACAACCCGACGACTGACCCAGTTGACAGTTAAAGAAGCCACAAAGCAGGTGTTATATATCTTCTTTGTAACTTGAAGTTTTTCAATTTCCGGGTTTGACACCATTGTCGGCGATCTCAACGTAATTTACACCAAGTCTGAGAGAGAATGAGAGGTCAGAGCATTTAAAAGAAATTATATCGTCTTCACGAAATGATTCTTTTTTTATATATATATAACCAACCCTCAGTTTTTATATTTATGGTTGAATCTCACTCATTTTTAGAATAATTTTGTATTATGATGCATTAGCGCACCATCTATTATGAAATTTCGAAACTATTATAGACGCGTATAATTCTTTCAAAAATAATAAAATATCTACTGCCCTTACTGGAATGGAAAAATTAATTATGAGCACTAAATCAGCCAGGCCCTCCCATTAATTTTTCCATTGCAGTAAGGGCAGTAGAAATTGTTAAATTATTAAAAGAATCATACGCGTCTATAATAGTTTCTAATTATTTTGTATGGAAAACCCAAATAGTTTGGTTATTAAAGATTTTTAAATCTATTTTTTCATAGTTCAAGAAGAAACAACCCCTTGTGTCAGTATCAAAGTGGAAATATCAGGTCTCCGGAGATAAGTTTCTTTTCAAAACCATTTATTCCATTAGTTTATAAGTTTTGGATACGAAAGCCCTTCTACAGCAGAAACACTCTGAAATAAAGTCATAATATTTCCACGTGGAAAATTAGGAAAGACAAACTACAGGATGAAACAGCAATTTTATTTAAGGCAAGAACCAACTATGAATGATAAACAAAAGATAAACAATGAGGGAAGTTTACAGAGTAGCTAAATATGAACATCAAAAATGATACTCTGTTAATAAAATAATAAATATTTGCTAAATAGTTCCTTCCCTATGGGAGCTGTGACCCACAGCTTACAATTATTGTAGTTACTCACATGGATCTGTGGTGCTTCAGCCAAGTATTCCATCGGAGTCTTGGAACTTTGTCCCTTGTACCTTTGCGTCCTTTTTCTTGCGGCGTGAAGACCGGCTTTGTCGTCATATCGTCTATAGGGACATCGTCATCTTGGAGGGAAGTCTTGGCATTAACAGGGCGGTGGAATCCTGAAGCCAGTCTCTGATATGTAGATCACAGCGCCCATGGCCTCTAGGTCTTCTAGGCGATCTTCAGTTTGTCTTAACTAATTTACCCAGTATCTCCACCAAAATGCCACCTGGAAAATAAGGAAAGACAAACTTCAGGATGACACGGCAATTTTATTTATGGCAAGAATCAACTATGAATGATAAACAAAAGATTAACAATGAGGGAAGTTTACAGCATAGCTAAATATGAACATCAAAAATGATACTCTGTTAATAAAATAATAAATACTTTGCTACAATATTGTAAGTAATAATATGATGGGTATTTTTCAGAGCGTTTCTTTTGTATAAGTGTTTTCGTATCCGAAAGTTAAAGATTTATGAAACAAATGGTTTTAAAAAGAAACCTACCCCCAGAAGTCTGATATTTTCACTTTGATATATATTTTTCATATTTTTATAAAGCTATATCAATTAATATATGTTTGTGAAATTTCGAAACTATCATAGACGCGTATGATTTTTTTAAAAATTAAACAATTGCTACTGCCCTTACTGCAATTGTTGGAAAAAAGAAGAGCAATAGTAAAATTAATGGGAGGGCCTAGCTGATCAGTGGTGAAAACTTCGCCAGTTTAATCTACCATACCGCTGTTATATTGCACTTTTTCGGTTTTACACTGATGACTCAGGCCCTCCCATTAATTTTACCATTGGAATAAGAGCAGTGGATATTGTTTAATTTTTTTTTAAAGAATCATACGTATCTATAATAGTTTCGAATTTTCATAACAGATGGCGCGCTAATGCAACATTATATATGTTTGTGTTTATCGTGTATCATTATTATTTATTTATAATATAACTAGCGAACCCGGCCACGCGTTGCTGTGGCTAAATTGTAATATGTTAAATTTACATCATACTAAACTATTCAGTACAGTAAAGTTAATATTCACTTATAAAGATAAAATAGCCCTTCATTGTAATCATTGACTATAATCACTGCATGAATAAATGTCAGTGAACTCGTTTATATGTATTGTTTTTTGTTTTCGAGATATTCTAATAGAACGTTCTCACATTTTCTGTAAAATATTTATATATGCACAAACACAGAATATAATCACTATGTCTTAATTTCGCTATAATTATTGTTATAAATATTATTCTAAAATAATTCGCCAGAAATCGTCCTGATAGTATACTAAACAACTTTCCAAAGTTTCATGGCAAACACCTAAAATAAAATAATACTTTTAATACTTTGCTACAATATTAAAAAGAGGGGGGCTTAGGTGTTTAAAATGTAAAATGTGCTCTAAATAGTATTACATAGAGCCTTCATAACAAACATATTTAAAATAAACCAATCAAAATATAATAATGCTGTAAAAACAGACCTTGCTACAATAATATAAAAGAAACGAAAATAAAAAAAGACACCCACGCTGAGCCTCGAACCTAGGTTTGTTACAAATATTATTAAAAAATTGTTTATGTTAATTTTTATTTTAAAAAGCCTACATTTTAAATAAAATAATATTTTTAATAATTTGCTACAATAATATAAAAGAAATGAAAAAAAAAAAACACCCACGCTGAGCCTCGAACCTAGGTTGCGGGGGAACGAAGCTGTGTACCTAACCTATAGGCTAAGCTTGACGTTACAAATAAGCTCATGCGAGGCTATTTCAGGCCATACGTCTGCCGCGAGGGGGCGCTGATTGCGAGTGAATCTACGTTTTATCGTAAATAAAAATGCAACGAAGGGTTATTTCTAAAGAGTAATTAGCCAGAAACCATCCCGGTAGTATACTAAACATCTTCCCAAAGTTTCATCACGATTGGTTGAGCGATGTAGAAGATTATCACTGACGAACGGACGGACGGACGGACCAACGGACCAACAAACATCCATTTTTATATATATAGATTATTTCGGCGAAGCTGTTTGCTCAGTTTCTTTTGAATATTCTCATTTATGATGAGCTTATCATCCACGAAATGCATAAATGATCTTTTAAAGAATTGAATTCCAGAAGATGGGCGAACAGCCTGGTCGAAACTTTCAAAATATATAGATTCTTTAGTTTTATATTTATAATTTGAGTTAAAATGGATGTCTCTTTCGGTTTAACCAGATGGAATTATATAAAAACATACCGCAAGGCTTTTATAAATATTTAAGAGATATATTGGACTTTGCCTTTTCTCAACTTATGGTTGAAATGAATGTGGGAGAAAATTCCTCAAAAATAAACTTCCACTTTTCTCTTACTGTCATTGAATATATTTAGAAGAACCCCTGGCTCTTCAGTGGTAAACCTTCTCGACGTTTCTACAGTTTGTTCTAATACAAATATTGCGTTGGACGTTTATCGTTTGCTATTTGAATTACATTTGGCAAATAATTTTATAATATTTTGTATATGCAAATGACGAATTGTGCACTCAGAGTAAAATAAAGTCTCTAATTATCCACTATGATTATAATGGCTTGTAGCATGTGAATTTGGGTTGAGTAAAACATTTCAACGGCAATTTCTTTTTTTTTACTAATAAGATATAATTACTCTAAATAACGTATTAAATTAAATTGTAAACAATATAAAAAACATTTTAGTTGGCCGTGGGACAAGTAACTGTCCAGACAGAGAATGTCCAGACATGCTTAGAGAATGTTACAAGTAACTATCCAGTCATGCTGAGAGAAATTTTCAAGTAACTGTCCAGACAGAGAATCTCTAGACATGCTAAGAGAAATTTACCCGGCTGTGAGACAAGTAACTGTCCAGACAGAGAATGTACAGACATGCTGAGTGAAAGTTACAAGTAACTGTCCAGACATTCTAAGAGAAAGTTACAAGTAACTGGCCAGACATTCTGAGAGAAAGTTAAAAGTAACTGTCCAGGCATTCTAAGAGAAAGTTACAAGTAACTGACCAGACATGCTGAGAGAAAGTTAAAAGTAACTGTCCAGACAGAGAATGTCCAGACATGCTGAGAGAAAGTTAGCCGGCCATGGGACAAGTAACTGTCCAGACAGAGAATGTCTAGACATGCTGAGAGAAAGTTACCCGACTGTGAGACAAGTAACTGTCCAGACAGAGAATGTCTAGACATGCTGAGAGAAAGTTACCCGGCTGTGAGACAAGTAGCTGTCCAGACAGAGAATGTACAGACATGTTGAGTGAAAGTTACAGGTAACTGTCCAGACATTTTAAGAGAAAGTTACAAGTAACTGGCCAGACATGTTGAGTGAAAGTTACAAGTAACTGTCCAGATATTCTAAGAGAAAGTTACAAGTAACTGGCCAGACATGCTGAGAGAAAGTTACAAGTAACTGGCCAGACAGAGAATGTCCAGACATGCTGAGTGAAAGTTACCCGGCTGTGAGACAAGTAACTGTCCAGACAGAGAATGTACAAACATGCTGAGTGAAAGTTACAAGTAACTGTCCAGACATGCTGAGTGAAAGTTACCCGGCTGTGAGACAAGTAACTGTCCAGACAGAGAATGTACAAACATGCTGAGTGAAAGTTACAAGTAACTGTCCAGACATTCTAAGAGAAAGTTACAAGTAACTGGCCAGACATGCTGAGAGAAAGTTACAAGTAACTGGCCAGACATTCTAAGAGAAAGTTACAAGTAACTGGCCAGAAATGCTGAGAGAAAGTTACAAGTAACTGGCCAGACAGAGAATGTCCAGACATGCTGAGTGAAAGTTACCCGGCTGTGAGACAAATAACTGGCCAGACAGAGAATGTAAAGACATGCTGATAGAAAGTTACCCGGCCGTGGGACAAGTAACTGTCCAGACAGAGAATGTCCAGACATGCTGAGTGAAAGTTACCCGGCTGTGAGACAAATAACTGACCAGACAGAGAATGTACAGACATGCTGATAGAAAGTTACCCGGCCGTGGGACAAGTAACTGTCCAGACATGCTGAAAGTCAAATAGTTAGCATCAGTTATCGGGGGAAGTTGGGTGGAAAACATCCTCTGTAGATAACCCGGGAGGGGCCCTAGATTTCTCTCTCCCAATTAGATGCCTCTTGTAAAACACTTCAGTTGTTGGTTAGATACATGTATTCACTTCAAATTACTCCATGTGCCTTTTAAGATATTGTCACTGTCAATATATTTATTTCCGCTTTTATAATAAATATATATTTATATATATGCATAATCTTCACCCTGCCACAAGATTTTTCAATATATAAAAAATATAATGTTTCAAATAAAATTGGGCGAAACATAAAATAGCTTTTTTTAGTGAATTTTGCCTTAACAAGAACGAAGTTTATTAAATGCATTCAACAGTTTTATTACACAATATTGTGGTAATATCAAAAATTGTTTTGAAAACGAAATTACAAAAAGCTTATCAATGAGTTTATTTTGTTAAATTGAATAACTGGCAAGCTGTCAAACTTTTCTACGGCCCTATAAGTAAACAAGGATGCGTTTTATTTCTCCTATATATATTTCTCGTAGGAAGACTTCGGCCTAACAGTTCCCCAAATATACGATTTAATAAAGGTGATTGCAAAAATAATTCCCGTTGTTTCGTTTTATCATCAACAAAATACTCGTTTCCAATCGTCGCTTGCTGTAAGTTAGCCCTCTCACTGACGAAGATTCCCCACCGCTGAGTCACCACGTGGAAGCGGAAACAAGAAAAGAGGGCTCCCAAATCCATAATTAGCTTCCAAGTTGTTGACTTCCCCAATTAACTGCTTTCTCAACCGACTCTCTGAAGTTTTATTTTCTGGAACGCACACCGTGGGGGGTGGGCTCTCCAGATTCCCCCCTATCTAGGTGTGAAGACAACTTTTAAAGCTTAGTATTCCTATGAGACTAATATTGTAGCAAGGTATTTATATGAAAATTCGAAACTATTATAGACGCATATGATTCTTTTTAAAATTAAACAATTCTACTGCCCTTACTGCAATGGATTAATGCCCTCCCATTAATTTTTCCATTGCAGTAAGGGCAGTAGAAAATGTTTTATTTTAAAAAGAACCATACGCGTCTATAATAGTTTCAAATTTTTATAACAGATGGCGCGCTAATGCATCATAAAGTATTTATTTATTTTAAATACAGATTATCAATTTTGATATTTATATTATTTATATTTTCCTACTCTCTCTCTCTGGAAACTTCCCTTATTGCTATCTTGTATCTTATAAAGGTTGATTTTTTTAGCCTTAAATAAGTTACCGTGTCATCCTGAAATTCGTCTTTCCTAATTTTCTACGTTACATTTGGTGGAGATGCTGGGTAGATTAGAGGAGACAAACTGACAATTCCCGAAAAGACCTTGAGGCCATGGGTGCTGTGATCTACAGTTTCCAAGACTGGCTCCAGGTTTCCACCGCCGTGTTAAAGTCAATGCTTCCCTACAAGAAGACGATGTCCCTCTTGACGATACGACGTCAAAGTCGTTCTCTACGCCTGGGGACAAAGTGTCAAGTCTAAGGAAATCTATGGCAGAAGCAGGTTAGATCCATATCAGTAGCTACAATATTTGCAAGCTGTGGGCCACAGCTCCCATCAGAAGGAGTTATGTAGCTAATTTTCTACGTTACAATATGAAGACCTACCAATGAATTCTGTAGATATGTGTTGTGTCTCAAAATACCACAATATGAAAGAAAAAAACTCATAACCTTTCAATTATTAATCTCTTTTTATTCAAATAAAAAAAAATGAAAAGTGTTGAGCGATCAGTCGAAATACACTAGCGGAAATGGAAAGTGATTCACCCAGAATAAACTGGTGAAATTTAATGAAACCTAACATGAATATATTAGCATTACAATGTTCAAATATTCAAAAATTTGAAAAATCTGAATTTAACTGTTTTCCACATATTGTATCAGAATATAATTTTGTACGCAAATTTACATCAGACTGTACAGAGGGTGTTCCATTTTTTGAAAGAGCGATTTAGAGCTCTATTGAAAGTAATTTACAAATGTTTGTACAACTTGGAGTTTTCTATGTGTAAGTCCTGACGTTTAGCAACAGCCCTGCCTCGATGCTTCCAGGAATTAAGGCTTCGTCTTAAAATATTTTGATCAAGAAAATTTCAATAGTCCTTAACGACTTTCTAAAGACCTTCTAGTGTCTTTGGTTTCCGCAATCCAAAAACAGATAAATTCATAGGGCTAAGTCTTGGGATTTGGCAGGGATGTGCTTAAAAGGGATGTATAAAATATTGGTTTCATTCCTCTTTTCGTCCAGGTATTGACGTGTTGAAAGTGAGGTATGACTCGTGAATTTATCCTGGTGCAGCCACACGGATCTTGAGTCACTTGGATACAGAAATGCGATCTCATTGTCGAATAATGGGTCTAAGACAATTCTTTGGTTGATTTGCGAATTTAACTTAACAATTGGGTTCACCTCCTTTATAGGAAGCTTCCCATTGTAGCAGAAACCTGCAACGATCATAAAGCTCTTTGAGAAACTTTCCTTGCATTTATTGACCTAGTTCCAATGGTGTTTATTTGAAAAGTAAGCGTAGTAAATTGCACAAAGTTGGTTGTTATGATTAACTATATAATTTACTACACCTTACAAAATTGACAGCCTATAACATATTATGTTCTGAAGAAATTGCACCGAAAATTTCCTCTGTAAATATGGCGTCCATTCTTTTTCCATTTCAGAAAGGTTAGTAAGACGGACAAACTCACAATATTTCAGCTTTTTAGAAGAGGTAGTTTAAGAATGATGACCTGGCCCTTATTGGTTGAACGACCGTTCGGAAGAAGGTGTGGCAGGATGTCAAAGGTGGAAGTCCGATGTCTTCTGCACGCGCAAATAGCAGACGATGGTTGATTAGATATCATCTGATAGGATAATCTATGGCCTTGCAGTGATAACTTGGACACTGTATGCTTCATCGATCATCGCATATACAGTAATCGATACCCTCATCAAAATGTCCTCTGTTTGTGAAAATTTGTAGAAACTTTCTTTTAAAAAAATATTTCAGAATTAATATAAGGATTCTCTAATATATATATTTGTTTTTGGAGTAAAGCGGAAATCTTAGATTTAAGATTTTGAATAATTTTATTGAGAGACATCTGTCAAAGAAACGCATAAAGAAGTAAATATAAAAGAGTCTTTCAGAGAGGGATTTAATCAAAACTGAGACTAGAAATGTATTATTCTGGATTTTCAGGCCATGTGAATTAGAGTACCGTTTCATGGCTGGAAGCAATTATGATTTACAACTTTTAAAAAAGTAAATATGAAAGAGAATGTGTACAATTGTATACATTCGAAGTGGCTCCTCCAATGACTAAGAGTCCTCCTATAGATAAGGAAGATCTTAGTTAACCCCTCTTATCCCAAAGCTAAAGGAAAATATGTATATAGAGGCTTTTATTTCCGAAAGGATGTAGTTAGCGTCGTGATATCCAGCCCTTGTCTGTAGAGCCAGTTGCCCTGCAAGGACGATTAATGATGTTGATGACCTCTCGGATGAGAAGTCAGTGACAGGACCAGTACCAGCGGTAGATCACACAGGCTATGTAGGGTCCTGGCATAGCTACTTTGGTAGAGATAGCATACTTCAAGTGAGATCTCATATACTCAATATATTCAAATAAACAATTCATATATAAATAGTGAAAATACAAATAATGAGCCCATTGATTAAACTACAATATGCCCCCCCCCCCCAAAAATAACTTTAAAATTGATAATACAGAGCTTCAATTAAAAAATCCAAACCCATGTGCTAGCACACAACCATCAGAACAGCCATCTTCTCTCCGCACAGCTCAAGAAATCCATAGAGAGAACTGGTCTACATGAGTAACCCATTCAATGTAAGTGGAGTATCTTGGACCTTGACGAAATTTAATTTCATTATTTCGACGAGCAGCGCTCTCTTCTTCATAATGGTTTCATTTCTTGTAAATAGTTAGCGCGTTATTGCTTTATATAATATACTACCCGAATGACCCGGGCAACGCCCGGGGTTTACCCGATTAAATGCTTTTATTAAAATACTATTCGTTACCATTATAAATTGGCGCCGTGGATGTCATTCTTGTATAATATATAAATAAGTTTTGAAAATTATAAAAAATATATATATATATGCATCGGCCGGGAATCGAACCCGGGGGGCCCGCCACTATAATATATAAATGAGTTTTAAAAATTGTAAAAAAAAAATGCATCGGCCGGGAATCGAACCCGGGGCGCCCGCGTGACAGGCGAGCATTCTACCACTGAACCAAAAGCTAACGGTGACAGAATAAAAAAAGCAAACCGTGACAGAGGCGAGGAATGACGCTCGTAACTGTATATAGAATATATAAAGAGACAAGGGTCGCCTCTCCCGTCAAAGCCACAACACCAGCTTTGGAAAACTGAAAAGCGTCCATATAGAGACCATGGTTTCGGGCTAATGGGCTTCGTCAGTCTAGGGGCGGACTTTAATCCATGAGATCCACACGGGATCTAATGGAATCTTGACAATCTGCCAAAGACCGAGGCCGCTAGTTGCGGCGACGGTCAATAGATGGCGTCTGGTTTTAGAAGTCTATTTTGACGGGAGAAGCGACCCTTGTCTCTTTAGATCAATTTCCTCCCGGCAAAATTTCCATCTATAAAAATATATATAAGCTTATAGAGGATAGTAGAATTATATATAATTTATTTGCATTGTAAACGTTTTATTTGTAAATGTGAAAATCGTGCTATTAATGATATCATTTCTCGTACATAGATGGCGCGTTTTACCTTTTGTTTGAATAATGATCTTCATCTTGTTCCAAAAATTGCAGAAAATATTTTAAATACTTAATCACAACTATTACTTAAAATATTTATTTTCTAATTTATTATAATTGGCAAGCTTTCGAGTTAAATAACTCTTCCACAGGCTTTGTATTAAACCTATGGAATATCACGTATGATTTGGATCACATTAGATGTGAAAAACATACATGAATCGACAAAAAAAGAACATTAAGTAATGCAGATTTATTCTTCCATAATTCGAACGTGTACAGATACTCGCTACAAAGCGACGTTCGTCTTAACGACCAGCTCACATTTACGACGGACTCACTAAGATATAACTTCCAGTCGTCCCTTATAATCAGAGAACAAAATTTTAAAATTAGAAAAAGGCAAATTTACTGATCGTGCAACTGAAAATTTCTGATGGCTTGCTCAAAGGAACAGCTTACACCACACTGAAGATGGTCAAGACCATGAAAGACGTAGGTTTTTTGATCTTCTTTATAAATCAAGAAAATTTACTCTGCCAATATTATGGAATTTCAAAACATATCAACGATTATTTTATATTTATTCCGATAGGTGGCGTAATCCATCATCAGCTTTTAATTGCACGAACAGGATAATATTTTAAAATTTCATTACCATATACATTTTCCTTATTATTCGATTTTTTCAAAAGTTAAAAGTTTTATTATCACGACTCATCAATGCTTCTAATACCAAAAATAATAATCCCTATAAGATATGAATCGAGGGAAAAATTCCATCATGGGAAGAGTTTTTTACTATATACAGCTTTTAATTAAATCGAGCTTTCGGTTCTAGGAGTCTATCAACAGAATTAAGGTTAATTATAACACAACCTTCTTTTTTTCACCTTTTCAATTTTATTTTGCTTCAATTTACAGGAAAGAGGCTGTCATAAATATCAGATAGTTTAAGACATCTATTGATAGATTGGTCTGATATGGTTATAAGGGCTTCAGAATTAAACTTTGTTGTTTGCTATTGATATAGGATTAATGGCTGGTGGGTTCAGATAGCTAGAAAATGAAGAGAGTGACCAATGTCTCTAATAGGATAATATTGTAGCAAAGTATTTATTATTTTATTAATAGATTATAGGTTTTATGTTTATATTTTGCTATTCTGTAAATTTCCCTCATTGCTTATATTCTGTTTATCATTCATTTTTTGTTCTTGCCTTAAATAAATTGTTGTATCATCCTGGAGACTGTCTTTCCTAATTTTTCACGTGGCAATATAAAAGAGATCTATCGTCGTAATTGCTGATGTATCTATTGTGATACTCACTCCCACACTTCTACCAGTCTCTCCTATATATTCTCCTGCATATATGCCTAACACATCACAATCTCTACTTAAAATGGAATAAACTGCTTTTGTTTTATTGATTGGAAAGATGGAAATACTGATTTTGATGTAAGTATATCCAATTAAACTGTCAATATTGAGGGAATTTCTGAACCAAAAATTACTCATCACTTCTATATAAAATTGGTGAAAGTTCTAAAATGATTCACCAATGATATAAACCAAGTCTTTATAACTCTTTCTTTTCTACAATTAGTGAACTGTACATTTTATAAGGATTGTGAATGCTTGATTTATATCACACCCACATATAGATTAATTAAAATAACAGGTCTTATACAAATTCACCACAAGAAGGAAGCATAGATGGAGCTCCTATACTCCAGACAGCACAGAACCCAACAACAGCCTCCAGGTCCGACGCATGTCCAGTGGCCACAGAATCCACCGTGCATGTTTGATGTGCGGTCAACCATCCTAGAAATTTCGATAATTAAATCAACAAGCAGATGAGTTAGGTATGCATTCGTTGTCTACTGAGATCTCTTGGGCAATTCTAATTCTCCACACCACATTTTTTATGCGAGCGATAGGTACCCAGAAGTATTTGAAAACTATATATTTGGGCAAAATGTTTATTTTATATATTTATTATTATTAATTTTTAGGTGCTTCAAGCTTTGATCAATTGCTCAAAGCTTGCAATACCACAAAATAAAGAAACTCTTTGCTCAAAAAAACTCTAGTTCTCTCATTGTAATGTTATATTTAACATAAATTTATTTGTATGTTTTTAACCTATATGAATATAAGACATTCCTATATGTCCACTTGTGTTATCCCTACAATCACCCACAACCATGGAGTGATTGATACTTGGTATTCCGCTGGCATTGCGCTGGGACGCCCATAAATATTGCTGGAGTCACTTGGAAGCTTAAATTTGATAAGCAGCTCTTGGTGGTGGGCAGTTTTATTGGCTTGCAAGAATGTCTGGCAACTTTCTAATCTCTCTCTGTGTTTACACATATCCCAGAACAATGTTAAAACAGACAAAATGCAATGATTTTATTCATTTAAAAACTTTTGACTAGCCTTCGAGCATCTCGCTCTTCTTTAGGTTCATCGAGGTTTGATGAAAAATACTGTTAAAATGAAGAAATTCTAGTTCTTGATTTTTTTAACATTAGAAATGATGTGTACTGATTATAATTCGAACATTTCTGAGTTATCCTCCTAGAACTGTGTAGAAAGTAAGGTGCTTTCAGAATTTTGTCCAAAGTTTTGTCTCTATTTTAATAATAAAGTCATTTTTTTTGAAAATTTTATTTGAATATAATATTAATACATATTCATATATTTTTATCTATAGCTAAATCTCAATACAAATTTTTCTAGAATAAATTGAATAATATTTTTTAGAATGTTTTAAAATCATATTAAATATCTATGATAGAAGGAATTGAAAAAAAAGTACTTATTTTTCTGTTAATTTATTTCTGCGCAAGTAATAATAAAGTTGTGATTTAGGAAATGAAAGTACTCATCGAATAAAATAAACTTATTTTTCCATTGTGTACATAATCTATGCTTCAATATATAGAAGAAATATGAAATCAAAGACCAAATTTTGAATATAAATGATCGAATATAATATAGGTATTGTAAAACTATAATAGTGTCATTTCCTCAAAATTAACATTGCCCAGAGAAACTCAAAGAGATCAAAATATGGACAATTTTTATAAATGATATATCTTCATTTTTGGTTATTGATTACATTTTATTCAAAATGGTAAATTTTGCTTTTTAAATTAGCCTCTCCGTAAGCTAATGGAAGAAGAATGGAGGTAAACGACTTGTAGGCAGAAATGACGAGACGGTGTCAAATTGAAAGATAAGATGTCACTGGCTTATGACAGTTTTATCAATAAACCGAAACTTATCAAGAATTGCGGGTAAAGGTCATCCATATGTTGCAAGCTACAATTAAGAACGTTATCTTCGCTTGCGTGCGACGAAACCGCTGAGCGATATCCAGTCAGTTTTCCTGAATGCAGAAATACAAGAATTCTTGTCTTGTACTTCACCAAACTCACAAGTTGTAAGAATATGTTCTTGCTCAAAATTCCATATTGTAGCAAAGTATTTATTATTTTATTAACAGAGTATTATTTTTTATGTTTATATTTTGATACTCTGTAAACTTCCTTCGTTGCTTATCTTTTGTTTATTATTCTTAGTTTGTTCTTGCCTTAAATAAATTGTTGTGTCATATTGAAGTTTGTATTTTGGCCAATTAGTCGAATAAAGTGGAATTTTTTATTCCCTAATATTTCCACGTGACAATATAAACGAAGATAGATGCATCAATCCCCTGTGGCAGCGAGTTACCAAAATGTCGAGAAATAAAGAAATTTGAAAAATTTCGACGTATCTATATATTTTCAACAAAGTCAAAAAATTCGAATTAGCCTTCTTTTTATGCCTGGTGACAAATATTCGATATTCTCTTGTCAATCTCAAAAATAGGGATTTTTAACTGGCCAAAGATGTTAAATGGAGTAAGAAACAATTTCGGTCTGTATTTTGTTAACAAATGAATCTCGCTTTGGCGTAGATTGTGATTACAGACTATGTTTTTTTGACAGATAGAAAAAAAGAAATCAGACTCTAAACATGATAGAAATTGAACGCCACTAAATCATAGTCTAATGTAGTCAGGTATCATCTGTGCAAATGTCCCCAAAGGCACTTCACATAATTAAGAATTAGAACTGGATTAGAAACTATGACATCACATTGATAGCTATGTGGTTCTCAAATTAATGTAAGAGAGAGAATCGGCGATTATTTCTTACATAATCATTAAATCAACTGATTGTTCCGAACATCACTAAATGAAATGTCTGATTTGACCGATTTCATAACTTCAACCTTGTAGGATAATACGAAATGAAAGACATTATTTTTATGGTAAGAAAGATAGCCAGAAATATAGACAGCTTTTTGTTAAAATTTCTAGATCTCGTGTGGCGACTTATTAAGTGGTTCGAATTTACGTCTTCAAATGAAGAGAAAAAGAGAAAATCGAAAAATGCGTTTTTTTATGCATTTATCAAAAATAAGTTTCACAAGATTGATATATATATATATATACAATGTTTTCTATATCACTTTAAATATATAGCGCAGGTTCACAACACAACACACACACCACACACACAACAACAACACACACAAGATTTAAAAAAAGTCAAACGCACCTGATTTAGGAAATTTAAATAAAAGCCAATATGTAAATACATTAATATCGGGTTATAGTCCTCATCGTTAGAGAGGTAACTACGAGAAGTTATAAAATCGGCCATAAATACGCTGTTTTAATGTATCTTTAAAAGGAAGAGGTCCTTTATTGCTAATGAATAACACACGCTCCTACTTTTTTACTATTTATGGTCATATATAAACACCAAGTACCATCTTTTAAATACCCATTAAAATCACGAGTTGAGCCTATTCTAAACATTTTAAAAATCCCGAATTTTGAATGGAATGTGTACTAACACGTGTCTATAGCAATCAGATAAATTTTATAAAAGGGCGTGCCTGGATCTGTAAAGAAAAAAAAAACATTTTTTTTCTCAAAATATTTCGAGAGATTGCTCTCTCTTTATCAATTTATATCACAGTAAACTAAATTTGCAAATTCTCGTAGATCACATGAAAACAAATTTGTCATTGGTCAAAAATAATTAATGATAATAATACTTCAAAAATTAAAAATAATAATAATAATAAAATTAAAATATTGTCGCGAGGAAAAATAATTAACTAGGCTTTCGAATTACTTTAAATATTTATTTAATGAGCTATATGATATTGATTTTAAAATAAAAGAAGAGTTACTGTTTACGTGAGCCAAATCAACCCAGCCGTTAGAGCAAGAAGGAGAATCGAGATATTTTCTCGTTCCACGTGACGCCACTGTTTACCCCGACCGGTCGGTCCAGATAAGAGGGAATACCAGGAAACTCTGTCCTCCTGACAATATTATGAAAATTACAGGCTTTTGTGAAATTAGTAATGCAGTATTTTATATAGTGTTTTTTGAAATAAAATGTAAGGAAATAAAAAATAGAAACAAATGAAGTTGACTGCGATTATTAAACAAAAAATTAAGTTAAAAGAGTCACATAAGGTTCGAGGATTTTTTTATATCTATTCACACTAGCAGGGTCCTTCATTGATGCTATGGCCTCCTGGAACTTTCTCTGGTGAGAGTTCTGGATGCCCCTGTAAATAGTGGAAGAATTTTCCCAATCTGGCTGATGTCCCGATCGGAGACCATGCTCTACCATGGCAAACCTTTCCTTTGCATACTTCCAAGAAGATTTGTGTTCTTGGAGTCTGGTCCCAAGGAAACGGCCTGTCTCTCCAATGTAGGATACATTGCAGCATTTACATGGGATCCTATAAACAACGTCCTTTGTGTTCCCTATCTCCACCTTCTGCTTTGTAATTGTATTTCGGACTATAGTCTTTAAAGATGGTGCATTTTTAAAAACAGTGGTTATTCCGTAATTGGAGAGACAGGCCGTTTCCTTGGGACCAGACTCCAAGAACACAAATCTTCTTGGAAGTATGCAAAGAAAAGGTTTGCCATGGTAGAGCATGGTCTCCGATCGGGACATCAGCCAGATTGGGAAAATTCTTCCACTATTTACAGGGGCATCCAGAACTCACACCAGAGGAAGTTCCTGGAGGCCATAGCATCAATGAAGGACACTGCTAGTGTAGATAGATATGAAGAAATCCCCGAACCTTATTTGTTTTTTTAACTCAATTTTTTTAATAATCGCAGTCAACTTCATTTGTTTCTATTTTTATTCCCTTATAATTTATTTAAAAAAAAACATTATATAAAATACTGCATTACTAATTTCACAAAAGCCTTTAATTTTCACAATATTTTAAATTTTTAATGTATTTTATTATCATTCATTATTTTTAATAAATGACAAATTTGTTTTCATGTGATCTACAATAATTTGTAAATTTAGTTTACTGTGAAATAAATTGATAAAGAGGGAGCAATCTCTCGAAATATTTTGAGAAAAAAAATGTTTTTTTTTCCTTTACAGATCCAGGTACGTCTTTTCATATAATCTTAATTGATGGATCGTCTTTTGACTCAAATAAAATAAATGTTTCTTATATTTTGAACCTTTTGATTCTGGACTAACCCACTTCGCCATTTAAGGCAATTTTGACCAGAGAGATTCAGACAATTTCATATTTTTAAACATATTTTTACGATATATTTCATTTGAAATATATATAATTAAAATCGATTTTACAGCCCTTATTTTGCGATAATTAAAATTTGAAAGAGGAAAGGCATGGCTCATCAGTGGTGAACTCTCGCAACTGTTTCGCCATTTCAATCTCCAAACCGCTTCAATATTGTATTGAACTTCAAAATTCATATTATCTTCCTGTAGGGTATTGCGATATTTTAGCCATTCCTGTATGACGTCGCCATAGCCAAATTCATACATGTAGCATACTTGTAGCATTAAAATAGAATCATTCAGAAGTTGGTAATTTTATCAAAGTAACTGAATACCAACAATTTGCGCTGAAGAATCTAAACACATTTACTTGCTCTAGTTCCCTTTCAAAGATATTCTATTCGTTTTCATTTGTATTTTTTTCTTCTGCACAAGCAATACAAACTATTTAATAGTTGAATATATTTGCATATATATATGCTTAATAGACAAGTGGAATATTATATGTTTCTTTTTTATTTGAAAGGAAATATTGCTCTTTTAGATAACAACGAAACTCTTCCGAAGATCATTTGTTGGTTGAAGGTTGATTCAGAAAAAACACAGCCACCATCAACCAATGACAACTCCTGACGTTACAGTGACTTCTCGTCACTTTCCTTAGGAGAAATGAGGATTCAAAATTAGCATTCCCCTAAGGAGAATGATAGCAAGTCACTGAAACTTAGGAGTTAAATAAATCATTGGTTGATATTGCAAAATTTTTCTAAAGAAACTCTTATCAAATCTTATTTATGTATTGAATACAATATCAAATATGTATACTGGGCTCTAAAAGCACCCATATTATTTTGTAAAAAGACAAAAAAAAAGGCTGAAGGGAAGTTGCCTCACCGACAGGGCTCATTAAGAAATAGGTTTTGCCTCCAAGTGGCCACGAGGTATTGCGCCAGGGTGAGCTCATACCTAGCGCTGTAATTGATAGAGGATGCGGCAACACTGGTTGCTCTGTGAATTTTTAAAAATTAATTTATTTTTATTTGACCGAGACACATCATTCTACGCATTGTGCAGTGCTACATTATATGTGCAAAGTTTAGATATATGTTAAAGTTCGTCTTCGAATTTACAAACATACGAAGCTTGTTTTAAAAAAAGCAAAAATATAAAGATGATACATTTTTAGTATAACATTCGCTAAATGTTTCGATATTATATTTACATACTTTCGAAACGACAAAATGATTTGTTAAAAATAGATTTTATGAACTTGGGCCTTATTTTTTAAGCATAGGTTACAAATATTTTGGAGTTTTCAATCTTTGTAACTATGATTAGCTATTAATAATGATAACTTTATATAGTATACTATTTTCTTATTTTTATTCGTCTATTATTATATTATATGAGGTCATTCTACTATATTTATCAATCTGAAAATGAAGGTTTATGATAAAACTTTAATCTCAGTTTATGCACTTTATGTTAAACGTCATACAATATTATAATATCATGCATTAGCGCGCCATCTGCTATAAGAATTTGAAACCATTTTAGACGTATATGATTCATTTTAAAATTAATGCATTATTGCCTTACACAAAATCAATTTAAGTAAAAAATAATAATATCAAAACAAATACAAAAACTTTCATTTTTTTAGTAATTTGTAAAGAATGTCTCAGATTTGTATAAAAAAAATCGAATTTTGTTTTTGATATTTTTTCAAAGATCTATATTGACGCTGTTGAATTTGCACAAAATAAGAGTGATTAAAAGTTTTTAAATTTTTGCTTCCTAATCCTTACAAAAAGGAGTATATAGCCTTGTATACATTCCAACACAAGAGTTCGAATAATAATAATAATATAAACATATTTTGATTAAAATCTTATTTTTTATTTAAAAAAAACTTATAAATGTATTAGAAAACAGAATCATTTGAGCACGAATGTTTTTTTTTAACATAAGAGAAAGTTCTACTATCCTTACTGAGATTAAAATAATATATTAGGAGGGCTTGATTGATCAGTGGTGAACCTTACCAGAGGTTTCGCCAATTTAACCTACTAAACCACTTCTTATACCTCTCATACTGTATTGGGCGATTCTGCTTCTATATGCTGCAATGAAGAGTGGAATCTTAGAAATTTTATTCAAGAAAACTATAGACGTAACCTTTTAAGACTTCAGAATTCCATATATTAATATGATGGATTAGCGCACCATCTTTTATAAGAAATTGGGCCTATTTTTGACGTGTATGATTCTTTAAAAAATAAATCAATTTTATACTGTCCCCTTACTGCAATGATAAAATAATAGAATTCCACATAAATATTCTCTGTAGCGAAATATAACGACGATTGAAGAGAAGTGTCTTATAAGAACTTTATTCGGAAGCTTTCAGACGTCCTTCTACAGGCTTTATAATGACAAAAAGAAAGAAATATGAGATGAGTATTAATAGAACAATATATTTTTTCATATGAGAAAAATATAGTATTTATAAATATAAATGAAAGTGAAGACGTGAAATTCAAGAGAGTTTAATTTAGCCAAATATTCTCTGTATAGCTAACCTTGAAGTTGAGTTTGTGACGAGAAGAAATGGGGGATAAAAACAGGTCTTATTGGCACGAGAAAAGCTAAAAAACTGCCTGTTTTTTTTAAAAAGGTTTTTTAAAGACAAAAATCTGGCGGAACTCATTATTATCTATTATTTTGTCGTGACTCTTGTTTTTTATTTTCTCGTAGTAACTCTGCAGGTAGTCCGGTTTTAACCAAAGTTTAGAAATTTTGAGGAAGTCAATGTTTGACGTGTGTAGGTGTCAATCTTTCAAAAACGTATTTGAGAAAAGACAAATAAGTGAATTCTTTCTTCATAAAGGGGACATTTTTATTATAAAAAATCCCCCAAAGAGTATTTATAAAATATTCATGCAATATATATGGTTTTTACTTGAAATATAGATGAAAATATTATTGTAACCTTATTAAATAAATATTATAATATTTGAGTTTTTTTTTTTTTATTCAGAAATTGGGAGAACCTGACTGCATGAAAGCTTGCCTCCCAATTTATAAATAGAATAACTATGCAAATATATTTTTTTCATTTAATTTGAATATTAGGTGTTTTGTTTAATTTTAGGGGGGGATTAATTTCTCTAAATAAAAAGCTTTTTCTTAATTTAAAAAAAACATAACATTATTAAGACAGCCTTAGAGAAAAGGTGTCAGTTAACTTATTATGATTTTAATTTCACTTATAATTTATGGATTTTAAAATAAACGTAGAGTACATATTATATGCAACTTCAAAATTTACATATGCAATAAATAATTTAGCTTTGTTACTGATTCAAATTTCTCAAATAGAGAAAATGAACAAGAATCTTGAAAGAACACACAAATAAGCTGTAGCATTTCCAACTAAATAGCTAAACAAGAAACGATAAAATCAATCACAATTACGCTCAATTTGAATTTTTAAATAATCTATTATATAAAAAAGATGCTATTTCGCGTCATCTGTTATATAAGGGAGAATTTGAACTATTTTCAAGATATTTTATCTTTAAATCAAATTCCACATACACAACATAAACCAATATTGGAAAGAAAACGTAGACTATTTTCTTGGTATTTTGATATATTCAAAAATTCAAATTCTTGAGATTATATAATATTCTTTAATTCTCAATATAAAATACTGATAAATGAATGATTTTCTTGTATAAACCATTGAGGCGAAATTGCTGAGATTAAAATAAATTCGAAGAACTCAAAGATTTCTAGATTGTTGATGTTCGCTTTAAGGCTAACTTTATTATCTCAGTTATTGAGAGTCTCAGCGCAAGTTTTAACAGCTATGTACCTCAGAGAAAAATTAAATGTTTTCACTCTTAAGATTAAAAGTTGATAAAAGTATAAAATTAATAAAACTGATGTTGCACGAATGCTTTTTAATGCTAAAATTTTATCAGTAAATAAAGGAAAACAGAAAGCAAATGTCATTTAACTTTCTACTCTAAAGATATGCCCCAAATTCTATATTTAAAAAGTCAAACCAAACCTTATCTGTCTAACTTGATAGCCACGCTTGGATGACTGGACCTGATAACATTAGAGAGGTCGGCAGGTTTTGCAGCCTTTCGAATTTTACTGTCACAAGCCCACTCTTAGTCTTCTAGATTCTCCAATTTTCTATATTACCTACTTTTTTCTTATCCCTAGTACACGTGGTACAGGCCATGATAATTATGGTGGGTAGAAGTAGGCGACTGCATTTACTGTAAGTGAAACAGATGTCTAAACATGTGAAAAGCACTTCGGCTTTGCACTTACAAATGTGCCAGAGCCCCTTTTGATTACTTGTACTCGCTGGTAGGGTTGGACTTTTGCAAGAATCATTGGCCATTGGAGCATTTTCTTTTATTATTATTATAAAAAAGTGCCCAATGCGGGAATCGAACCCGGGTCGTAGCGGTCGAAAACCAACGGTTTAGGCCATCCTTCTACCGACCCTTATATTACCTCCTATTCATTGTATTTGAATATATTTCCATATATATTACTATACATTTTAGATACAAAAAGATGCTAAATATAACGACAAAACACTCCTTTAAGCAGGTACAAGGAAAATCTATAATTACATACAACGAAATCGAATATAGGCATATAAATTTATAAAATATAACTTATTGAAAATAATATATTAAACATATAATGGCCTTGTGTGTGCTTAAGTTAACTCACACGCCTTATAGAAAATGATTTTGGAAAAAAATATTGGAATTGGAAAATTTAATTAAACTATATAACTTCCTTCTTGGAGAGGTAATTTTAAACAATATATAATATCTGCTAGAGAGGTGAACTTTCGAGGTTTTATATTAGATCATATCTCTTCATTTCTGATTTTACAAATGTGGTTTCAGAAGGAAGATGGTTGTTCACACCATCGTTCATTGGGAATTCTACTGAATTTTTAAATTAAATGATCATGTAGTTTCACGAAGCATAATATACTCATTTTTATCAATTGTAATTTTTCTAGATAAATGTCGCTATCCATAGAGAATACTTACACCAAAAGAGTTAAATAATTTAGGTATCCCACAGCCTTGCCACAATAGAATCATTTGTGCATATGCTGCTAGCCAAAAAAAAAATATTGAATAATCAAATTTACATTATGAAGATCTAAGATTTGTCACTTTAATTTAAAATTAATCGAAGTATCGATAACATATTTTCAATGAGTAGTTGTGTTTCAGGATTAAGATCAGATATGGCTGAAAGGTAGGACAATCAGTGATAACAATTTTTAGAAGTATATACATTGAAAGGATGAGTCAAATAAAATTAACCTATTTGATAAGAAAATTTTATAATTCATGCTAATACCGCGTCTTATATTTCTGATGTTACTGGCTTCATACTCAGGGTTACCTAAAGTCATTTAGGAATATCAGCAGATGTCCCCTGTTTGGCTAACTAAATAGTCAGGTGGATTCTTTCTTCCCTTTGATCTATTTCAAACACATCTTACTGTAATCGTAGAATTTTTGCTTTAAATACATTTATTCATTTTTAATAATCTATGTTGACTTTGTTTGGATCGCTGAGGTACAGCATGCACCACCCTGTAGAGAGACAGCCTGAAACGCGTACGTTATAAGATTTTTCTAATTTATCAAAATATGTTTTGTTGTATATTGTGAAATAGATCAATATCAACTTTTAGCTGGCAATAATTCAGAAAGAATTCGTAAAATAGAGTGACGTTTATTTCAGTTACACAATTAAGAGTGGCTTTTGTCTAAATTTGGTACTATGATTTAACCTTTACTTCTCGTAATAATATTTGGCTCAGTTTTGACCGAGTAGATAATATTTTTCTTTATAGACCCTTATCGTAGTTTTTATATTTAAAAAATCTAATATTTTTATCTAGAAAAATACCTACTGTTTCAGGTAGAGCCATTTATACAGATTGCTTATTGGATTTGGGAGATTCCAACACCTCTTTTATATTATTTATTCTCATACTCAACTTAAGTTCGAAGGATTCTGAAAGAACAATGGTGGGGTGAAGCGGTATCTATCCAGAGAACTCCCACCACAGTGTTTACAGTCCGATGAAAGGTTAGGGAACTCTCCCCCAGTTTGCAGAAAGAATTGCGTAAGCCATCATAGATAAGTTTTATATTCTTGTTGCGTCCTGTCATTGATTCTGTTAGCCACGATAAAGGCGGGGTTTCTATAATTGTGATCGGTAATTCTGATCTCTGTAATCTATTTATTCATTTTTGGAGTTGATCAAAATTTGTTGTAAAGTTTTGGGTTTGAATTCAATTTATTTCTTAAACTATAGCTAATAGAGTCGCTTCTCACCCCCTGTAATTCGTAATTAAAATATATATCTGAAATATATCTCACTTTACTTCAATAGGAGAAAATAGTAATGGAAGATGGCTCACATATATGAGCAAATAGGCTTTACCTACGAATTTACTTATCCCATCGCAGTAGAATATCTGCGTGCAGTTGAATAGTTACAAAATAAATATATAACGTACCTTTCTCTTTAAAGTCTTTACAATAAAAACTGAGGTAGTGAACTATGCTGTAGAATGGCCATAATCTATTCACGTAGAAGTCACGTGAAAAGGTCACGGCAAGACTGAAGAAAGCTTTTAGAAGGAGAGAAAATAAAGAACTCTGTTAAACTACAGTCGTTAAAAGTCGAAATAGGGTAAATATTTCATGGTAGTTTAATCTTGAAATTGGATAAATTATTTACAGTTATATTAAAAGAGGAATATTCTCTCAAGATTTGATTGAAATAGCGTTTCAAGACGACGGTAAATGAGAAAAACCAACGCGTTTCGAATCTGTCTTTCAAGAATAGGTTGCTGTTGTTGTGGTGTATAATGAAGAACCTCTGATGTATCCTTACATCTCTATCACAGCATGCTCTTCATGCAAATAAGTGCCGTGACCACGTTAGTCACCTTAGAAGCGGACCAGAATTTAGTCGAATACTCAATGGATCACGGGGGAATTGCAGGGATGTTTAAGAATAGATATCTGATATGATAGGCTTGTCGTACCCAGGGACATCATCAAAGAGAGTGGGATGGGGCGGCCCCAGACAGACGGCCGGGGGTGGTGACCTTGGACGACATCAAGGACAGCCATTCGGGGAGCTACAGCCGTGCCGCCGGACGTTTGGTGATTTTCTTCTGTCCGCCACGAAATCACTCTGGTAGGATCCATCGCTCTCTTTGTCTTAATCTCTCTTCCATGCTTACATAGTCTCATCGACAATGTTTTAGATGCTGTAGACATTTCCTCGCCTCAATTCTAGGGTGAAGGGTGAATATAAATAGACAAAAGAATTGCTATAAATTATTAAATAAAAACAAACGATAGCAATGCGTCTCTTTATACATAAAATTTTTAATATGCTAGCTTTCGGATCTTATCGATCCATAAGATCCGAAAGCTAGCATATTAAAAATTTTATGTATAAAGAGACGCATTGCTATCGTTTGTTTTTATTTAATAAGGGTGAATATATCGCAATCCTTGGAGAGCATACCTTTAATAAATGAGATACATTTTGAATCTACTGGACACTTTTTGTTTCGACTTTTGACGAGCGGTGTGTTCTTGCTTATCAAGACAAACGACTCACTGAACTATTAAAAGCATGCTTCAAATTTCTTTTGTATTTAACTAATATATGAGGATGGTAAATCCCGCTACGGTCAGGCTTTAGTGACAAAGGATTTAGGCTTCTCTTCTGAATATTGAATGCGCGTCATTTATTAAGATTCTTTATTTTTATTTTTAGGGAATATCGCCTTAAATTTAAAGAATCATACATGTTTAACCTTTGTTTTATAAATAATTATTTTTATTACTCTTCTCTCTCTTTTTCTTATGCGTGTAAAATGCATAATTAATGTTTTTAAAAAAAGCTTCTTGTTTTTTCTTAACTTTTAATTTATCTTGAGGAAATTGTGTGTGAAATTGAAGGAATTTATTCAGTTAGATTTTAAGAATGACGCTACATCGTAATATATCTTTCTATTTATTTTTAGCTCATTATTTCTTTGTGTAAGGATCTGTAAGAGGGTATCATCATAGAAATAAATAATTCAATATGCTTCGAGGTTTCGAGATAGATAAATAAGTTTTTATACCAAACGAACATTTGCTAACCCTTTTTCTAATCTGTTGTACCTATTTTTGTTAGTTTTTATTACATTTATTTCATTTTAAAACCAATTGAAATGAAGCATAGAGCGAATTTTAATCAATAAGGGAATCACTTTTTTTCGAAAAAAAAGATGTATTAGCCACGTTGCCTATATGTAGTTTGTACAAAATAAAACTTATACAGACACACATCAACCTTATTATTATCAAGTTTCGATCACTTTTATAGATAAAGAGCCTTTTTCGCTTTTCTTTTTAGTATAAAAATCTAAAAAATATGTATATTTTGTTTATATTTTGAGTTTCTCATATGGAATTAGCTCTCTAATTTTAACCAGAAAAGTATTTTACCCGTTAATTGCTAATCAACTGAAGAATGCATTCATGTTAAAATATGTAAAAGAGAAAATTTGATTTATCCAGTATTTTTCTTCAAAATTTCAATATTTTAACTCTGTTAGTAGTTATGTTATTTTAAAGTTGTATGTTCATATACATTGATTTTAAATTTATACTTCCGATTCACTACGTTACCTGATTGATGGACTCTTATTTAACAATTTTAATTAAAATTTTAAAGGGGAAAAATAGGAATGAGAGGAAACCAAAGTTAAATAGAAAATCACTACTGGCCACATTATAATTGATATACCGATAAAGAGTAAAAATAACAAAATAACAGAGTTATTGTAAACATAGTGTCTAATGAGAGGAAGTAGCAATTCTATTTAAAAGCAATTTTGTATTAGTGTTTAACAGAAATCAGTATCTGGAGTAGTCGCGTCTCGCAGCAAAAACAGTTTTAATCCTGCTGGGCTTCTAATCTAACACTGTTTTTAATTATTTATTAATCAATCAGGCACAATATTAAAATATTTGCGCCTATTACAGAGGAAACAAACAAACCAATACACAAATTGAAACTTAGAATTAAATATTTACAAATTTACATGTATTAATCGACAGAGTTTATGAAATGTATATAGACAAAGTGGCTGATGTAAGAGAGTTAAATCATTTATATCAGGGAACAGTCAATGTCTCACTTCTACAAAGTTCGAACAGTCGTAGATAAGATGAAGAGCAGTTTGTTCAGTTTCTCCGCAGGAACAATTTGGTGTTTCGGATAGACCTCTTTTATGTAAGTATTTATGGAAATTTCCGTGTGATGTGACAAATTAAGTGACTATAAAATTTAGATGGAACTGTGTAGGAATTACGTTTGGAAAAATAATGCGAATTGTAATCGAACACTGTTTGTAAAGCAGTTGTAGATACATAAGTCCAGTAAGTATCAACTCAATGTCATAGTTGATCAATCGAACTGGTTGGAAGGAGTGGCGTTCTAGACTCTCAGTAACCTTGGACCAGATGTTTTCAATTTGTGAGAGATCTGGAGACTGTACTGGCCAAGGCAACATGTATCGAAGAAGGTCAAAAGATCATCAAACCCTGCATTATCATGTTGAAAGATAGTGTGAAGCTGACCTCAAAGATAGGTTAAAGTCATAGGCTATCAGAAATATAACGGCACATGTCTAAATTATCAAACGGCGAGGTGACTGTGATGTGAACCCAATGACATCCCATACCATCACTCCAGGTGGTACGACGATGACGCAAGGCCTTAGACGTCCCCTACGGTGTCTTTATACACGGCCATCATGGTGCCGGATGCTGAATCTAGATATACAGAAAAGCGGTGACTCCACTCCTGTATTCGTGTTTTTCGTTATATGCCCACTGTAGACGATGCTGCCTCTGCTTCAGTGAAAGGGAATTAATAGCAATGGTCGACTTGCTGACAACCCATTTTGCTGTAAGTGTCGTCGCACTGTCTTTTCTGACACTTCTCGTCGTAAAAACGACCTAGGTTCCTGACTATTGGTACGTGATGCAGCTGTGGTCATGCAAACAAGATGACTGCCCATTTCTCGCGCGACATTGACCGAAGGCCGTTAAGATCCTGCATTCCGGTCTGTTTGACCCTCGTTATATCGATCCAACATTCTTGTGAGGGTCATGGTATCTCGACAAACCAGAGTAGCAATATCACAGTCCGGGTAGACTGAAATTCTGCCGCAATAAAATTACAATACGTTCTGGTATAATTTCTTTATTTTCGAACGAGACATAACAAGACCTGTTCAAAAGCATTTAAAAATTGCGATTTTAATAAGAGAGACTGTTTCACAATCTCACATTTTATATAGACTGTAGATGGCCCGAAATCACGCAGAAAATATAAATATTTTTATTTTTCAATCGGTTTCCTAGTTTTAAGTCTTGATTCATTTTTGCAGGAAGATTAATGAATTACTACATCAATGCCTGATGGAATTAAAGATCTATTTATACTTTTTTTTCACTTACGCTTTTGAATATATGTTCTACCTTATATATAAGTAAAATGTATGTAGTAAAATATATATATTTGTTCTCCAAAGGCGATATTTTTAGTTATCTATTAATCTTCTTTTCTGTAGAAGAAGGTCAAGGACCAAATTCTTGAGATCTGATATTAGAAAAGTGCCTAAACTGAAACTTCTTTCTTGATGAGTTTTATCCAAAATTTACTTTTATATATGAACGATATATAATATAGATAAACGATATATGGATATATAATCTTTTATGCTTCTGTATATATTGAATTTCATACAAATACATATAAACGAGGGAACAGATCATTATCAACCAAAGCAGTTCAGCCTATCTAATCCAATATTGTGAAAGAAATTGCTCAAGCCTCCTATTAGTAAAATATTGTAGCAAAGTATTTATTATTTTATTAACAGAGTATCATTTTTATGTTTATATTTTACAACTCTTTAAAATTCCCTCTTTGCTTATCTTTTGTTTATCTTACATAGTTTATTCTTGCCTTAAATGAATCGCTATGTCATCCCGAAGTTTGTCTTTCCTAATTTTCCACGTGCCAATATACATTAAGGCATATAGATACTGGATATAAAAAAAGGAGATATTCATAATTTAATATATTGTATATTCAAATTTTATGTAATTATTAATAATATTTTGAGAGATAAAGTCAAAATTTGAAATTGTTTGAAAGGCCTGACGTTTTAATTTATTACACATCAAATGTATTTTTACATTTTAAATGACGTTTTTGTTGTAATACAGAGGGTGTTTCCTTTCAAATGAAACGATTTCAAACGTCCGTTAGAACTTTATTTTTCGAACGTGAATTTTTTTCATGTGTTCTATGTGCTTCCCCTTCTTCTTGGCTATCTCCCTGCATCGGACTTTCCAAGCTGCGAACACTTCCTTGACTTTGGAGAGCGAAACATTCGACCACTCCTCTTGTGCGGCTTTCCAAAGTCCGGCCTCAGTTTTGGGACGTCGGTTGAAGAGCCGTTGTTTCAACATACCGAACCCGTAAAAATCCAGTGGGCTGGCGTCGGGAGACTTCACTGGAATGTCCGAGTTCCTGATAAAATTTAGGCCTAGGGTGTCCTTCATTTCTTGTAGGAACTGTTGGGTTTTGTTGGAGGTATGGGAAGAGGCTTTGTCGTGATGAAGGAACACTTTGTCCATTTCCCCTGGGTAAAGGTCCTTCAGTTGTTCGATGACAGGTTTCAGAACGCATTCTATATAGAATTCTGAGTTCACCTTCACCTTCGATGGAACCTTTATGAGCGGAAGGACTCCACGGCCAGTCATTACCCCGACAACCATGAAACCTTTAGGGAAAGTTTCGGAGCATTGGTGAACCCAATTATCCGGGACCTGATTGCCTCTTTTGATGTAACAGATCTTCCGGATTCCATTGCAATACGTCACATACATCCATGCTTCGTCCAATGTTGCAGTATATTCCGATCTGGAACCGGCCAGGTGTTCCTCGTAGAGCTTCCGGGCATTCGTTGCACGGTTTTTCATGTGGAAAGGGGTGAGCTTGTGAACCTTGCCTTTTCGTCGGGTATCCAGTTCCAAATCTTTGTGAATGATGTTATTTATCGTTTTTAGCGATGTTCCACACATTCTGGAAAGTTGGCGCTGAGATGGTGGATTTTCAGTAGTTGCTAGCCGCTTTACCTTGGAAACCGTGGCGGGGGTCCGCACCGGACGTGGTCGATCGACTTGATATTTTTGCCCATTGGATTCAGCTTCCCTTTTCTTTCCGATGCCATTTACTACCCTACATATTGTAGCTTTGCCAACATCTAGTCCTTCTGCTTTTAGCTTTTTCACTATGACGCTATAACTGTTTCCTTCTTTGGAAAGGGTCCGAATTGTTTGTTCGGCTTGGAGCGTTAGTCTCTCTCCCCCCATGTTGCAAAAATCATGATACCTGATGAAAATGAATTCTCCAGAAGATTCTAGATCTATTGGAACAAGTGTCGTGTGCAGCATGCCTGCACGTGCAAAACGCGAGCGCTCGAAAATCGTTTCATTTGAAAGGAAACACCCTCCGTATATAATTTATTTTATTTTTATATTGATATTCTAAATATTTTCAAAAGGTATTAATGTATGATTAATTTCTTCTTGTAATTTTATTGGTTTCATATTAGTGTGGAAAATCGGTGAAAAACGGTCCGTGAAAGACGGTCTAAAAATATAGCAATAAGTCTCTCCTGGGGGTTGTTATCTCGGATCGAAGGATTTTTGATTTTACAAGTAGAGCCTCATATTAGGAATGTTACTCGTTTTAATGTAGCGCTTCGACTATATTGAAAGTAATGAACATCGTTACTTGTGAAAATATGGTTGGAAAGAATCATCTCGGGGTATGTTTCAGGTGACTCAAGTGGCGTCCATTCCACCTTAACTATTTATAGCAAGGATTTGCTCCAGATTGGTCTGTATGGAGCAACAGGCAAACTGGTTCTGTATATTTTGAGAGTGGGTCAAGTAATCTAAAGCGTTATTAAGCCTATAAATGGACAGAGAGCCAACAAAGGAAATAGTAATAATATATGACGGATGTTTCAATGATAATAGGCTTGTATTTGCAAATCTTTTCAGGGGGAAAGAAAATTTTGCAGCTTCGTATGCCAATCAATATAGAATGTCGAATAATTTCGAACTTTTTTAATGATTATTTTGCCAATGAGTACGTTGTCTAATTGTATACTACCCCAGTACTGAATTTTATAAAATAGTTTAGAAAATAGTTATTAAAAAAGATGACCAGTAGAGACAAATGGTTGTTATGTCTCACGACCAAGACTATTTATTGATTAGCTATTTACTGATACTTTCTACCACACACATACACCTTTTCTTCTTTTCTTCCTTTCGGATCACGGTACGAGACTATATAAAACGAGATGACTGGTGTAAAAATCTTTTGTTGTCATTACATTTTTTTGCACCTTTTGAAGCGTACTCACGAATATTGGCTTCAGAATATCATCATTTTATTTTCTAAAGAAACCTTTAGAGTCTGCTTAGTGGGTCAAAACGTACATCCTCCACCATGCTGACGAGGGGCAACAGCCTGAAATGATTGAAAGTACGTGGTTAAGTTCTTTCAATGAATCAAGAAAGGAATTTTTTTCTGGGCAATTCTCTAGAATAAAATAGAATCAAGGTGTTTATCTGATACTTATATCGATACATAATGATATGCCATATTTAAATACTTATCTAACCGCGATCCGTAGAGCGGACATTGTCGATAAAATCTACTAGGTTTTAATTAATCATAATTGTTTATTTATATGATATAGGTAATTAACTATTATTATTGCTACTAACTCTTTTACTCATTGGCAATTTCTTTAAATGGTCAACGAATATCTCCAAACATATTTATATAGTAAACAAGACATAACTATTTTAATCTATCATCAAATCATTTACGGATAGGAATCTTTGGTAGATCAAAAGGAAAAAGAATACTGGTTCTCGAGACGAAATTTTTCGGCAAAAATCCAATGATGGAATCAGTGTAGTACTTAGAATAACAGGCCCAATAGCAGATTTTATTAGCAATCGCCAACTTTATGATCACCTAGCCAGAATGACTTTCGGCAGACACCCAAACCAAACCTTATATAACATATTGTACGAGGTGAGGAAACCACCACGACCTAAAACCAGCTGAATACAAGCCATTAAACGATTGGCTAATACATATCGAGACTCTATTACACCAAGACAGAGATCGCTGAGGAGTCTAAGTTGGTGAGGACTGACTGTCTTTGACGGACGGAATGATACTTATTGATTCAGTACAGTTCAATTTATATTAATGAGGTTTATTATTATTGCTATTATACCGTATATTTATTATTCATTTAAAGAAGTGAGTGTGTGTGCTGTGTGTGATGTATATTTTAATTATAAATTCTATGATTGGCTTTTTTATGTTTTGCGTTGTGTGTGTGTTGTGCGTGGTGAACTGTGAGTTGAGTGTCTTTTGTTTTTGTTTTGTGCTAAGAGTATTGGGAGTTGTTTGTGTTAGGGTTTGAATATGTGTTTCAGTGATTTGTTTTGTTGTGCATGATATATGTTGAGTGCGCTGTGTGTTGCGTGAGAATTTGTAGTGTATACGTATTGAAGATAATGTGTGTTGAGCCTGTGTTGTTTGCTTCGTGTGATCATGTCGCGTGTGATGTGTATCGTTTGTGTTTTTTTGCGCGTTCTGTGTGCTGTTTTTGTCGTGCGTGTATTGTTGGTGCTGTGTTCTTCAAGTGTGTGTTGCGTGTTGCGTTGTGTATGTATTATTCAATGACCTTCAATTGTATATATTGTGCCATATCATCATCTTGTTTACATTCATTTCTCCAGAAACTTTTAAAAATGTATGACTTTAAAATTATAACCTCTCAATATAAATACTATTTTAAACTTTTATTCTAAATCTAAGTAAACCCAAATACCCCAGATATGTGCACAAAAGTGTGAATAGCAGTTGTCTTTATTAATAAAATCTCAAACAAAACTGTGTCTGAAATCATATCCATGCAGATTATTTTATTTCCACTTTAATTCCTCTACTATATAAATATTTTCAAATGGTTGAGTTTGTAGACGCAATATTTAAAGGAGGTGAATGAAGGCCATTGGACCTCGTTTAATTTTACATCGTTCCCAGATATAAACATATATTTATAGAAGAAATTATCTGTGTGTACGTGAGATCATAAAACAAGATAAGAGATTTGACGCTGAGATAAAGATAGTAATAAAAAGCGGTATTTGTGAAGTATGTAAACAACCAACCAGTGCAGGATCAGAGTTGATTAAGTCGGTATGATCATGTAATCGGCCCGGCCGGTCAAGGGCTTGCAGCAGTGAGGAAGTGACCTGACCTACATCCACCACTTTCCTTCACATCCCAATGTCACCCAGCGGTCCCTCCATCGGCCCAACTCCATCATTAACATGCCGAATCCTCTATTTACCCTGTAATTTACGACCATAAATAATACTAGGTTCAGTAGTGGCCCTCGTGGGATTTGCCGAAGAGACCTTATTAGCGCTCTCTTTCATTTATTTTTTTTTAGGATAACACGATGGTAACCGTGAACAGGAAACTCTGAAATGTAGCTGACTAACGGGGCAATGGCACTCCCCTTTTCCATGGAACAACAAAATCAGAAATTGATGATACCGATCTGATCTGCTCCATAGACAAGACACCACCACCAGGATAACACTAAAAAATTACCTCGTTTAACGAACAGTTCTAGAACGACTTCAAGACCCTAGCCGTGTTAATTATTTACCTTATTTTGGTAAATCAAGTTCAAACTATATGATAAAGAACCTTTTCAATACATATCTATAAGGGTAACGCATTGACACGTTTCGTTTTTGACCCTTTCGTTGAAGAGGACAATGTTCTAGACAATTAGCCCATCGCATAGCAATATTCCAAGTATAATTTACTTCAGAGTGTTGCGATATAAAAAAAAATTCGAATGATTCTTCTACCTTTACAGAATAAATAGATCAAAATTCAGATCCCAAAATAATAGCGATTGAAAATAATGATATCCATTTGATTTTAAAATGCAACACTACATGTATTTTCCAAAATAAAAATAAAACAGGAAAATAAAAATAAAATGTTTGAGGATAAAAAAAACCCCAATAAATTCCGAGAATCGAACACACGATATTATATTTAATACAGAACTTTATTTATAAATACTATCACTGAGGAAAAAAATACAGTGGTAGTACTGTGTTATAAAAATGAAAAGGGCACACATACACATATCGGTCACGTGATTTAAACAATCTATCAGGGATGCGCGCTACACACAGAATAATGCATTTATTAGTTTCCTTATAATTTGCGCTTAACGTCAAGTAATTATCTTACTAATATTTCATATTCTACTCACAATAGTTATATTTATTTCAGAACATTTGTCCTAAGAGACTGTTTTTGCTTTCTTTTTGAGGCTTCTCCAAAACGAAAAGACATCATACGGATTCCAGATGTCTTCTTGATCTATAAGAATTACTAGAGGAGTTTCTGAGAAAAATAATGACGCGTTTCTCCACTTGCTTTCTTCATCCATACACACATCCATCATTCACAGCTCACTCATAGCAGGTTCACCCATCTTAAAAAGCAAACATACCAGCTTTAACATCTTCTTATTACGATGATAATTTGAAAGATATTATAAAAAGTCACCTCTCCTGTCGAATAGAACATATATGTAGACGCCATCTATTGACCGTCGCCGCGAACTTGAGTCTTCGGGTCAGAGACAAAGCTACAACACCAGCTTTGGAAAACTGAGAAGAGTTCACCTGGAGACCATGGTTTCGGGTTAATGGCCCTCGTCAACCCAGGGTGGACTCTATTTCATGACACCCACAATGGATCTAATTGAAACAGCTATTTGTTTGATCTAACTAATGATTGAAATTTACAGATACTACCCTTAGATCGTTATCGCCCTTTTGGCTAAGATCAAAATGTCAAAATATCAAATTTACACAGAGTGTCAGGACTTGAAATAACTATTTCAAGACTTTATAGAAAAATTGTGATGCAATTTCGAGCAGATTATTCCGAAGAAAATAGACTTTCAGTAAAACATTGAGGTAAATATCATTTCAGGACTTCAAACACATTTTCCAAAGGCCACCGTTCATGATAGTTATTCAATATTTCTTATGCCTAATTGAGGAAAAGTACATAAAACCCATGGACGTCAGATCTGTAAACGGAATAGACATGTCTGATAATATTAATCTTGATATTCCTCTAGAAATTCTCCCGTACACTATATTCATGTCTGAAGGCCTCGTTTCATTTAAAGTTTGCAATTTTATTAAAAAAATAGAGTCCAGAGGAATTCGAACTTAATATAAATTCTATTAAAATATTGATTTTGGTCAATTTAAAAAAAAAGGCAAGCTTGTTGTTAGAGCAGAATCCTGTAAAGCTTCTGATATTTCGCGACATGGCTGATCATCAAATTCCTTTAAGAGAATTATTCTAGTCTCAGTATTACACTGAAGGGATACATGCAGAATGATTATTGTGTTAATGTATATTAACTCAGCTTGGGAAGACAACGTCATTGACGAATGAAAAATTTGGTCTTCAAATGATCGACACTTACGAAGTAATATATCGATAAGTATAGAAGATAGGCGTATGAAGGTAATTTTCTGAAAATCCAAGTCTATTATAGTATTTTCTATGTATCGACAGCAATAGTAGACCAATGTATATACACTAGACTGGGTGGCCAGTAGAAGCTTTGATTTAGAGAGTTAAAGACGATTTAAGGTATTTCATAAATAAGGAGCATCAGGAAATAAATAGGAGTGAGATTATAAAATAAAATAAAATGATTTAAAAGCGCGAATGTTTTTTTTATACATAAAACAAACTTCTACTGTCCTTACTGCGATGAAAAAATATATTGGGAGGGCTTGGCTCATCAGTGGTGAACCCTCCCAGCGGTTTCGCCAATTTAATCCACCAGACCGCTTCTCAGAGCTCTAATACTGTATTGGATCATACTGCTTTTATATGCTACACTGAAGGATGGAATCTTAGAAATGGTTTTCAAGTAAACTATGGACATAAGCTTATAGGACAGTAGCATTACATTTAAATAGTTGCTTCGAGCAATGCTCTTCAGCAAACTATAAAGACAAGGCCAGTTAGGCATAAATTAACACAAATCAATAACGCGCCATCTATACATATAAAATAAAATAAAATGATTTAAAAGCGCGAATGTTTCTTTTATACATAAAACAAACTTCTACAGTCCTGGAGTGAGAGGAGTGAGATTATTATGGGAAAATAAATAAAAATAATATAAAACCTGAAAATTGTGGAGGTAAATGATATGTAAATATTTCCACCGACAAAAATTATACAAAACTACATACCACCTCTCAAAACTAGGATTAAATATACTGTTACGTCGTACCCAGACGCTTTTCGTGTTCTTTGTCTAATCAGGATGCCACAAAGATACACATGTGTGTTCGAAGGGATGCAGCAAAAGTTATCGCTTTATTATACGTGGGACTAAACAGAAGGAGTATAATTTGTGGGACTTGACTTCAACCTTCCCGTCAGTAGGATCCTTGGCGCCGTGGAATCTTGTGAAATCTTCCCCTCCACACTATACACGTCCATCCTGGACTACACCGCTTTGTAGGCCGCTCCGATGTCAGGCTCTTCTGGCACCGCCTGGCAGGAT
Source organism: Cordylochernes scorpioides (assembly GCA_030710605.1). Classification (NCBI taxonomy): domain Eukaryota; kingdom Metazoa; phylum Arthropoda; class Arachnida; order Pseudoscorpiones; family Chernetidae; genus Cordylochernes; species Cordylochernes scorpioides. Next base: position 23,483,011 of record CP092872.1, read on the forward strand.
CATCCACACGCCCCGGAGACAACTCCCCACGTCTTCTACTTGTAGCAGATATCACCAGACTGTCCGTTGTCCTCTCCTCACGCTGGAATGCCGTTTTTGGCGCCTCACACATGGCAGATGGAGTCCACTCTCATTTCCTCAACTTTATATTCTTGGCTTCTCGGATAACCTTCAATCCATTTTACAATGCTTAGAAAGTTCAGAAATACATACCTCCAAAATATCACCATGTTTAAAATGTTCCTATTAAGATAGTTGACTTCACATAATAGGAATTTAAAATTCACAAGAAAAAGAATAATACTAAAGAGAGAGAGAGAGAGAGAGACACGGTATTGTTCATTATAAAAATAAATACTATTAACACACACGGAAAATAAAAATAAGCGAATTTTATATTTCGGTCTATAATAAAGATCATTAGCCGCAGATAGACGTTATTGTGTGAAAAAATTGATTCAAAACAATTTCCGCCATTGTCGACCTACTTCAAAACAATTAACATGTGATATCAACCATTAGATTTAGCGAAAATATATATTTTCTATAGATTATCAATTTTTACACTTATCGTTTCTCGAGATCCTTCGGGCACCTTCTGTAACGGCTATAATTATAGGCGAATTATCCTATGACCATCAGAGAGAGAGAGATTGAGATTTAAAAAGAGTAAACTATATACAGTTATATAAAATCCAGGAGATTCCCCCAACGACAAAGAGTCCTCCTCCAGACAGTAAGTCACGTTCTCCCCCCATCTCAAGGCTCAGAAAGAACCTGTGTATGGATGACTTGGCAGACGCGAGGATGGCGTTGTCATCCAGCCCTTGACCGAAGAGCCAGTAGCCCTGCAGGTCGGTTGGTTGTTGTATGATGCTGAAGGCCTCCTGTATGAGGGGCCTAATGAAGCTGCAGGACCAGTAGCGGTGGGCCAACGTCAGGTCACTAGAGCCACAGGCGATGCAGGTCTCTCGAGCAGAGGCCGGATGTCCAGGATGGACCACAGCTTCGCCTAGGTTGTCCGCCCGGTGGGACCCTAGGAGGTTTTCTTCAATCAGCCTATTGCAAAAGTTGGCCAACGCTATGGCGTTTGCAAGAGCGTATCGGGTCGGTCGAGTGAGCGGTGACACTGGGCCATCGAAGTCTCCAATACGTGCTCCTGTCCACCGTGCAGCGGCTAGGAGGTCAGGTGACAGGAGGAACCTGCATCCTCCGATTAAGGCGAGGTCTTTCAGCTGTTGTGTTGGAGCTATCCGGTGGTCCAGCACCAGGAAGTCCGAAACTGCTTCCCATATTTTCAAGAGTCTACGACGTCGAGGTGGAAGCCATGTCCCGGATGGAAGGGGAGTTAACCAGGCCCCACTATCAATGAGCCAAGAGTAGGCGTTGAGACTTCCACGAAGCGAAACTTGGACACCTTTCATACACGCCAGTCCTAGCTGCGTGCCGACGTCGAGGAGGCCGAAGCCACCCATGTAGACAGGACGTGTTAGAACAAGAGAGAGAGCGAGAGATGGTATAAGAGATCGGATAATGTGTTCATGATCATTTTTTATTCGATTTCTCTACCTTCGTGGGATAGTTTGCTGTCAGATCCTGGGATCACTTGGCATTGGAGTTGCGTCATAGATTAGAATACCATAGTTAATTGGTCAATTTCAACAAAAGTCGTCGATCCCCATCAAGCCAATCAACCGATATAACCGAGAGAGAGAGATAGCGAAAATATCCCTCTCATATAGATTATTGATTTTTAAATTTATCGTCTTCCGAGAGTTAATAGCCACCTTCTGTAACGCCTATTCCAAATCAGACAATAAAGACGGTGGCAATGGCAGACTATTGTATATAGACGTTAAACTGACGACCCATTAGAAACATTAGCTTAAGGAGTGATAGATATGGTAATACTAGCCGAATGACCCGGGCAACGCCCGGGTTTTATCCGATTAAATGCTTTTATTCAAATACTATTCGTTACAATTATAATTTGGCGCCGTGGATGTCATTCTTGGGAAACGTCCCGCTATAAACTTTGTGTCTGAGAAGCGATATTTTTATAAAGAGATGATCTGGATTTGTGTCTGCTCGAATTAATGTTTATCTGTTAGAATTTTGTTCCTGCATACTAAAAATGAACTGGCTTCACCCGTGGTCTCTGCTTTTTTGGAATTTTTCCGGATATAATTTTGTATCTGATAATCAAATATGATACAGCAATATTGTCATAATCATTTTCTGACTAAAAAAACAACTATTTTTGCCCAGAACCTGTCAATTTCAATTTTTCTTGCCTAAAAATGCGACAAATATCTCTTCCATATTTTTTTCTATGTCCTGTTAAAACACGTTTTACATGTACATTAGGTCAGCTGATATTACCTCCCATCTTCACTGCTAGAGGCGCTGCTTGCGAGCGAAAGAGCAAATTTGCAACTCAAATTTGCAAATAACTCGAAGAATATTCGGGATAGAGACCTGAAATATTCAATATAAGTTTTTCCAGATTCCACTATACATACTGCTAAAATTTCAGTCATATTAGTTAGGTATTTTACGTATATTACGTAAAAGCATTCCATTCACAAAAGCAAACGATGACAGAATTGATGACTCTGATACTTGTATATTTTAATAATAATATAAATGAGTTTTAAAAATTGTAAAAAAAAAAATGCATCGGCCGGGAATCGATCCCAGGCCGCCCGCGTGGCAGGCGAGCATTCTACCACTGAACCACCGATGCTTTAAAATATTGCCATATTTGGGTATTTTTTTATTCCATTCACAAAAGCAAACGGTGACAGAATTGTCGATTGATTGTTGATTGATGACTCTGATACTTATATATTTTAATAGGTCAAAGATAAGTAGAATGCTATTACAGTAAAATAAATAAGAAAGAAAAAAAAGTGGAAACGCGAAATTATTATTATTTTTTAAAATGTAAATAAATAAGTTTAAATAATTAAATTATAGAAAATAAATAGAAAAAAAGGTTGTAGATATATGAATGAAATGATAATATATTTTAGAAAGGCTCTAAATGTCATTTAAATAAATAAACTTTTTTTTAAATTATGTACTACTCTTTTTTAAATGTCAAGAGATAGTTTGAAGACCACCATTTTTTATAATAACATTATTTTTATCTCATCATAATCAACAACAGGTCTCCAAGGATAAGTGTCTTTTTTTTATGAAGACATTTATCCTTGGAGATTGTTGTTGATTATGATTGTGATCAAAGGATTCTAACCATTATTTTTATCTATAAAAAGTTTCATGTGCATTGATACACATAAATAGTTTTCACCATATATCTATATATATAATTGCCTTATTCTGTCTGAAGCTCACGGATAGAATGCGCGCCCATTGGCTGCCGGCGAACACGTGCCCTCCCTGCCCCCCTCTAGACAACCCTGTTATCAGCTGTGTGATACATACACCTGTCTATAGCGGCCATTCTAGACAACCCTGTTATCAGCAGTGTGTTACATCCACCTGTCTATACAGACCACCCTGTCTATAGCGGCCACTCTAGACAACCCTGTTATCAGCTGTGTGATACATACACCTGTCTATACAGACCACCCTGTCTATAGCGACCACCCAAGACAACGTTTTTAAAATATATTCGCACTCGGGTAAAACCCGGGCGTTGCCCGGGCCATTCGTCTAGTTGAACATAAATAACACACAATATATTTCCCATTTTAAATGATAAAGTGAAAAACCTGCGCGCTGCGGTTTCATAAATATGCATTCTTAAAAAAAGTTTGATATGTTAGCGACAAATACAAATGAACCAATCAAATATCTCCATGTGGGTGGGCGTTCCATTTAATTGACCAATAGGCCCCGTTTCATCTAACAAGATGGCCAATCAGGAAGTCTTTTCTTAAGAGTGACCTGGTCAGGACACCATTCTTTAAGTGTGCTCGTCTTTTAACCACAATGGCAAAGTTTTTGTCCGCTAGCAATCTTCAGCTAATGGGGGCTGAATTTTAAACCCCTGAGGCTTTCTTTCTTTTGCGGTATTCCTGTAATTTCTCATTGAAATATCTTCCCATAAGAAATATGATGCTATATTTTCTTTACAGAAATAATAAGTTATTTAAGAATACATGGAGTGATACAAAGGCACCAATGATTTCAAACAAGATGGTGAAATAAGACATTGATTGAATTACTTGAATATAACTCATATAAATGTACATATATATGAATTATACAAGTCCTTCAATCATTCCAAAGGACAAAGGTTCTTGCAATGTCAATAAAAGGGGAATTATGAGCTGTGAATAAAATAAATGAAGAACTTAAAGATCGCATACAATCTCCATAGAAGAAATGATATTCTGGCATCTAATAATATAATGTATTGGAATTATCTTCAGAAGTGAAGGAATATATGTGAAAGGTTTAACTATATCTATTTAAGGATATAAACTAACAAATTTAACCATTCAATTAACTAACAAAGTAATGGGTCTATATGGTCTCCCATTGTCCTAACTGATAGTGTGTGTTCAATTAACTTAGGAAATCGAGATAATTATATGTGGATATCCTCTATTGGTCAATTAAATACCCACGTTTATCGTTGGCCAAACACCAGCTTCCCAATAGGTATTTATATATCTTTGGAAAGGACAACCATTAACCGCATTTTCTTTCAAATGTAAATTCGACAAAAATTGTATTGTAGTGGTATTATTTCTTTTCTTATTTTTAACCATATCCTTCGGTGGTTGAGTAGAGCTTTCCTGGTTTTTATTATTCTACCTCTTTTTCTTTGACTTTACTTTCTATGAATTTTATATATTCATACAATTCCTGTTTCTCAAATTTGTAAAGCTCCCCCATTCTTTGGTTGGGGAATTTTAACATAAGACGAATAGTCTTAATAAAAACTTCTATATGAATTTTTTATATGTAAATACTCGTGTTTTTCAAATGATATCTTCATTTTTGTTTCCTTCTCGGAATTATCATACTAATCAGTATGTAGGAGCTAATTGTCTTAATAAGGCTTACATGAATATATAAATTGTATTCCTACTTCTCCTTCAATGTCTTTCTCTACTGAGGGTGGGCACATGGTCTCTCCATACTTCCTCCGCCATCCTCTTCATCTCTATATCTAACCTGTATTGTTCTTATCAAATTTGAATAGCTTTTACTTCTTGAAATTATTCATCTTTTCAAATTCCATAGCTAATCCGTGTATAAGACATAATTTTGAGAAAGCACAATAGTATTAATAAAAAAAGAAACATTTGGAAATTTATAATATACTATTCCCTGAACCCATCCTAAAGACTCTAAATAGAGAAATACCCTCTGAATAGCAATAATGAAATCAGATGCACGTCTGTTAACAATATCTACAGCTTAATAGATAATATTTGCTTTCTTAGTTATATTTATCCCCGATTTCAATATTTTTTCACATTTATTCTTTCATTTGATATTCACGGTAGGATCAAAAATTCCCGAACTTTTTTTTTTTTAAATAATAGATAAAACAACTTTTGAAAAATGTGTAAAATCAATTTTACTGTAGAGAACAAAGCCTAAACTATAATTTAATTTAGCAACGCCAGTAAATGCGCATGCGTAGTTATCATTTTAGACATATTTTTGTTGTAAGCTCGCGTCGGTTTCTGCAATGTCATCATTTGAGCAAAAGGTAAATATTATTTTTTTTTGTAAAATCAAAAAGGTCTTTCACAGATACATTAGCATTAATGAATGAAGCTTATAAAGACGAAAAATTGTCACGAACGCAAGTTTATTTCTGGTATAAACGCTTTAAAGATGGCCGTAAGAGCATCGCAGAAGATTCAAGGTCAGGTCGGCCATTGACGTCAACAACGGATCGCAATATTGGATAGGTACGTGATTTAAATGTTGCTGATAGAAATATCACTATTTATAATATATTAAAAATACTTGGAATTTCGTATAGTAGTTGCCAAAAATTATTGGTGAACATTTGAACATGACAAAACCTTGTGGTTATTTTGTCCCACGAAATTTAACAGATCAACAAAGAAAAACCAGATAATCAATTTGCAAAGATTTAATTGAAACTGTAAATAATAATCCTGATTTTTGAAAACAATAATAAATGGTGATGAAACATGGGTCTTTCTTTTTGATCCACAAACCAAAAAACAATCACTCGAATGGCACACACCAAGTTCTTCTAAGAAGAAGAAAGTTCGTCTTGACAAGTCCATAGGAAAAGTGATACTTGTCTATTATCAATATATTAAAGAGGGGTTACTATTAATAAACAGGCATACAAAGAAATACTTGTGCGTCTTCGTGATGTGCGATAAGAAGAAAAATAATTCAACTATTTAAATCAAAACAGTGAAAATTGCTACATGATAATGCCACTGCTCATAGAGCCATTATTGTTTAATACTATTTAGCCAAACACTCTGTATCTGTCTTGCCGAATCTTCCTTACTCTCCTGATATCGCCCCATGTGATTTTTATTTCTTTCCAAACCTTAAAATGACGTTAAAAGGAAAGCGCTTTTCATCGTCATCAGAAGTAATTGAAAATGCGACGGTGGAGCTAAACAGGATTAGAAAAAATTGACTTTGAACTAGCATTTCAGTAGCTTTTTTTCACGCCGAAAAAAAAATGTGTAGACAACCAAGGCTCCTATTTTGAAAAATAATATGTTCAAATATATGTTCAAATGAATGAATAATTAATAAAAAAAGGTTCGGGAACTTTTTGATCCTAACTTATATATATATATAAATATGAAAAATAGTACAAATGTGATATTGTACTGGGATAAGGTGCATAAAGTTGCACGATAAGAAGATGCCTTTTTCTTAATTTATGCACTTTATCCCAGTACGATATCACATTTGTACTATTTTTTCACATTGTGTAGCGTTCTCACGCAATTCTGGCCTTAACTACCCGTTTCATGATTTTTCAGGATGCCTTAATGACCATTAATTTTTTGTCGTTGAGGTACAGCTTGCACCACGCTGATGAGGGCCAACAGCCCGAAACGCGTCCGTGGTTAGCTTTTCTTGATTAATCCATAATGGGTATTTGGCCAATTCTGGAATAATTAAAAATCAACGAGAATAGTTGATATTTATTCCGATAGATGGCGCAAGCCATCAGCAACTTTCAGTTGCACGATAAGGAGATGCCTTTTTCTTAATCTACAAATATATATATAGTGAAAAATTCCCTAATTATATAATTTAAAAAATGAAAATGTTATATCTACACTCAATAAATAGGCTTGTGATATCTATTTTTAAAAAGTTCTGTTGTATCATACATATAAAAGGAAAATTCTCTATAACCAAAAGTGGTGTATCTAATTGCTTCTTCGCTGGAAAAATTCTTTCCCTCTAAAGCATTTCGTTGTAGCTATATGTTGTTTTGTATTATTGTATATATGTTGTAGATACGTTTTCCTACTAAAAGGTGTTTTAATTGAGAAGAAAACTACAAATTAGTTTATTATAAAGAGCCTTACTGAATAGAGTTTGTCGGTATAACGAGAAATTTTCGTTTTAAATATTTCAATTTTGAAAGCACCGAGGAATTTCTTAGTTATTGAGAAGAGTTTAGAAGTTTTCAAGAACTTCGTTAAAATGTTTATTTAGAGGAGACAGAAAATATTTTCGGTATAAAAGGTCTTCTAGATCAACATTCTTCTAGAGTGTGGGTAACCCTCCGTCAAGCTGATGTTCCAGGTCTCAATTTTCCTTTTCTAAGAATAGGACTTTACTCGTATAGTAAGACATTTTTTACAAATTAACAGGTTTACATATTTTTGTGTGGGGTTTACTATTCAGAAAGTATAACAACTCACGAAAGACCGCTATAATAATTCAATACTTTTGGTCTCTGTTAGAAATAGTAGCTCAACAGATGCTGAGGTTGTTCAGCTCAAGACGACTTTATTTACGACTCTAGTCTCGCAGGGATAATCGTTAGACGAGACACTGAATAGAGATTGTACTGTATGTGATGCTTTCTTAACAATTCTCGTTATTTTTATATAGAATTTTAAATAATTTCCTATAATTATTTTAATGAACCTATTCGCAACAAATGAAAACACTAAGACGCTAATGTTTCCTTCCTACATAAATCAAATTTCTATTCTCCTTACTGCGATAAAAATATTGGAAGGCTTCATGTTTTCTTCCTTGAGTGGGCCCTTTTGGTTTACACTAGCACCATGTTTCTTTATCGTGTTCTTCTATTTATTTCTCGATAGCTTCTCATCCAGTCAATCAGTTCAAGTCTTCCTATCGTCCTGTTTCCATTAACTTTACCTTTCATCACTTTCTTCATCAACTCAGTTTATCTTTATACACTCATTGACAAAACTTAAGGTGGTTGTACCTTTCAACATGTAAATCGGGATTCAGACAATAACTCTGAATGATATTACAGTGAACTTTATTGAAGATACACGAGATAACCATGTATGAACAAAATTGCCTCTTTCCTCTTAAAAAAAAAAAAACAGACGACCGACGACATAAAAGTATAAAACATCCTAGTGTATATATTACATACAAACCCCCTTTGTCTTTTTAGTAGCTTTTTAATCTAAAGATACTTTTATATAAATGAAAACATGTCTAAAATAGAATTCTAAGACAAATCCCTCACACGATTTATGAATAAAAAATGAAATAAAAACTTTTAGATTAAAAAAAAAAGAGCCATTAAGAATTGATATCGCTATCTTGTCAGGTAAGTAGGTGATGCTATAATCCACGGGGGGAATGACCCCCGGGGGTTATAGGAATATTAGGAAGAACTGGGGCGTTGGAACATGTTCGTGAGAGATGTAGTGGCCAGCTGCCCCAGTTCTTCTTGTAACTCGAGTGCTTCTCATTTCTAATGAATCTATTACTTCATCTCTTGATATTTCTACTCATTCAAATACAATTAAATATTTATAGCAACACAAAATTAATTAACAAATATTTACTAATTGATAAATATTGTGTGCAAAATATAAAATAGACTTTATATATGAAATTATTTTTTATTCATAGAAAAAATTTACTGCCACTTAAAATTATTATTTTTTAGACATTTAATTGAAAGTGATATTTCTACAGTGTACATCTCTTAAACTGCAATAAAAGAGTAACGTTATTATATATCAAAAATCACGTAACAATTATATATTTTGAAAGAGTAATTTATTAAACGATATACCTTTCTGTGAAGAAGATCTCTTACCACTTACACACACAAAGTCCTGTTTTAAATGGTGGAACAAATCCATTTTACAAAAAGAGTTTTCGTATTTTAACAATAGTGTTGAAAAGCTATGAGAGAGGGAGATAAATACAGTTTTTGTTTTCGTGGAACTGGAATAATTTTATGTAAAAGTAGCAAGAGTAATGATAAGAAATCATTGATATATATCATTACTTTATTTATTTATTTTCATTTTGACTTAGACCGCTATGTCCCCCTAGGGACACTTGCACTTTAAAGGTAAACAAAACGTTACTGACCGCAGACCCGCTGGCGATTCTCCATCAAACTCGGCAGCGCTGGCAGAGGCGCCATGTTCTTTGTACATAGTATGATGTATATAAATTATTATTATTTATAAAACTTGAAATCAATAGGGATTCAATATCAAATATTATCATTTTAATGTACACTTACCTGCTTAGAAAGAATTGCCACGATATAATACGAATCGCATCTGAATTGACCAAGAAAATTTCAAGTTTTAGGCGGACATAAATATTGACTTCGAATTACATATTTATGTTTTTTTTTCTGCCCCAAAAATATATCATCTATCTAAAATTATTTTTTCTAATAACAGACAAAAGAGAAAATTACAAAATCCTGTTAAAATAAACAGGTAAAAATAAGAAATAATTTTCTCTTCTTCTTCTTCTTTCATATCTCAAAGCCATAATCATGGTGGGTAGTTAGCGATTGCTTTTACTGTAAGCGCACCACATGTCTACACATGTGAAAAGCAGTTCGACTTTGCACTTACAAATGTGCCAGAGCCCCGTTTGGTTACTTGCACTCGCTAGTGGGATTGGACTTTTGCAAGAATCGGGGGCCATTGGAGCATTTTTTAAACAGAAAAAAAGTATCCAATGCGGGAATCGAACCCGGGTCGTAGTGGTCGAACACCAAACGGTTTAACCAGCCTTCCACCGACCCCCATGATTTTCTGATATAGAAACATCGACTAAAAAATATACTATAAATTTATCCTTATTTATAAGTAGAATAGAAAATTATAATAACGAAATCAAACTGTATTTTTGTAGGGTATTTATAGCGATGATAAAATGGCTTAAACCTATGACATTAGGTCACGAAAAACACGTTATATGGAGGATATTTCTATAACCATTTAAAAACAACTTATCAAGTGGTGAGCACACTGTTCATCTGGCCTTGTATTTCTGAGTTATCTAGGGCTGTGTTCTGTGCTGTGACTACAAATAGTGACAATTTCTGTCCAACTGGCCCTGTATTTCTGAGTTATCTAGGACTGTGGTCTGTGCTGTGACTACAAATGGTGACAATTTCTGTCCAACTGGCCCTGTATATGCCGCTATGTAGGACTGTGTTCTGTACTGTAAAAACATGTAGTTACTATTTCTTTCCAACTGCCCCTATATAACTGAGTTATGTAGGACTGTTTTCTGTGCTGTGACAATTATGTGCCAATCATTTCTGTTCATCTGGCCCTGTATTTCTGAGTTTTGTAGGGCTGTATTCTGTGCTGTGACTACAAATGGTGACTATTTCTGTCCAACTGGCCCTGTATATGCAGCTTTGTAGGACTATGTTCTGTACTGTAACAACATGTAGTTACTATTTTTTCCCAACTGCCCCTATATTACTGCGTTATGTGGAACTGACCTGTGCTGTGGCAATATGGGCCAATCATTTCTGTTCATCTGGCCCTGTATTTCTGAGTTACGTAGGACTGTGGTCTGTGCTGTGACAATATGAGGTGACATTCCTGTTAATCTAGCTCCTTATCGCCAGTTAAGCATCAGCTCAACAAGATATTTACTGTGACATGATTGAAGCGATAGATTAGCTGCTGGTTAAAGAACTCCTTGTGGTCCCAATATATACCAATGTTATGGCCAATATAGCCCAAATTTCCTCCCATAAACATCACTATCTACTATTGGGTATCTTGTTTGATCTTTCAATGGGCTTTCCTTTTCCTCTCTATTCCGGGTTTAGTTCCTGAATTCCTCGATTCCATCTAACTTTGCGATAAACCATGCAGTCAACTGCAACGGCCATTCGCACAGTTTCAATAAATTGGAGCACATCACTTATAAATCTTACATTGTGTGTAAAACAATTATTATTTCTCACAGTAAGTATCATTATATTGTGGCGAAGAAATAGTTTATTATTTAATTTAATTATTCAATGAAAATATTTGGAAACAGATTTAATTTAATTATTCAATATAAAATAATGATCGAAATATTTCTTTGCGTGCTTGCTCAAGATTCTCTAGCTGTAGATAGCTTTGTTGAGTGGTTGATAATTGTCGACTAGTCATACTGACGTCATCAATAAATACTTTTACATCTCCAGATATACAAAGGCTTAAATTTCTACGCTACAATATTTACCTAGAGGTTTGAATTTCTCACAGAGAACTAAATTTCAGACTTTGCAATTTATAAAATATTTCTAAATTAGGGATTTTAAATAGACGCTACAAAATCGTTGTGTAATTAATTGCGTGTATATAATATTTACAACTATAATCGGTGCTTTAACTTATTGAAAATTCCTCCGCACACACTCTAGTCTAAAACAATGAAATATTACGTTAGGGTGAGTAAAAACATATATATAACGACAACAACAAAAAACAAATGCAATATTTTAAAACGGTTTGATAGAATAAATTGACAAAATTGCTGAGATTATTCACTGGCCCTCCCCATATTTTTTACATTGCTGTTAAGACAGTAGAAAGTTATTATATTTGTGAAAATGACATTTTGAGTTAAATGGTTCAATATTGTTTATATCTCACAAGAGGTGGTACTCGCTGCGAGAGTGTCGAACTATAATTCAGTTAGCGTTTAAAAAAATGTCTAAAATACTGAAATAGCTAATACTGTATAAAATATATAAGGTGAATATATTTAACATGAAATCAAATATTGAAAAATATATATTATCTTAGAATCTCTTTCAAATATCTATTGCTGATACGAATTTTCATATATATTATTGGTATGAACGAACAGGTTTCTGAATTTTCAAGAAGGAGAGAGAGATAGAAGATATTAATTTTTAATTTTGAGTCAATTCGTGCTGCAAAGAGCTCTTGTTATCACGTTACGTCGTTGTGCCTGAACAAGCCAGTGGCTGGTTATTTTTCGGCCCGAAGGTGGCAATCCAAGTTAACGGTCATTCTAACCGAAAAGAGTGTTCTGTTTGAGTCCTGAATAGTTATCCTGACAACCAAATATCGCGTGAAGAATGTAGTGGCGTATTTAACATAATTGTTAGCTCCGCCGAGGTTCGGAGAGGTCAGCTGCAGGCTGGCAATGGAACTTGCAGCAATCCAACCTTGAATAGACCGTTAATCCGGCTACAGTTTCGTCAACCACACAAGACTTCTGCCATGCTTCAATTAGGTTCTTTCTCTTCTTTCCGTCGTCTCGTACACAGCCTGGTCTGTACCACTGATGGTCAACCACATAGGAATATTTACCATGCCTCAACTAGATTCTTTCTCTTCTCTCCTCTCAGACCTATTTTGCAGATAACTGTGGGTGATGGTCTGTAGAGATGTAAGATCTGGTTGAAGTATTGCCAGTATTGAACTGTTGTAAACTGTGGGTGATTTCTGTTGAGATGTGAGATCTTGTTGATGTATTGCCAGTATAGAACTGTTGATAACTGTGGGTGATGGGCTGTTGAGATGTAAGATCTGGTTGATGTATTGTCAGTATAGGACTGTTGATAACTGTGGGTGATGGGCTGTTGAGATGTAAGATCTGGTTGATGTATCGCCAGTATAAGACTGTTGATAACTGGGTGATGGGCTGTTGAGATGTGAGATCTGGTTGATGTATTGCCAGTATCAGACTGTTGATATCTCTGGGTGATGGGCTGTTGAGATGTAAGATCTGGTTGATGTATTGTTAGTATTGGACTGTTGATAACTGTGGGTGATGGGCTGTTGAGATGTAAGATAAAGTTAATGTATTGCCAGTATAAGACTGTTGTTAACTGTGGGTGATGGTCTGTTGAGATGTAAGATCTAGTTGATGTATTGCCAGCATTGGACTGTAGATAACTGTGGGTGATGGGCTGTTGAGATGTAAGATCTGGTTGATGTATTGCCAGCATTGGACTGTAGATAACTGTGGGTGATGGGCTGTTGAGATGTAAGATCTGGTTGATGTATTGCCAGTATCAGACTGTTGTTAACTGTGGGTAATGGGTTGTTGAGATGCAAGATCAAGTTAATGTATTGTCAGTATTGGACTGTTGATAACTCTGGGTGATGGGCTGTTGAGATGTAAGATCAAGTTAATGTATTGCCAGTATAAGACTGTTGTTAACTGTGGGTGATGGTCTGTTGAGATGTAAGATCTGGTTGATGTATTGTCAGTATTGGACTGTTGATAATTTTGGGTGATGGGCTGTTGAGATGTAAGATCTAGTTGATGTATTGCCAATATCAGACTGTTGATAACTGTGGGTGATGATCTGTTGAGATGTAAGATCAAGTTAATGTATTGCCAGTATAAGACTGTTGTTAACTGTGGGTGATGGGCTGTTGAGATGTAAGATCTGGTTGATGTATTGCCAGCATTGGACTGTAGATAACTGTGGGTGATGGGCTGTTGAGATGTAAGATCTGGTTGATGTATTGCCAGTATCAGACTGTTGTTAACTGTGGGTAATGGGTTGTTTAGATGCAAGAACAAGTTAATGTATTGTCAGTATTGGACTGTTGATAACTCTGGGTGATGGGCTGTTGAGATGTAAGATCAAGTTAATGTATTGCCAGTATAAGACTGTTGTTAACTGTGGGTGATGGTCTGTTGAGATGTAAGATCTGGTTGATGTATTGTCAGTATTGGACTGTTGATAATTTTGGGTGATGGGCTGTTGAGATGTAAGATCTAGTTGATGTATTGCCAATATCAGACTGTTGTTAACTGTGGGTGATGATCTGTTGAGATGTAAGATCAAGTTAATGTATTGCCAGTATAAGACTGTTGTTAACTGTGGGTGATGGGCTGTTGAGATGTAAGATCTGGTTGATGTATTGTCAGTATTGGACTGTTGATAACTGTGGGTGATGGACTGTTGAGATGTAAGATCTGGTTGATGTATTGCCAGTATTGGGCTGTTGATACTGTGGGTGATGGGCTGTTGAGATGTAAGATCTAGTTGATGTATTGCCAATATCAGACTGTTGATAACTGTGGGTGGTGATCTGTTGAGATGTAAGATCTGGTTGATGTATTGCCAATATCAGACTGTTGATAACTGTGGGTGATGGACTGTTGAGATGTAAGATCTGGTTGATGTATTGCCAGTATTGTGATGATGATAACTGTGGGTAATGGGCTATTGAGATGTAAAATCAAATTAATGTATTGCCAGTATAAGACTGTTGTTGACTGTGTGTGATGGGCTGTTGAGACGTGAGATGTGGTTGATGAATTGCTAGTATAGGAATGCTTATTTAAATAGGTTATGTGGTGTGGTCAAATTCAAGATTTTGTTGTCGCATTTCCAGGGCATTGGACTGTTGATCTTCCTCTTTTTTCCGCGTCATTTGTAGGATATTAGAGAACAAACCTGTTGAAATAGGAGGATATTTCAGAACTATTATTCACCTTCTAAGCATATTTATAAAACAATGTTATATTTATTATCTAGAAACACAAAGCATGTTTGTTGATTATATAATTGTATTATATATATATACATAACTTTCATGTTACACTATATGGTAATACGCATAAATGAGAAAGACAAATATTCTTAATTGTGCGCGTAGTGATGAAATCACATCCAAAGATCTAGACAAAAGACAAACAGACCTTAATAGTGTGTTGACGCAACATAGCGCAGTAATTGCATGTCATTAGAATATGACACCACACCTCACCAGACAATGCTCACATTCCCAGAACCTTACTCTCTGGAACTTTCAAATATCATAGAATAGAGATAGTTTATGTGTTGTTTAATTAAGAAAATCAATTCTAATTATAAATCATCTCGATATTATAAATAATATATTTATCAGCCTAGCTATGTGTATCGCTAGCAATATCAACGCTGCCTTTTAAAAACTAAATCGATTTATACTGAATATTCATACTGACCTGATACTAAATAATATATCGTTTTTGTTGACTCCTTTATATATATCTATAGCTCTAGAAGAGTTTTCTCATAGTTTTCTCTAAATACACTTACCCTGAATTGTACTCAATAAATGCATACCTCACCAACCGATAATGAAAATAAAAACGATATAATAAAATTAGCCTAATGCAAAGAGATTAATCAGGCGAAACAGTCTGTAGGTTTTACCACTGATGATTGGTAAAAAGCAGATGGAACAAGCACCAATTCTCTACAGCCAAATAGGATCAACAGTTCTTGAAATACAGACTTAAGTCTGGTCAATTACGGTCAATGATCTTTTAGATTTTTGCAAGGTTTGTCCACTATGTGCTAAGAGTAGCTCTCATCCTTAAACTCCAAACCACATCATTGACTGCATTACCATCTAATTGCGAGCTCTACTCAGCCCTTTCCAACACCATCAAAAATCTTAAGAAACAAAACCTCGATACCCTAACATGGTTGAGTGGATATGTGAAAGAATCACGAAGAAGTCCATTGATGAACTATGCTATCTAATTTAAAATATTTCATCTCTCTTTCATTACAGCATGATATTCGTAGAAAGAGTTTCAATTACACAAAAAGTTGCCTTAAATATTGTGTTCATTGATAGCAACACAGCTTTATTTAAAATGTTCCATGCTTCTATTCCCTTACATAAATTCACTGTATCAAATATATTTCAAATTGTGGTGGTGAAAAAGGAGTTGATTAGATCACAGAGGTTCCGACAAGTGGAAAGGTTTGTTTTGAGGTAAGATATATATCTTTAAACATAAATAGATCTGCAAGTCCATTAAGCTCAGAATGGAGACGTCCGGCCTTGACCACTGCTGGTCTTATCATCGTGAATGACCTTCGACCACTACAGCTCCCTCGTACAAACTCGACGTTCATATTCACAAACACCTTTATCTTAGAACCTCTTCGTACAGATTCTCTGATTTGTAGTAGATTGCATTTACTATTTACTTCATTTTTCAAATAGTCGCTGAAAAGGTTTGAATCTGTTTTCAATCTTTTTCTCCTTTCTCTTCTTTCTTCTTCAAGAAAGTGAGATATAATAGGTAAATTCAGTATTTTCGTAGTGAATGGCCTTGAATGATGTCACGATGACGATGGTGGACGAAATTACGATTTTAAAAAATATTTAACAAGTTATGAAGATATATGTGAGGCTATCACTTTTTATATACAAATATAAATAATTACATCGCTAGTAAGGATACAAATACCCGATATAATTGTTTTGCAGCTTATCATCCTAGTTAAGTTATATAATCCTAAAGAAAGAGACGTCAATTTTCTAAGACCTTATCGGAGTTGTTAAACCTTAATTATCTAATTCCAGGATAACTATCTCTTAAAGGTACTTAGGAATGAGGACATCAAGACAATTCCAGAGCCAAATGTGTTTTTATTATTTCAATGGAGATCTCCGAGGAAACATTATTAGGTCAGACCCGCAAGCTTCTTACATTTGAGATTGTTAAAGTTGATATACCTTGACACCAAACAGCCTGGGTTAATTGAGCTCCTAGCAACAGGCTCTCTCTTTCCTTTACATGGACAATGTGCTAGATATTGGATTATGAGGATGGAAAACTATCGACGCATAAACATATATTGTATCGATAGGAAATAGAATTCTTCATTTTTCCCGGATTCCAGGGAAAAACAAAAATTGGCAGTTTTATATTGCCTATTAAGGTAAGAAATCAAATATTTTCTAAATGAGAGATTGGCATACCTGTACTACAGGTAACTGTAAAGTAGAATAATCGTTAAAAGTGAAAAAGAAGATGAATAGAAGACACGAGGTGTTTGTTGTATCTCCACCACGAAATGAATATAACGGAATACATATTTTTCTTATCGATACGACCACCTCTTGGAATGTATGGGAGCCTCAAGACAGGACCTATATTCCAACTCTACCAAGATTATGAATTTGATCTATGAATTTAGTCTTCATCACCTTGTGTATAATTATATAATAGGATAATAAAAAATAATAACAAAAAAGTTTATATAAAAGGGCGTACCTGGATCTGTAAAAAAAAAAAAAAAATTCTCAAAATATTTCGAGATTGCTCCCTCTAATCAATGTATTGCACAGTAAACTTAATTTGAAAAAAGGTAAGTTTACTGTGCAATAAATTGATAAAGAAGAAACAATCTCTCGAAATATATTTTTTTTTTCTTTACAGATTCAGGTACGTACTTTTATATAAACTTAATTGATGGATCGCCTTTTAACTCAAATAACAAAAAGGTTTTTGATACTTTATATCATTGCTTGCTTTTTTTTCTTGGACACCGAAATGAGCTTATCCAAGACGAGATGTCTTAATAAGAAACTTTTTTATTTGTAGATTTATATTGTTTCAACTTTTATTCAACTGTAAATACAAAGCGCGATGTCCCGCCAAGGACACTGGCGCCCAAAGGAAAGCAACACAAGAGAGAGAGAGAGAGAGGGAGAATCTATTAACATATGCTCAAGGCATTTACCATATTCCTGAAATTGATTTCAAACAAGCATACTATATACAAAGGTAATTTAATTTAAACACATCTCAAAATAAAGAAAAAAGGAAAAAAACATATATACAGCACATAGTTAATTATACCTAACACATGAGATTATTTAAAAACTTTGATATAAATTTACAAAATCTATTGAATACAATGTATGAATCCCTGCTGGATATCAGTTCTCTTGGATCGGTACAGAGAATACCGTTATTGAGTCTGTAGTCTTGAAATGCTGGGCACTTAAGTAAAAGGTGAGTAGAATCTTGAATGCGGCATCCACAAAAACAGCCCGGATCCTCTGATGCACGGATTCTTTCCAGAAAACTTCCGAAATTACCATGGTTGGTTACAAATTGTGTGTTGTGGAAATTAGGGCGAAAATAATTTGGAATACCCCGGTTGAAAAAACTTGTAAATGTCTCGTTTGTATTATTCAGTAAGAGCAACATTCTTTCGTCTATATAGGATTTAATTATAAAGGGAATATCGATGTTGTATTTTTGCTTGTCCTCGTACGATAAGTTATTTAAGTTATATTTCATATTTTTTGCTTCAATGTAATCTGCAATCAATGGAGTCTTAGCCAAACTGTGAACACAGTTGTACGAAGTTGTCTTGTATGCTTGAATGCTCCATATTAATATCTGATATTGCATTGAGTTTAATTTTTGTAACGATTTTTTGTTTAAAAATTTGAACCATATTTCTGATCCATATGTTAAAGTTGATCTGAATAAAGATTTATACAATGTAATTCTTTTATGGGAGCTCAAACCCCATGATTTGCTGCACAGAGAGAATAGAAATTTTTTATTCTTAGAGTTCTGCTCACTATTTCCTCTATGAATTTGTTAGCTTTTAACATAGTGCATATTCTTGTAAAGAATAAATGGCAGAATGCTAGCCATAATTTCAAAAAGGCATATTTTGATCGTACAACTGATAGTTATTGAAAGCTTTCGCCATCTGTCAGAATAAATGCCATCTAATCCTTGATTTTTAGTTATTCCAGACTATTGGTTAATTACCCCTACTCTATAAGACATTTATTTCTTAATTTATTCAATGTTGCCAGTGAAATTTCACTTTTATATTATTTGTTCATAAGTTTCTATGCCACACGAAAATCTAAATAGATACAAATCAATCGCATTTAAATACTGTAAATTTCTGGCATCCAGCTACTGTTCGAGACTAGTATTTAAAGTATCAACGTGGAAAGCAGAAAGTCAGAATTCAGAGTCATAGCAATGTAATAAAGAGCAATAATAGATTTCTCTCATAATCTCATCTGTGTGTGTGTGTGTGGTGTGTGTGTGTGTTGAAATGTAATTTTGTATTTCTGAAGACTTAGGTATCTTTTCTTTAGGAATTTTTAATAATCTATCTCTTAACCTTTCATCCAAACAGCTACTGAACTGGTATTACAAATAGATAAAGAAATCATCGGTCAGTGAAACATAGAAAAACTGTGTCAATCTCTTTGACTTGTTACTTGAATGAGATGTAAAGCTCTAATTTCTGTCCTTTATTGTGAAACCGGCTGCAATTAAAACCATTATGGATCGTTTTGTTTAGAATATCATTACCGCATAATTAACGTATTTTATGCAACACTCTTTCTTTTAACAATCTTAGTAGATTTCAGAAACCTTTATATATCGAGAAAAACTAGAATGAAGGTCACTAGGTGATCCCAGAGACCCACTCAGGTATCTTACAATCTACAGTAACTACAATAGATACCATAGATATGTATGTGTCAATCTGACAGTGTTGAACATTTATGGAAGATGTTAGTCTAAGTTGGTCCTGTCGGTGACTATACAACGCAGCGCTTGTTATTGGCTTCTACTTTTCGGATGAAATTTTCAGACAGCTTGAATACCAAGCAACACACTTTTTATTTGGGCATCCAGCCCTATACATGATTCCCCTCTACGGGATTTAACAGCTCTAATACCATTTAATTCCATAATTTCATATTTGATTCAAAATGTTGTTTAAAGTATAACAAATTGAAAAATAAGTTTTTCTTCTTGATATCAAAATATCTATCTATATCTATTCAATAGTATTTCTACAAATTTTATAATAATTATAATAAAAATAAGAATATTTGCGATTTACTTAATAAAAATATTCGAAAATCTTACGCAATATGTTTCTTTATTACGAAAACACCACGAGCTTTGAAGCTCTCGTTCTTCAACAGGAAAAAAATATAATCTAAGAGTTTAGTAAGTATATTATAATTTTATGCCTGTTGGACAGCTCGAAAGCTTAAGGTGTTTTAACAATTAAAGTAACCTATTGCGTAAGGTTTTCGAATATTTTTTATATAACAATAATCCTCAATAATGTGAAGAGAGAGAGATAGATTATCTTTATTTTAGAAGATTAATATTTTAAATATTTTATATAAAAACGCCCTTTATTATTATTGTATAGATGTCAAGATTATTTATATGAGAAGATTAAAAATATTTGGAAAGGCTTGGTTTTAATAGGCAGTGACTTTCACAGCTTTTCCGCCAATTTAACCTAACAGATCTTAAATATTACATCGTTTATTCTGCCTGTATATAGTCTGTGCTTGGTATTTTCTTTTTATTGGTGTTTAAAGACACTGTGGAAAGAGGCTAGCCCACAAATAGAAAAGCCTGTCTACATACACAATCTCACTTTTCCTTCTCTCTATTTAAAAATGATTGTATATATACTATATCTCATTTGAATTGCATGTCACTCAGCCGGAATGAATTTCGACAAGACCTTACATAACATAGTAGACGTGATTGAGAAACCAGAGAGACTTAGAGAACCAGCTGGATACATACCACTAGAATATTTACCGACCTTTGTTCATAAAGATACCTTTTTACCAAGAATGGTATTCCTGGAAAATCGATTTAATAATATCAACAAACAATCTAGGGTTAGGTTTCTTGCACCAAAATTATTTATCTGGTTTTGAGGCTAACATGCCCTTTATCAGGAGCACCTAGAAGTATAACTTACAGATAACTATACACGCCGACAACATCATCTATGACGAATTGAGATTAAGGCCAGCATGTACCATGGCTAAGAGGTGAACCTTGAACTGATAAGGGCCATAGCACAAAATTATGTTATACATATTGGAATTGTCTAAATTTGTAAATGCTAGTGTTGTAACTAATGAAGACATTAAGAGGTGAATATTACTTTTAACAAATAAATCAAACTTCTACAGTCTTTATAGCGATGTAAAATATTGGGAGAGCTTGGCTTAACAGTGGTAAACCCTCGCAGCGGTTTCGCCAATCTAATCTACCAGATCGCTTCTTTATAGCTCTTATACTGTATTGGATTATTCTGCTTATATATTCCACATTGAAGGGTGGAATATTAGAAATGGTATTTAAGCAAACTATTGCGTTGTGTCCCATCCATTTATCTTCACCCGTATGTCCTGCGCAGGGTTGTGATAAACAAGATTGTTTTAATGCAATTTTAAAGGAAGATCTGCCCCTTCTGGTACAAAATTAATTTGCCGGCTATTTTAGGTTAATTAATGGCTTATCATTATTGTTATAACTGGTTCTTCCATTAATGGGAAATCGTGATCTCTTCGAGGACTCTTCTCCATTTACTTCTGTCTCCTATCATCTCATTAGTTTCTTTCAGGGTCGGTCTGGTGATTTGTTCGTCATTCCTTCTTTTTCTGGGACTACCTATATTTATCGTTCCTCTTATAACAATATCTTACATGCGATGGAACTATCAAGAGCAAATTTTCTTTTTTCAAAAAGAGCAAACATCCTTATTTCTTTACAGCGATGAACAAAAAATGTTGGAAGAGAAGGCCTGGCCTTTCAGCGCCCAACCCTCCCAGCAGTTTTGATAATCTACCCTATACCGCTTTTTAGAAATCTACTATTGTATTGGACGATTCTTCTTATAAATCTGACACTGTAGAGGGAATCTTGGTCATACTACTTGTAGTAGCTATGCAATATATGTATGTGTACATTAGCTTTGAGTACAGTATAATTATAAATATTTTCATAGTGCAATGCTCTTCCGCGCAAACAACTCAATCAGGTCAGTTAGATATGAATTGAATATAGGTTAACAATGTGCCATCTGAATTCAAGAAACGAGAGCATTAAGCACGAATTCTTCAATAAAGTAAACATCCTACTGTTCTTACTTAAATATATATATATATATATATATTGGAAGGTCTTGGCTCATCAGTGGGAACCCTCAATGTCTTTCTCAATGGTCTTCTCCGGGAACTGCCTTTAAATTCTGATAAAGTGACCAAACATATCAGATTGACACTTTCTTCAATGATAGGAATCAATCTTTTCTTCAATTTTAATTCGTATAAGATGATCACATGGGTTCTCCTTGAAGAAAGTAATTTTTATTTGATAGTATCCATTAATGGATTTCACATCTATTCAATTTATTAATTTTACATTGATAATGGGTAAAATATTTTCCCTATAATGTTTCAAAAATATGTAAAAAAAGGTTACTTAGTGTGAAAGGACTTATTGTAAAAACACTGTATGATATAATTTTTATATAATACTATATGAAAAAATAGACAAATGTAAAGATTAAGAAAGGCTTTCTATATATGGGATTTAAGAACATTTACTCCGATTTTCTCTTTTTTTTTACACAATTCGAACATCTTATTGTCCTTATGACTTAGAAATAAACTCATTGACAAAAGGGAGAGGAATGTCTTCGATGTCGCTGATCGTCTACCTTTTTTTTAAGTAGACAAAGGCAATTTTGTTCACACTTGGTTATCTTATGTGTTTTCAATAAAGGTCCCTGTGTATCAAATATCTTTCAGTTATTGTCTCAATCCGAAAATACATGCTAAAATGTACAATTTCCTTAAGTTTTGTCCATGAGGAGTAACCATTAGCGTAGTGAACCCTACCAGTGGGTTCATCATTTGTGAACCTAAAAGCCCGCTCTAGTATAGGGCTGTTCTTTGCTTATATATCCGGCAGTTTAGAGGAATTTTTGATAGAAATATTTATGTAAACTATGAACATATGGTTTAAGGACAGTAAATTTATATATACCCTCATGAGAAAAACTTAAGGAAGTTGTACCTTTTAGCATGTATATCGGGATAATAACACTGAAAGATATTTGATACACAGTGACCTTTATTGAAGACACACGAGATAACCAAGTGTAAACAAAATTGTCTCTGTCTTCTTAAAAAAATGAAAAAGATGTCCGGCGATATTGAAGACTCTCTACTTCCTTGAGGTTTGTCCGTGAGTGGAAATGCTCGTAAATACATGCCTTAAATATTCTAGTCCTCAAACTTAAATAAACCAGATAGGCATAAATTAAATTGGAATAATTTGCATGCTCCCTCTATGGGCATAAATTATTACTATTTTTCGATTTTTTTCACAAATAAGACAATTCTATTCTGCTTTGACTCTGCGATGGAAAATATTAAATATGGATAGTAATAAGTGTTTTCATGTTTGTGAAAAGAGAAAATTTTGTGCTGAATGATTTCAATCCATGAAGCAAAACTGGACGCTAAGTTCTCATCAACATATTAATGTTTTTTTACGGTAGTTTACATCTAAAAGGGGGAAAAAGAATAATACCAAAAATATAATCTTGAAGATTGAGGCTGCCCGGCCAACATTCATATTTCTTGAATAAGATACACTTCAACCCCAGATAATGTATTATTTTCTAACGTTTCGACAAAAAACGTTTGTCTTGGTCAGGAGAAATAAAAATAAAGCATTTGTAGCAAGGCTTTAAAATTTAATTCTATTCTTTATTTTCATTTATCCTGACGAAGAGAGAGACGAAAGATATTTTTCGAAACGTCGAGAAAAAACAAACTTCATCTTGCCGATGTGTCTATTTTTTAAGAAAGAAATGTAAGCCGTTTTCCTCTAAGTTATCCTTGAAATCTCCTATTTTTATAAAAAAACCGTCTTACTTAATCTTTTATTGGTTTTAAAACCAGACCTTAATGACACAGTTTATACAATATAAACCTACGGGATGATGAAATTCTTGTGTCTCTCTCTCTCTACAGAAAAACATTTTCCTTTAATTTCGCATTAGAACGTCGCATTAGGTTCATTACTCTGTTGTATAAACTTTACTACTGGTGATAAAGAACGAGTCGCAATAAAGGTTTTAGAAAATTCAGACAAAAAATAAACCATGTATACCGATAGTTTCAGGTTATGTCTCTCAACAATACACACACACATAGAGCTATATTAAGACCAGCGGTTTTATACAGATTCACCACAGACAGAAAGCACAGATAAAGCTCCTATAGCAGCACAGACCCCAACAGCAATCTTCAGATTCGACGCATCTCCAGTGGCCACAGATTTCACCATGCATATGTCAAAGTTAGCGTATCATTGAAAAGGCGAATGTGCAATCAGCCGCGTTCTAGTCTTCGCTTTCCTCATCCAAATGGACCACGACATTCGGCGATTCTATTAATCTCCTTCGAACGATGACTGCGGCCTTGTAGAATTTATATGAACCAAAGAGAAGACCTTGATCAAACATAATTATATTCAACCAATTAATTTCATAAATTCTTACAAGAATGGTTATGAAATCGGTCGAATTTACAAAAAGGGTGTTCAAACTATTGGAGTGCTAAGAGCTGATTTTCAGCCTAGAATACAACATGAAGATGAGGGGGATTCGTGTACCTAGAGAGAGGCACCTCTCCCTTTGATCATACATCAGAACGACATATTATTGTTATCCCCCTAGTATGAAGTTATATTTTGCTTTAATATCTCAATTTTATTCTTCATTTTAGTCTTTTCTGGCTTGTATATATATGTTGTAATATATTCCAATATATATATATGTCTCCATGTATTGTATAGATGTATATGTAATTGCCAAAGTGCCAAATAAAATCAAGTGAGTTACAGTCGGCGCCGGAAAATCGGAAAAGGGTCTAAAAACAAGTCGGGTATGCCCCCTTCTTACGCAAACAGATTAGTCTGCTTTGAGACACGAGGATTGACAGACCCCTCTAGACAGATCTCCCCTGACCGGCGTCGGCTACACTTGCTCTCTCGCCATCTCTATGGTACCATCCAACATGCCTCGTCCTTCTGTGTAATCCCAATCACGCCTGAAACCACTCTAATCATTGTGGCCACCATGACTACAAACCAATATGCCACAATGCATTCATCCAACAGCAACAACAAACTACATTACTACATATATATAACAATCGTTATTTTCGCACATAACCGAACAAATACCAGGTATGTGAGCAATAGTTCCCAGAAACTATTTGAAAAAGGAAAAAAAATCAGGTTGAAAGTTTCTTTTAATTTTAAATTTGCAAGCTTTCGAGTAAAATATACTGTTATTAAGAGATTGTACATAGAGTACTACCCCTTTGAAGAGCAGTATACTTGCTCGAAAGCTTGCAAATTTAAAATTACACTTGAAGTTACACCGCATGAGTTTCTTTTCAACGAAAATTAAAATGGTTAGAAATAGTCGATATTTTACCTTGAAATAAAATTTTAATTTTCGCGTTGAAAAAAAAGAAACTCATGCGGTGTAACTTCAAGTGTCGTTTTACAATGACAGGCCGCAGTGTATTATATTGTATTATAAATTTAAAATTAAAAGAAACTTTTTACCTAATTTTTATTTTTCCTCTTTCAAATACCAGGTAATCAACTAAGTGTGTTCCAAAGAACTCCCATAATTTTACAAAATTAGACCGCTCTTATGTCATTGAAATCTTCCAGATTGTAGAAAGAATTGTGAAAGACGTTATAGGTAAGGTATAATCACAAAGTGATGATAAAATTTACTTATATTTTATTTCCAAACTATTCAGACATTGTGAAAAAGGTACAGAAGTGAAATTGTACTGTAATCAGGCGCATAAATTAATAAAAAGACATATCCTAATTGTGCAACTAGAAGTTGATGATGGCTTGCGCCACACAACGTGATAATTTACTCGAGTTATATTAAATTTATTACTTTAGTATTAGTAATAGAGAAAATATTTTATATATTTAATATCCACAAATGATTGTATAAAAAATGAAACAATCAGGCCGCGAACCCATTCTACTTAAGTCCCAGCCGTTAACGATTTTTTTAAATTTGATATTTCAATTATTCAAGCCCCTGTTGAAACAATATAAAGGAAAAACTAGCTGCCTCAATTCGAACTTAAAATAGCCACACTTCTGAAGATAACTTATGGTTTAAATATAATAAGTTTATGATCGAATCAAGTTTTTGTTTTAATATAAAAGGTAAACATAGGACAATTTCATTTAGTATCTAGTTTGAATTCAAAAACAAAGCAAAGAGATGCAGGCACAGTGAAATAACAAAGTTTTGTGGAACATAGAGTAGGATAGATTATTTATTTTATTTCTGTGATTATCTTCTTGTGAAATGTATAGTCTATGATATCTCGCCCTTCAAGAAATTTAACTTGTAACAGAAATACGAGTATTTTCCAGTGTTCATTCAATATAGAGGGCGGCATACAGCTTTAGTTGATCTCAAGCACACATAGATGAAAGCCTGACTGTCATTAAAGACCACTGTCCCTGATATGGAAGCTGCCAATTCCAATATGAATAGTCTCAGTTCGTCCGTAATTCTGGAGAAGAACTCTTAGTTGTGTTATCAAACAGGCCAATCAAACTAAAGTTTTTAAAACCTTTTAGACATAGTGAAATCATTTCAAGGATATACCATACCGACTGAAAACTCGATGGATAATGTCAATTTTGAAAAATAAATTACAGAGTATTTCTTGGATGTGTATATTCAGTTAGAATAGATGCTCACCGTTACTCGCCATCTATCAACATAACGTCCAACCCGTGCCAGAATGTCGAAACTTGAACAAGGACGTCGGTGACACTGACAGCTCGTATCTTGCCGATCGGAAATATAAGTCGATAAAAACGAATGGCAAAGTGGACTAATTCTTAACTCTCCTCTCACCCCAACCGTAATTTAGGATAGCTATGGCAGAAGAGTTATATAGAATGATAACTGTGTGGGCAGGATGGCGGAGGAAGCAGAGCGAAGCCTGGAGAAACAGCCCGGCGTGGGCGTCAAGCTCGGCATGACAGCTCTGGAGGCTGTAGTGGGCATCTACGACGTCCTCACACTGCCCATCTACTTCGTAGCGCAACGGCCCTGGCGTCACTGGAGACGGCCCGTCTACGTGAGTCTATATTCATTATCACAGATTTCAACAAATTCAAAAGAAGGTATAAGACGCCGCGCAATTCTTTTTTAATAAATGTAAAAGAATCTTTCAGGAAAGCCCTTCTTCCTCAGCAAACTAAAACATAAAAAAGGTGATGGATATATATATATATATATGATGGTGATATATATCTATGCAAATATAGGACATAAGAATTTACATAATTAATAATTGTTTGAAGAACAAACTATGAAAAGGTTAATGAACTTAGTAAATAGAGAAATGGACAGATTATTGTTATAGATATGAATATCAATATACATACACATATATTAAAAGAGAAGGTATTAAGATAGAAGGGGGAAATATTGCGATGGTAGCTATATACCTTTGTTGATTGTATTTGGGTTCTTGATGGTTTATATTGCTTCAAGGATGAATCTATATACTCTCATATTTATCCTGATTTATAATATTATAAAGTAAATAAAGCTTTCAGGGTTAAGTTTCTTGTTCAATTTTCTTATTTTCAAGCTTTCGGACCTGTTTATATATATATAATCATCAATATATTATCGTGATATTCCTGTAGAAGGACTAACAAGTCCGAAAACTTGAAAATAAAAAAAATTGAACAAGAAACTTAACCCTGGAAGCTTTATTTACTTTATTATAACATTTGGTTTATATCTTACTTGATAAGGCTTCTTCTTCGAATTAAAACTTCTTTGAATGAACATTTCGGAGAACATCCACCATTAACTTAAATTTGTGATTCCAAACTTTATGAACCGACGTATGATAGTCGAATGATCCTAATTAAATTTTCGCGAAAATATATTCTCTTTGTCAAGTTTCCTTCCTTTTTCATGGCTGACAAAAGTGATTGGTCGTTGAAATTTGATGAACGACCTCTTCATTTTTTCAATCTGATTGTTCCTTCTCCAAAATTTTCGATGATCGCTAAATATCTGTAATGTATGGCAACTGTTGAAGTTTAAGATTCAATCAAGTTTCAAATATTTGTTTAAATCAGTATAAAAAGGATATTAGAAAATAGCAATCAAAGGTGAAGAATAAGATACAAACTATGAGAAGGAAATATGCTTGCTGCGCCTCCGTGATTGTTGATTGCGTGGTTGGTCATTTTTTATTCTTTCTGAATATTTTTGATAATCATTCCAGCACCAATATTTAATTAGTGGAGCATGAAATTACGAATATAATTCGAGTTCATATTTAATTTTTTTTATCTGAGAAGAGAAGATTATCTTCTATTAAAAAAAAAACAATTTTAAAAATCCTAATTCGTAAAGAAAAAAATAGGAAAAATCCACAATAAATATGCACCAATTCAATACTTCTTAGATTACTTGGTGTATATTAAAGCCTGTGTATGTTTCAATTTTAGCCAAAATTTACAAAATATAGTCAATTCTTATTTGAGAAGATGGAACTAGGACAGTAGAGCCTTCCTTGACAGACCGCCCAAAAACAAAGATGATCCTGGTCTCTTCTAGAGGTGGTCGTTCAGGGAGGTAGTCTCTGATGAGATGGATTGTTGATGAAATCTTTACTGCAATACATCTCAAAGCTATTCAGTTTCGAATTCTCAAAGATCCTGCATATCGTCAGAATGCTCAGGAGACAATCTCAGAAAAAATGTAACCGGAAATATTACCATCGTATTAATACACAATTGTAACATTTTGGCAATGTATTTTATATTTGTGTATCCTTATATTTTGTCGTCGCTTCTAGATCTGTTCATTTCAAACAAGATTAACCTCTTAGAGGATTTTTACTGGACATTCGTCTTTCCACTCTCCTACACACTTTGTCGTTCTACTATAGTAACATTTTGATGGATTTTATAATTGATCTGTCATGAATTGTACTACATCGTCATCAGATACTAAAAGTCGTACTACTATAGTAAATATTTGTTGGCTTCCATGAATGGATCTGTTTTCTCTTAAAATTATACAAATCGTTCTACTATGGCAAATCTCTGATGGCTTTCATAATATATCTGTTATGGATTGTATCTGCATCATCATCAGATACTACAAGTCGTACTACTAAGGTAATTTTTTTTTTTGTTTATAATCGATCTGTCATGGATTATATCTGTAGTGGTTTCAATGATAGATCTATTATGGATTGTACCTCTGTCAAGTTCCACAAGTCGCTCTACGCAGGTGAGGAGAGAGATCCCTGCCGACCCCAGGGGCCCCTACATCAGCACCAGACCCAAGTGTGATAATCCAGTTGAAGGAATCGCTACGCTAGACATCCTGTTCAGGGAAGCGGTTCGAAAATTTGGCTCGAAGCTGTGTCTGGGATACCGCAGGTTGCTGGACGTGCAAGAACAACTTCAGCCCGACGGCAAGGTCTTCAAGAAGGTAAGTCTGTCAGCTGAAGTTCTGAAATGCAGATCGTGTTGGATATATTAGGGGCACTTCTTCTTTAAACAATAGAATGTTTAACAAAGTCAATCAACCTTTCTTCCTCTCAAATGCCTCACTTTTTTCAACTAACCTAATTTATAAATGGATTTTTTATACTCACGGACAAAATTTAAGGTAGTGGAAAGTCTTTGATGTTTTTTAAGGAGATACAGGCAATTTTTTTCACACTTGGTTATCTCGTGTGCCTTCAATAAATGTCAATGTGTATCAATTATCTTTCAGAGTTATTGTGTAAATCTCGATATACATGCTAAAAGTTACAAATTTCATAAGTTTTGTTCATAATTGTATTTTGACTGAACAGGTCGTGATGTGTTCCGTCATATTTTAATTGTTTGAATAATTATCTAGCTTTATAATATTTTAATGTAGCATTTTGTTCATGGCAATCCATTATTTATATGGAATACAGAACATTCCTTAAGCAGACCCTATGTTAAGTGATAACCCGTTGCATTAGCTAAAGCCGCAATGTTCTGAGATTATCTAGTACAAGTATTTGAATCTGTGTTAATAGGATGTTTAACAATCCAGCCAAATCTGGTAAGTATATGGGCGTCCGTTTTACACCTATAGACAGGTTTTACTGCATTGAATTGTAAACGATCTCTACGAGTCGGTATAGGTTATAGAGGTGTAGCTCGAGCCGTGTTGCAGTTCCAGCTAGACAACGAGTACACCTGGCTGAGCTACGAAGAGGCCGACCGCCGTGTGGAGATCCTCAGTCGGTCACTGCTGGCTCTGGGTGTCAGGTCGCGGGACCACATCTGTATCCTGGCAGAGACCCGCCTGGAGTGGATCCTGTTGGCGCAGGCATGTTTCAGGATCAACGTTGCGGGTAGGTCAGGCCTGACATCTTACAAGCTTGATAAACCTTAACGTTGTAAATTGGTACTCTTCTGATTTGCTTTGGCATGAATATTGTCAGTAGGTGTCTGCAGGCTTGCTTAAACATTAAAGTTACCAGTAATATTCCTACAGTTTTTCTCAACCATCAAGGTATCCATCAGTTTCCCTGCAAGCTTTCTTAGGCATCAACCTTACCAGTAGGTACTCTTAAGACTTGGTGATACATAAATGTTACCAGTAGGCATCCTATAGGCTTTCTTATACCTCAACGATGCCAGTAAGTAACCAGCAAACATGATTTGACTTCAACCAACAAGTATTTTTACTACAGGCTGGTATCACTAATTAACCTGTAGGCTTGCTTTAACGTAAACGGTACCATTAGTTATCATACAAGCCTTCTTTT
The DNA here is from genome assembly GCA_030710605.1 of Cordylochernes scorpioides. Lineage (NCBI taxonomy): Eukaryota > Metazoa > Arthropoda > Arachnida > Pseudoscorpiones > Chernetidae > Cordylochernes > Cordylochernes scorpioides. The sequence goes on from CP092872.1 coordinate 23,513,970, forward strand.
ACATCACTGATGCCATTAAGTGAACTGCAAACTTGCCTAAACCTCAACCTTACCGGCAGTTTCCCTGAAGGCTTGTTTAGACATCAATGAGGTCGCTAAGTGACCTTCAAGCTTGTTTAGGTATCAACGTTACCAGTAAGTATCCTACAGGCTTGCTTAAACATCAGCCTTACCGGTAATTTCTCTTCAGGCTTGCTTAGATATAAACGATGTCACTTAATGACCTGAAGGCTTGCTAAGACATCAATGATGTCGCAAAATAGCCTCAAAGCATGTTTTGGTATCAACGTTATCAGTTGGTATCCTACAGGCTTGCTTAAACATCAACGTTACCGGTAATTGTCCTGAAGACTTTCTTAGACATAAAATATGTCACTGAATGACCTGGAAGCTTGCTCTTAGACATAAATGATGTCACTAAGTGACCTTCAATTTTGTTTAGATATCAACGTTACCAGTAGGTAGCCTACAGGCTTGCTTAAACATCAACGTAACCAGTAGTTTTCCTGTAAGCATTCATCCACATTAAAGTTCTGAATTTAGATGAAAGCTAGATTATTCCTGCTTTTAATTATGGTTCTTATCATTAATCGTACCCATCTCACCGGGTAAACACTCTCTTGGATATTGGTTATAAGTAAACCTGCCGAGAACATCTAAGATCAGAGTTTGTCACAATAAACCTTTCATGAACATGTCAGTACCTGATATCTGTGTCTAGTGGTGACTCTCTATCCCACCCTGGGTGAAGATGGCATTGTCCATGGCCTGAACGAGACCAGAGTCACCTACCTCTTCACTTCCAACGACCTACTGCCCAAAGTCCAGGTGAGTCCAAGGGAACTGACCCTTTGTCTATAACGTTGCTTATAAAAGCTCTCTCCAAATATTCTTTTAGAACCCTAATTGTGTTTTACTATCTAATGGATCCTTCCATTATCAAGACGAAGAAAGAAAGTGATGACGGCAAAAACGACTTATTTGAACCCTACTAACTATTTAAATAGATTTATTAAAATGGAAAATGTCCCTCCCAAAATTAGTTGAAGAAATAACATGGAATTTGATTCATGTGTCTCCCAATAAATGAATACATATTGACGCAAAGCATCTGAAATAGTTAAATTAAAATTCTTGTACACTCATGTTAATTTTCATAATATTTCACCAGTTCCTTTTGAATCTAGCACTTTCTATTTCCAATAGTGCATAAAAAACACCAAAAAAGCAACAAAATTTTATTTTTGTTTTAGAGTTACTTTTTATCTCTTATTTTTCAATCTAACAGAATATTTCAGAAAATATATTTGGAACGATATAATTCTCCTTTATCTCAAATTTAATTGGGAAAATGTCTTTTGATTAATTAGAGAGTTCCATTGCACATATAAAATATATTCCCAATCCCTTGCAAAAACTCAGTGAAAAATATTCTCTTATACGTATATAATGACCATTTTAAAATAATTATTTGTTCTCAGAGAGAGTATCGAAAAGAATTAGATTCAAGGGTCAACTCTAATATCCCGTTGATGTCCCAACTTTCAACTTAGACGTATATGCATTTATAGAATTCCTGCATACACCCTCTAGAATAACTATTTGACAGGCGTTTGCGTGTTTTCAATAACTTTATTGAATATATTATATTTTAGTTATTATATTTATAAATATATAAACGAAAATATACACGAAACAAAAGAAACACTTATTCAAATAAAGTTGTATAGGCCACGCTAACTGTCAAACAAATTAGAAGAAGAAACTGTAAAATGTAGCTCCAGTTCACGGCGAGGTTTCGATCAGGTTTAAATCAACAACGGCTCTGATTTAGTAGCTCAAGGTCTATTGCAGAAGTCGTTAGTTCGTGCTGTTGAGGAATCCATCCGTCTTCGTCCGACATACATCCAGCTTCAGGGAATCAAGGACAGAACAAAACTTAATATTTTTGTCAACAAAATTATAAATTATTTACGTGCTTATGCTTCCTTTCAGAAAACAAACAAGTCCCTACTGCCATTACTGAAATAATAAAATATTGCAAGGACTACTTTTATTGTTGAAAACTTCCAACGGTTTCGCCAATTTAATCTACCCTACTGCTTTAATATTGTATTTGTTTATGAGGTAAGAAATAAAGGGAATAAAACTGGCAAAACTTTTGGGAGAGTTAACCAACAATGAGCCAGCCAATTTATCAATAATTATTTCAATCGGCTTCCAATATTAATTTATATAAATATGTTACAAAGTTTTAAAATAATCACCTATACTTCGCAATCTATATACCAAAAATGTCCATTTATTTTCTACAAAAAAAAAGATAATACCAATATGCTAATAAAATTTATTCGATTTTTTGAATTCAAAATTCGTTCGTAGAACAGGCTTTTCTGTCTTTATCATTTGATGGGAAAAAAGAAACCGTACATCACTTTAATATTTTGTGGACTTATTATTCTCTGTATAAACCCCTTCATGGCGACATTTAATCACAAATACAGGATATTTTAAAGTAGAAAATATAACATTTAAATATAATATTAAGAAGATATTGTTAATTCTAAATCTATATATTTGGTGTATATTAAATTTATAAATAGTAATTTAACATAAAGACTTAAAATATATGTCAAATAAACTATACATATAACATATCAAAGGAGTTTTTAAAATTGTGATGTTTTTATCTATCCCCCTCGACGATACAAAGCTATACTCAGCAATTTATATACTTTTAAATAAATGAATGTTTGTTGCTTATATATCCATGTGCCTTATTCTGCTCATGCACTTGCCATATCAAAACATTTATTTACTAATATTAAACAATGCATATTTACTTATAGAGAACGTGTCCAAATCCTATGCAATTCCTTCAAATACTTTCTAAAGTTGCGGTATTGCCTTTAACTCTTTTAGCATTTTGCGAGTTGGCTCTAAAACTAAGTTATAAAAAATTTATTCCATTTTTTATTTAAATATATATAAAATACAAGTATATCTATATATATAAAATCAATGTTTGTATGTTTGTTTGTTTGTATGTCCGGTATACAAATTCGCAGTAGTTCACTAATTCAAACCAAAATCTCCATACATAAGTAAAAAAAAAATACGGGGAAGACGATAGGCTATTTTAAAAAATATATAAATCAATTATTAAAACTATATATTCAAATTATTCTACTTAGCTCACGAACAGCGCCTTCTATCAAAGATTAGATTAGATTATGCTGATGCAAACAAATAGATAATGCTAATAACAAACAATTATTTAAAAAAATCTTATCTAAATATATATCACTCGGGTAGATATGCACACGGGTCAATCCCGGGGCGAAGCCCGAATCACCCGTCTAGTTATATATAATATGTACTAATAAATTGTACAATTGTGTGTGTGGGCTGAAAGTAAGTCTTACCAAATACGATATTCTTGAAAACGGCGACAACGGATCGTTGAAAAGTCAAAATTAACTTTAACAAAAAGGTTGAAGTATATCATTTATATCGCGACTTTTACACTTTCATTGCAGAATATATAAGCAAAAGTTGTTAATAGAGTATTAGAGCTCTAAGAAGCGGTGTGGAAGAGTTCACCATTGATGAGCTAAGCCTTCCCAATATTTTTAATCTCAGTAAGGACAGAATAAGTTTGTTTTATGTTTAAAGGAATCATTCATGCTTACATGCTTCTATTTCGTATATATAGATGACACTTTATCGCCCTCTGCTTTCTTTATTGTGAACTTGACACTCCTCTAAATCCTGGGTAGAGCTCTAGGTACTGTAGTTCCAGTGAGGAGTTAAAGATAGCGGTGTGTCTGGAACAGAACCTGATATCCCGGACTCCCTCAGTGAGACATGTGGTGGTCATGGAGGGTCCCTCGCCCCCGGATCTCTCGGGTCCTTGGCCCGAGTCCGTCTCCACAAAGTCCTTCACCGACTTCGAGAACATGGGACACGCCGATGCCGGAGGTATGTCTCCTGTCTAGATACAACAATCATTTCCTGATGTAAGGTTGTGCCAAAAGTTCGTTGTTTTCTTAAAACGTTGTTTTTCTTATTACTTGGCGAATAATATTATTACGCCTAATACCTTATAATACATAATACAAAGGCATTATTCATAATACAAATACATTATACATAACAGAGAATAATATTAGTATTTCAATTATTTGCAAGTTTTAGGAATTTTTGGAACAACCTTGTGTAAGCGCAACATCTGGTTTCAAAATTTTAAACTATTCACTAAACTATAGATTTTGTATTGTAAATAAGGCATTCCCTACTGTATTTATTACAATGATGAAGTATTAGAAGAGCCAGTCGTGAACCCTCTCAGTGACATTACACAGTCGAAAATGCTGTGATGGTTGACCACTGTCCAGACCCTCTCAATATTTTATCATTGTAAAAAGGGCAGTAGCGAAGGTTGCATTCAAAAAGGCATATGCGTGTGAATAGTTTTTAATTTTAAACATTTGTAAAAGAAGCTTGAAATTTTTATTGAATAAAGAAACCTTTTGTAATTATCCTGATTTATACGAGGGCCATCCAATAAATAAGTTTCCCTATTTTTTTTTCTGTGAACGAAACGTTGTAAAAATTAGTTAAGATTGTAATAAATGGTCACTAGGATGCGTTGGAAGCGCGTGACCTTCAAAATCACGCTACTCGTACGCGCAAGTCCGTAGCGCTTCAGTTTCCATGGAACTACCACTGGTGAACGTGTCCACTTGCGAACTCCGTTCTGTAATTCGTTTTTTTCATGGCGAAAAATGAAACTGCGGTCAATATTCATCGCAATTTAGTGTCAGTGTATGGTGAAGGATGTATGAGCATCCAAATGGTTTGCCGATGGCGTTCGTGGTTCTTGGAAAGAAGGCAAAAGGTGCATGATGACGAGCGAAGCGGCAGGCCCCTTACTGCTACGGACAATGCAGCCGTTGCTGCTGTTCGGAACGTGGTGAAAGCAGATCGCCGCGTCACCATTGACGAAATAATGATTCGACTGCCTCCTGGAATCGAAATTGGACGCTCTTCGATTGGAACAATCAGGTTAGATGCTTTGAATTTTCGCAAAGTCTGCGCAAGATGGGTCCCGCGTTTGCTCTCGGAAAATCACAAGCAACAACGGATGGAGGCAGCCCGAGCTTTCCTGGAAATGCATCGAAGAGATAGAGATAAACTGTTTCCCGTATTGCCACTGGAGATGAAAGCTGGGTGCATCATTCAAATCCATAAACAAAACGACAAAGCATGGTGTAAAAGAAGCCTGAGGAAAGTGCACCAAAAAAGGCGAAGGTCACAATCTCTGCAGGCAAGTTATGGCTATCGTCTTTTGGAACTGTAAGGGTGTTTTATTGGTTGGCTGACTAGCTGCCTCCAAACACCACGGTTAACGCTGCGAGGTACTGCGAAGTCCTCACTAAACTCTGAGCTGCAATAAAACGGAAATGTCCTGGACTTTTGTCTCGGAAAGTGTTACTCGTCCATGACAATGCTCGCCCTCACGCAGCTCGAACGACCCAAACGTTGCTGGAAAACTTCAAATGGGAAATTTTCACACATTCACCTTATTCTCCGGATCTTGCCCCAAGCGACTTCCATCTTTTTTCAGCACTCAAGTTGCACCTTGGAGGCCAGCACTTTGCGAATGATGACGAAGTGCAGGCGGGGGCGAATCACTGGCTACGAAGACAGGACACGGCTTGGTACAACAGTGGTATCAAAAAATTGCTACAACGGTGCCAAAAATGTTTGGACAGAAATGGTGTTTATGTAGAGAAGTAGTCTATGAGTTGTATAATGAAAATAAAATAACTGCATAATTGTAAATAATGTTGTTTATTTGTTAAAAAATAGGAAAACTTATTTATTGGATGGCCCTCGCATATAGTTTTTAAATCCTTTGCAATTATTTCACAATATAAGTTAAAACATTTGTATTGCAGCTCTCCTCCGTATTTATTTTTTAGATTATTTGTTATCTAGAGCCGTGTTTGAAGTTATTTGCTACATTGTATTACTCTTGTAAAAATGACAAATTTATAAAGTGCAAGAGAGTAACAAAACTCTTACATTGCACATTTTAAAAATTCGATTTGTATTTTATCATTTAGAGAGTTTTTAGGTTGAAAATATGTCATAAAATCTGTTTGGTATCAAGTGCTCCTACCTGTATCTGCTTTACACACGTCTGTGTGTGATTTTTAACTTTTCCTCAAGTGTTTTTCACGCGCGTGATTTAAGAATCAAAGTTTATTTTCAAACTCAATCTGCAAAGGGTTTTTATTGATGCCATAGCAAGTAATTGATGTTACCTAGTTGTGAACACACACACAACCGATGTTTTTACTAGATTTCACATTCAATTTTTTTAATTTTTTAATAAGCTTCGCTCAAAAAGGAACACTAGCATATTTGGGGTAAGTCCACTACTACAGAGGTTAACAACAAAAGCTCGCGTATCCGACAGAGAAATGGCTATGTTGTTTTCTGGAAATTTCTCCGACATAAATGTTATCTGGAAAAGAGAGACACAGAATCATCACAATACATGGTACAATATGTCCCAATCTAGGATATAATTACGACGCCCCGGGTATCCCATCATCAATGACTTCTGCAGAGTCGGAAACTATCAAATGCGGCGATATCGATTTGATCTCAAGATATTCCGTATAATCACTTTCTACATTCTCAATGTGTTGAAACACAAATTATAAAATAGACATTTTTAAAATAAAATGCTCATGCAATAAGGTATCGGGAATAATAGAGAGAGGGAGAGAGAGTCGAACTTATATAATTCAAAGCTCAAGGGATCAGAAAAAAATCGAATTATCCAAAAATTCCAATTGAAAACGGATTTTCTAGGGACAAAGATGAAACATTCGAATTGAAGACGTTTTCGAATTGAAGACCTTCAAATCATCCTAGTTCTATTGTATAAAAATGATATCAGACATTTAGATTGTTGCCATTTTTGCAAATTTATACAGGGACGACAAAAAAGATTATAAATTAAAAAATGTGAATGATTTATTTATAAATAAAAGCACATGTGCTCGTGGTCAGGAGATGCCTTCTTTATTTTTAATATATATAAATATTTATGATTATTTATCATTATAGAGGGTTATGCGCATTTTAAAATGATCCATTTTCTATCTCACCCTGTATAGTAATTGCAATACCCACTTGGTGTCCAACTATCGTAGCCGTTACACCGTAGTTGACCATTGTTCCCTGTGGATTGACCGTAGTTGACCATTGTTCCCTGTGGATAGGCCGTAGTTGACCATTGTGCCCTGTGGTACGACCGCAGTTGACCATTGTTCCCTGTGAATAGGCCGTAGTTGAACATTGTTCCCTGTGGATAGACTGTAGTTGACCTTTGTGCCCTGTGGATAGACCGTAGTTGACCATTGTGCCCTGTGGATAGACTCTATTCGACAACTGTGCCCTGTGGATAGACCGTAGTTGACCATTGTGCCCTGTGGATAGACCGTAGTTGACCATTGTGCCCTGTGGATAGACCGTAGTTGACCATTGTTCCCTGTGAATAGACCGTAGTTGACCATTGTGCCCTGTGGATAGACCGTAATTGACTATTGTTCCCTGTGGATAGACCGTAGTTGACCATTGTGCCCTGTGGATAGATCGTAGTTGACCATTGTGCCCTGTGGATAGACTCTATTCGACAACTGTGCCCTATGGATAGACCGTAGTTGACCATTGTGCCCTGTGGATAGACCGTAGTTGACCATTGTGCCCTGTGGATAGATCGTAGTTGACCATTGTGCCCTGTGTATAGACTCTATTCGACAACTGTGCCCTATGGATAGACCGTAGTTGACCATTGTGCCCTGTAGTTTGCCGTAGTTGACCATTGTGCCCTGTGGATAGACTCTATTCGACAACTGTGCCCTATGGATAGACCGTAGTTGACCATTGTGCCCTGTAGTTAGACCGTAGTTGACCATTGTGCCCTGTGGATAGACTCTATTCGACAACTGTGCCCTATGGATAGACCGTAGTTGACCATTGTGCCCTGTAGTTAGACCGTAGTTGACCATTGTGCCCTGTGGATAGACTCTATTCGACAACTGTGCCCTATGGATAGACCGTAGTTGACCATTGTGCCCTGTGGATAGACCGTAGTTGACCATTGTGCCCTGTGGATAGATCGTAGTTGACCATTGTGCCCTGTGGATAGACTCTATTCGACAACTGTGCCCTATGGATAGACCGTAGTTGACCATTGTGCCCTGTAGTTTGCCGTAGTTGACCATTGTGCCCTGTGGATAGACTCTATTCGACAACTGTGCCCTATGGATAGACCGTAGTTGACCATTGTGCCCTGTAGTTAGACCGTAGTTGACCATTGTGCCCTGTGGATAGACTCTATTCGACAACTGTGCCCTATGGATAGACCGTAGTTGACCATTGTGCCCTGTAGTTAGACCGTAGTTGACCATTGTGCCCTGTGGATAGACTCTATTCGACAACTGTGCCCTATGGATAGACCGTAGTTGACCATTGTGCCCTGTGGATAGACTCTATTCGACAACTGTGCCCTATGGATAGACCGTAGTTGACCATTGTGCCCTGTAGTTAGACCGTAGTTGACCATTGTGCCCTGTAGTTAGACCGTAGTTGACCATTGTGCCCTGTAGTTAGACCGTAGTTGACCATTGTGCCCTGTGGATAGACTCTATTCGACAACTGTGCCCTATGGATAGACCGTAGTTGACCATTGTGCCCTGTAGTTAGACCGTAGTTGACCATTGTGCCCTGTAGTTAGACCGTAGTTGACCATTGTGCCCTGTAGTTAGACCGTAGTTGACCATTGTGCCCTGTGGTTAGACTATTTGAAAAATGTTCCCCCCTTGGCTGACCGTAATTGTGCAGTCGTAGCCTCCACCCCGCCCCAGGCTAACGACGAGGCCATCATCATGTACACCAGCGGCTCCACCGGCATTCCCAAAGGTAGATCGTGTCCCCCGGTGTTAGCCCAAGGTGACAATAACGTGCTGAGCAGGGGTCGTGCTCCTACATTCCAACATCGTCGCCACCGCCGGTTCCCTGGGCGAAGGACTTCCTAAAGTCAGGTAAACATTCTAGCTAAATGAACGCGCCTAATGGGCTTTTTTAAAAACTCAGAAATTTTTTTTCTTCTAAATTTCACTTGGATGTTTTACTTATCATGTGTTACATAGCATAATAGTTACCATTAAGCTACTGATTTTAAAGAGCTTTATATATCAGGTAAATAAGTCTAGTATGGATCCTCATTCAGTCTTCTACATGTCGATCAAAACAGAGCCATACTTTTCGAATGATGATATGGCGCCTATTTTTCCCCTTCATTTGATCAACAAATATAGCACCAGGAGTTTTCAAGCTTAATAGAACATAGGTCTGTTAAGACGCTCAACTACATACCAAATTGGATTATTTTTGAAGAGCATTTTTTGGTTGGAAGTTTGTTTAGAAAAAGATATGGCTACATCTTAACCAATATTTTTATTTAGTTCCTTAACCTAAGGTATTTTTACTGATTGTGAAACAGAATGTTGCTGATTTATTTATTTATTATCATTTACAAAGCACGCGATATCCGTCTTGGATATTTGCATGCATACACAAGTTTGGGAGCTTATTTACAGTAATTATTAATATGATTTTAGTTATTATAATAGAAATTATTAACATATTTGTCAGTTAGTTAACGATTTAATTACCCTATAATGAATATTAGTGAACAAATGTTGCTGATGATTGTTCCATGGTTTCTTATTCAAAAAGTACCATAAAAGCGTTCAAATATTTAAAGATTCTTCTTCATTTAAATCCTTTGTCTATCAGCTCATTATATATATAATTTCTTTTTGTTGCCTACTACTGTCCAAAATGTTCTTTTTTGGTAAAAAATCTCATCCTCTATTTTAGGATTTCCCTCTTCTTCTAAGAGCCAGTTTATTATATCCTTATTTGTATTGAAATTTGTACGGTTCATCCTCCATCATTCTTTCTAGCAAAAATATAATTGTTTTGCTAGCGATTAAAAGGCCTTATGCACTTTTCTTTTGTGTGTCTGGCTACAGGATGTAAGAAAGGTCCGTGTATAGTCAAACATTGCTTACATCCAGAACCTATTTATTTAATTACATAAAGATATAACCTGCAATAATTGCTGGAGATGTACTCAGATACCCTTTTACTTATCCGAAATACAGGTAGTTTAGACTATTATAATAAAGGCTGGTAATTAGCGACTGCTTTTACTATATGTCTATGACAGATTCACACATATGGAAAATCAGTTCGACATTTATACTTACAAGATGCCAGAGCTCCGTTATTTTACTTGCACTCACTGGTGGAATTAAATTTCTGCAAGAATCTGGGGGCTATTTAAGCATCATCAGGCCTACGAAAGATATACGATTGGACAACGATGATGTCAAGAGAAACTAATATTGTAGACAAATACATCAAATACCTCGGAACATTCTTTTGACTCCATAATAATTATTGTGAGAACAACAAATTCCATGAACTTTTATAGAGCTGTGTATGTAAATATGTTATGATAAAATTCTCTGAAGATATTGTTAACTTAGAAAATTATTCGTTGGTTATTTGACGCTATAAAAGGTTTCATTAAATGCATCCGTACAACTAGGTGACAAATATTTAGTAAATATTTATATATGCAAACCATAAAGAAAGACCAAGATATTCTTGATAAATGATTAATTAACTATTGGATATCTGTTTTTTTAATCAGGTTTTGAATATTTAAAATTAAAAAATCATAATTAAATAAATTAATAATCAAAATAAACATTAAATTATTTTCTCTCATAAAAATATAATTTATTCGCTGTGCATAGCCTCTCTCTCTCTTTTAATATTGATATTTCTTGTAGTCTTTGTACTTGCACCGTATCAAGGTAGATTTTATTATTGAATATGATTATTTATTTCAATGAATAAATCTAGAGAGTAATGTTTGAGGCTGTACATTGATAGGCCCACCTGCTGTATGAATGTGTGACAGGCCTGGAGACATCCACATAGCCTTCCTCCCCCTGGCCCACATCCTGGAACTCTCAGTTGGTAAGTCGGGGACCCTCTGTCCTGCCATGTCCTGGAGTCCTCAACTCCTGTTGTTGTTCCAGAGTGTGTCTACCTCTGGAGCGGGGTCCGGATTGGCTATTCCTCTCCTCTCACCTTAACTGACAACGTGAGTTCGTCCTTCCTCCACTAATATCAATTGTAAAATGGGGAAGACTCCCCGGCTGAAAATATAAATTTGTAAATATTAATTCTTCTTCAAATTATTATATAATAAGGCAAAATAGCCTAGTTGCGAAAGCTTTAGACTTTAGAATCTGATGTCCCTGGTTCGAACGCGCTTTTCACTATCTTTTTATTTTCTCTAATTATTTTTGTGATCTTTTCTTCATTTTGTAAATTTTGACTGAGTTGTCAATAAATTTGTTCAAATTGTCAAAAATAAAATTGTCACCAATATCAATTAAGAAATGAGGAGCAGATTTTGTTTATGGGGAAATAAGTCACGTGTATATGTACTAATATGATCTTGATATATTTTTGGTGTAATCTATGTACAAGACTGGCCTCAAACTCTAGTATCTACCCATAATTAGAGATAGTTCAAGAGAAGACAGGGAAGAGATCTCCCTATGATAATCATATCCAGGGGATTTTATACTCTTTCCTAGGCGGGAATGACCCCTGAGTTCTCGGAATTTATTGAGCTTTACATAAGAAGGCAAAGTACAACGTAGTTGATTAAGCCTAATTCTACTAGCTAAATTCCTATTTAAATCTCACATATTATTTGATTCAAATTTATATTATATATATTTATTATAAAAATATCATATGTAATTTTGTTCATTGCAACTTTTATCTAACTTCAGCTTGCGATAGAGAGTCTTATTCAAGACGAAGATGATTATATTGAAGGCTTTATTTGTGTTCCCTCTAAACACACTTGGTCTAAGCAATGTATGTAAACACACACAATGACGTATATAATGTTAATATTTACTCTAACAGAGGTAGTTATTTGAAAACCCCTGGTCTAACCCACGTAAACATTGACGCAGGTGTACAAGTATATAACTTGTATATTACCCTCACCAGACGTATATCTGAGGCACTTAAATAGGACACTGACCTTGGTTGACCTACATCGTGACCTTTACCTGACAGCGTAAATCCATCCAGAGGACCTTGGAGCTTGGATTTCAAACTCCAATCTATTTTGATAATTGCGGGTGAATATTTAATAGGGAGGCCAAGGATTCATTTGACACATATCTCCATAGTACCTTTAACAAATAAGTAAGAAACTGAATAGATCGTGGCGAAGAGATAGCAATAAGGGGGAAATGTCTACTCATTTTATTCGATAATATTACATAAAAATATGTATAGAACATTATAAAATGATTCAAATAATTATTAAATAATGCTTGTGTATGATGTGTGTGTATTAAATGTTCTTTGGGCATTTCTTTTTCTATAACTAGAGTAAACAGTATCCTTCCCTTGAGAGATCGTTGAAAAACACGGTCACTCTTGGTTTCTCCTGGAGGTTGTTTCACATTCGAGGTTGAGCAGATTCAAGTGTCTCTCATGAGTAACTTATTGGAGGTTTCTCTGTACTATCCTTTTTGAAATTTTAGTATAAATCCTTCTGTTTATTGTACCATCTACTTCTTTAATAAATGTTATAATAAAGAACAACACATCTCGAATCAAATAGCGAGGCTCGAAACTATGATGCGTGCTCCTTCCAGGATAGCCTGTACAAATTTCATTCAGATTGGTAACCTATTGAAGGAGTGTATAAGAAACAAATACACAAAAACAGACCCATATTAATATTTATATAGATCGAGTTAATTGAGAATTCTTATGTGATGGGAAAAAATTGAGGTTATTTTAGAAATAAGCACACCAAATAACATAGAATTATTAGAATAAACATATAAATAAGCCGTATTATATCGTATTATAACTTTATATAATATTTACGAACGGAAAAATATGTCCAGGGTAGCCTAGTGGACATGGCATCTGCCCGGTAAGCGGAACACTGTGGGTTCGATTCCCATCCCTGGACACTTTATTTTCCGTTTATCATTACTTTTCACAATTCATCCTTTCATACTTAATCCCTAAGGTTAGAAATAATCGTTATTTCTCCTTAAAATAAATGTTGATTGTCGTTCAAAAGAAACACATGCGGGATAATTTTCAAATGTCATAGAATTCGGTTTTATTTTATCTTAAATATTTTCATCACAGGCTTGTTTAAATGCTTTCTACTCTTCTTACAGCAATGCGGGAATATTTGCGCCGGCTCAGTAGTGAATCCTCCCAGCATTTTGCCAGTTTATTTAGCCATATCTCTATGTTATGGCATGTATGCAAATATTATTACAACAATACATCACTTTAGGCACTCTAATGGGAATGCCGCAAAATGCACTTATCTGTCTTGTCTTGAACTATCTTGAATTTTGGGGAGTTACCAGTCAGGGAATGGTATTGTTCGAAGTTGGCTCTTGATGATGTAAATAGTTCGACTGTTGAATGATATTGGTTAATGCTGGTTTAGTGATCAGGTTGTTATGGGTCAGTGATTGGTGGTGGCTTGTGATTGACAATTTTCAAAATCAAATGGTCGTTGGAGAAAAAAGTCGTAACATAGAAATTGTTTCTTGGTCTAATGCTATCTACAATTATATCGAGCTCTAATCTGCTTATAGTCGACACTAGAAATTACTTCTTGGTAGAGGAATTTAATAAATTTCATGAAAATAAGCTTTTGAGGATAGTAGAAAAATATATAACTACCTGCATTGAGCGCTGCACTTCTCTAATCAATACACAAAAGTTAAAGAGGAGACATCAGGCTTCCAGGGATAAGTTTCTTTTCAAAATGTTTAATTCGAATCTACAGCTTTCTCGGGCATTGAAGCCCTTCTACAGGAGAGAAACACGATATAATATATTCCAATGGAAGCCTGATGTTTTCAATTTAATACTGATACGATGGATTATTTTATATTGAATTATGAATTCCCAAAATATCAGTCAGACAAATTAAATATAGGGTATTGGCCTGCCATCTATAAACAAGAAATTATAACATTTATATCGCGCTTTTGTCAACAAATGAAACCCTTTCCGCTGTCTTCACTACAATAGGAAATATTGAGGAACATATTGACTGACGGTGTGTATAGTCTACAGGGATCCTGCCCGGACATAAAGGCGACGCCACGCTACTGAAGCCAACCCACATGATCGCCGTGCCAGTAAGTCTCATTCCTATATCCTCTTTTAGCACATTGAAATATTAGAACATTAATCTGTTCTAACAAAAGGTATGGAACCACGTATATAGTTCTAAGCCCACTTTATTAATGTTTTTCCCATAAATATGTTTACGTACGTTGGCATTTATATTTATAGAAATATAGCGACTATAAATATATATACACTGCGTGACATGGATAATGGAACAACAAGAAAGAGGGGTCATAAAGTGATGAAGCTTGGAAAACAGAGAGAAGGAGGAACGAAAAGTGAGTGATCTTCATTTCAAAACGCGTGCTGACGTCACTCTGGCTGCACCGGCATTTCTATGAATTACATCATTTCCTTTTTCCAACAATCTTTCGCTCAGCCAGTACACTTTGGACGCACCCAGGTGTGTGTCAGTTGTAATTTAACGTATGAACTAACCTTTCCTTTTCAGATCGATCACCATGTCCCTCGTAAAAACATCTGTTTGCAGGAACTGTCTCCGTTGACGACGGCCTTGCCATTATCTGCTACAACACGTGTCTTTTGAAACAAGAACAAAATTCTATGAAGATTTTCCTCGAATAAATAACGGCACGAATATATTCTTTCTGAAAGTTCCTTCCCTTATATCTTACTTGACGTGCGCACGAGAGCTGCACATTTCACATCATTTGCATAAGTCGGTGAGGCGCGTCTGAACTGAAATTTGCATAATATTCTGGCCATTTCTTGGTGTTCCATTTTCAGTGTCGCACAGTGTAAAATAATTTTATTTATAAAAAAATGTATATCTATTAATGTATTTATTATTTTAAAAATATATAATACAATTTAGAAGATAATAATAACTGTAAACATAAACTATTCTTTATAACGAATTTTGGCGGTTTTGGCTATAGTAATTTCAAGGTGTTTGAGATGGAACTCTGCATTTTTAACTCTTTCTCTTTCAAGGTCATAATCATTTGTGTTCCAAAAATCGAGTCTAAACTCTCTCAACGAGTTGAAATCATGCATAGAGATGTTTTTTTTTTTACTTATCCTTTGAGTCTAAATTAGACAAGATCTTGGTGGTCGTGCTCGTAAAGAAGCTCAAGAACTCTTCTTGGTTCTCTGTACAGGGATCTTTTGTCCTTTCCAATACAATTTAGTGAATGTTGGGGAGTGGCCTCTTCGGTTTTGCACCTAGTGCACATGGGGAAGCTTTTGGCTCCCTCTTTATAGACTAGAGGGCGCAGGTGACCAGATTTCCATCTGGCCAACTGTGTCGATTCCCTTCTGTTTAGTTGGAGGGTCTGTTTTTGGGGGTTTTCTACCTGGTACCAAGAATGATGGAAACTATCTCTATGGTTCCTTATTAGTTGTAGTTTCAGTTTGTTAATATGGGCATAGAGATGCTATTTATGTAAGTAGATAACCATTCAGAACATATAGGTCACCTTTTATAAATGTCAGTAATATGAAGTATTCTGTCTTTTTAGATAAAATATGTGATATACTTGAAGTATGAGCAGCCAGCTATTCTCTTTTTGCTTTCTTGATTGACATAGGAAAATGACTTTTCAGACTGTCCAGAGGTTTTGGGTATAGGCAACAAGAACAACCTAACATTTCACATAGCAACAAATATATTTTAAGAAATTGATAATACAGGTGTGTGTATATTGCATATTGTACATATTGCCAGCACTTCTTTCTTTTGTACACAGTTCATTTTTTCGTTTTTTTCTCTTTATCATTGTTAACATCATATAACTATCCTATTCACCGCCTAAAATTATTGTATTTATATGCTATAGACAAATGTAAAGGCATACATGTATGACAGCGCAAGTGTCCCTAGGGGAACATAGTGCTTTAAATTGAAATAAAATAGAAATAAAAATTAAAATTTCACATTGTTAAGTATAACTTCTCTTTAGTTACGTATGGGGTGGAAATAATATTTTTTAAAATGTTATTTTAAGTTACTGTTATTGTGTTACAGTTAGTGTTGGACCGGATAAGGAAGGGAATCACGGAGAAGGTGGCCGCTCGGGGGATGTTCGCCAAGTCCTTCTTCAACTTTGCCATCAAGTACAAGATCAAATGGTACCAAAAGGGCTTCAACACTCCGCTACTGGACAGGTAACCCATCTGTTATTGTATCGAATGGCTACTTTTTATATAGGGTCTTTTAAAATCCATGAATAAATTAATTTTGGAGAAATTCACACAAGTTTATAATTTATAATTACAAATTTTATTTATTTATTCCTAAAATATTGTCGCGGAGATAAATAAAGCAAGGGCAAGTTTGGGGATAATTAATTTATTATAAGGAGTATATGGAGTATAAGGAGTATAGGGAGAGAGAGTTTTGTACAACTTACCCCCAGTTAAGGTTAATCCTGAATGCACGGCGTTAGCCACCGTCCCGTTTTCCTTATTTACAGATCAGCCTCCCAGCAGCCCCCACACCGGTGGTCCCCCCCGGGGTCCAGGGATGATTGACAGTTTTTTCCATCTGGATGGAGCTACTTGACATTATACAGTGTAAGGTTATGATCGTTTTGCATAAATGTATTTGAATCGAACTTTGTGCATCAATGTAAATGTGAGTTTGCGCATAAATCGGTTGCGTAATTTCCCGTTTTGGTGATCAGAACTGCCTTCCCAGAACATGTGAATCAAACGCCATTAGACTCTTTTGGAGAAGAAGGGGTCAAGTCTAAGATTCATATCAACAAGCACAAGACCACCCAAGTCTTGAAAGAGGATATTGCGAGTTGTAACAACTAAATCAACCAACCATATTTACGCAAGACGATTTAATAAAACGTTCATATGTTCAAGAAAAGCCTTGGAGTTAATTCACCCGATGTTTTATTCCTTACTCAACCCTATACTGTATACTTAATGAATCAACAAGAAAAATACAGTTATGATTATAAGCCTTCACTTTCAATCTAATTATTTATTTTTGAATTTTGGGAAACCCAGTAAGTTGTATTATCGATTTATCAGTTATTATGTTGTGAAATCATTTTTTGTTGTCTTTTTTTTGTCTCCTTTTTCCGTCTCTATTGTATCAACACAACAGCTACATTTAAAAGATGCCTAAAGCCACATTTAACAGACTCCCACAGCTACAATCATGTATAGCCACGGGGTGTGTGCGACAGGATTTTATTCCGAAAGATCCGTGAAGGGGTGGGAGGCCGCCTCAAAGCCATGGCTGCAGGAGGCGCCGCGCTCTCCGCCGACACGCACGAGTTCACCCGCGCCTGCCTGGGGCTGCACCTGATGCAGGGCTACGGGTTGACGGAGACCACGGGCAGCGCCACGGTGATGCTGTACACGGACCGGTACTCCGGGCTGGTTGGCCCGCCCCTCACGTCCATCAAGATACGGCTGGAGGACTGGCGTGAGGGCGGCTACCTGGCCACGGACCTCCCCAACCCCCGTGGCGAGATCGTCATCGGCGGACCCTGCGTGGCCAAGGGCTACTACAAGAACGATGCCATGACCCAGGAGTTCTTCAGAAAGGACGAGAAGGGAGAGATGTGGTTCGCCACGGGAGATATCGGCGAAATTTACCCAGATGGAGCTGTGAAGATTATTGGTGAGAATGCAATAAAATAATTTCTTGAATCAATATAAAGTTGATTCATCGGGACTCCAGTTATAAGTTTCTTTAATAATTTTGAATTTCAAACCTCTATTTTTCGGGAACGAGAACTCTTCTACAGGAGAAAGAAGGATTCAATAAATCGCCAAAAAGGACTCGTGATGAGAGTTATCATACATCTATAGCGGACGCCATCTAAAGCGAAAGTTGTTGTAGTAGTTTCGTAGTTACCTAGCTCATGTAGAAGACCCATGTTAAGAGACAACCTGTAATACCCAGCCATTTTACTTGATCCTTCCAATATTTTCACTACATCTTCAATAGTTTTCCTGCAAATATTGGATCCTCGATATCAAAGTGTGTTTCTTACATCTAACCAATATCATTAAATATGTGTTATCATATAATATAAATCATGTATTCTAATTTAATATTCAATTGAGTATTTGATTTAGTATTTAATATTAAATTCCAAATGAAAGAGAAGGAGAACAGCCAGGCTAGACTTTCTATTTAGAGTCTAGCAGCTGATATCTATGGCACCGTTTTCTAACAAGACCCATTGGGCAGTCGAAATTCGCGGGTCGAATATAAACCCAACAAAAGGGAAGTCTTGAGAAAGTTGATACTGGCGTAGCCTACAGGTCACTCGCGTCGTGATCTGAAGTTGTCAGCGCCTATATGGTCCGATATTCAATGGCTATTTTTCTCTCTCCACGAGTTCTTGGTTGTCCTTTCACCATTACTCCACGGTTGTCCCTCTCAACATAATCCAAACTTGATAACACCTATTTTATTAGCTATTTTCTCCTGAACTTTTCAAATTGAATTGTAAGCATTTCAATAATATTTCGTATGTTATTAGGGTCTATTGAACTGTTGTACATGCCTCACTACACCAATGACGTGTGACAGACCGCAAGAAGGACCTGGTGAAGCTCCAGTTCGGGGAGTACGTGTCGCTGGGCAAGGTGGAGGCCGAGCTGAAGTCCTGCCCGCTGGTGGACAACATCTGTGTCTACGGCAGCGGCTTCCACACCTACCTCGTGGCGCTGGTCACCCCCAACCCGGACAAGCTGCGGGAGCTGGGCAAGACCCTGGGCAAGGAGGGGCTCGGATTCCAGGAGCTGTGCCACGACCGTGTTATTACTGCTGCGGCCACCCGCGTGCTCTCCCAGCACGGCGCCAAGTGTGAGTTGGCTGCTCTCGACGAAATCCTTTTTTTTAATTAACACAAAGTCTTTTTGAATGAAAATATCAGGCTGCCAGGGATAAGTATAATTTCAAAAACCTTTTAATCTCTAGCTTTCAGTCACAAACGCCTTCTACAGAAGAAAACACGGTAATATGATCATTCAGTGCAGTATATCGCAGATAGTTCATGCATACAGTATATCACACAGCGGTTTGGTGTATTATATTGGCAAAACTATTGGGAAGGTCCACTACTGATAAGCCACACAATATATTCTTTGGCAGTAATGAGGGTAGAAGGCTGCTGTACAGATTTGTATTTATACAAGTAAAACGGCGCTACATTGATTTTATTCTTGAATTCTATTTTTCATATTTCTATTTACATCTCGGCGGTAGTACGTTTGTCTTTTTCACAACAACCCTCTGTTGTGACGAGGGGTTGCTGACTATATCTATCTTCATATTAGCTATGGGGAGAGAGAAAATGCGAATATACAAATTGATTTGTATTAATTAATCTCAATACGAACAGCTTTGTCTCAACAGAATGGCATCTTGATAAAGATACCAGCGTATTACTTTTCTAAAACATGAAAATAAAGAATAATTCTGATTATTATATTGAATTGTATCAATGAATGACAATAACGGCCACTTCATCGCAACAAAATCGTAAATTGATAAAGATACGAGCGCAATGCCCATCGAAAAAACATATAAATAAAGAATTAGGTCTAAAATCCAATATGTGTCTCTTGTACTAAAAGCATATGTCTATAGATTGAAAAATCTGTAAAGGTATATTTAATAATTGTCAGACGTGAGCTGTGGTATATGCAGGTAAGCTGCTGAAGACAGAGATCCCGGCCAAGATCAAGCTATGCACGGAAGAATGGATCCCAGACACAGGGCTGGTGACTGCTTCCTTCAAGATCCGGAGGCGGTACATCGAACAGTTCTACAAGAAAGACATCCACGCGCTGTACGGGGGTGGAGAGGACAACTCCATGTCCACCTGAAGACAAAATTCATCCAAACTGAATTTTTTTTAGAAAGAGGGAATCATATATCGCCGCAACTCTTTTTTATTAACGCGATTAAGGAAGCTTTCGGGCAAGCCCTTCTTCAGCTAACTATAGTGTACAAACAAGGAGAGATTATATATCGTTTTTAATAAAAAATAAAATAAAAGAAGCCCGAAAGCTTCCTTAATCGCGTTAATAAAAAAAAAAGAGTTGCGGCGATATATGATTCCCTCTTTCTAAATTGTCGAAATCCGCAAACCGTTTACCATGAATCTTTTTTGTTGAATTTTCTATAACATCTATTTTTCCAAGTTTTTATTGAACGTCAAACAACCTGATTTGTGAAATTGACAATTATTCTAAGCCATCTTTCCTCCTAGAGAGTCATCCAAACCGTATATTTATCTTTACAATCTACTAACAGACCTTGCCGTTAAGTTTTTATCGAATTTTAAACATTTTAATATTGGAATAATGACAAATATTTTTCGCTATGACTCTTTCTGAGTCATCCAAACTGAATCCTACTTTTATAATATGCTATAATGTCTTATCCTCTCATTTCTTATTGGACGCTAAACATCCTGCTATTAACAAATGTTCCATACTATGATTCCTTCTCTTAGATCATCCAAGGGGAATCTCTCTTTTTTAATCTACTCAAATACTTTCCACCCAAATTTACAATGATGGCTAAATATTTCGCTATTTTAATATCTAATCTCATCAAACCTAATTCCTTATTTTACAATCTACTACAATATCTATACCTTTCAGTTCTCATTGGAAGCTAAACATCCTGATATAGACAAATATCCCATACCATGTTACTTCTTGGGTTATCCAAGCTGAATCTTTCTTTTTAATCTACTATAACATTTGATCTGAATCTCATGGATATTAATCACGCAAATGTTTCTGGAGATCAGTTTCTTTTATCTTTATTAAACGTAATCTCGAGCTTTTGGGCATCTTTGACCTTTTACAGTACATACAAACATATAAATTATGGCATAGAATATAGAATTTGCTTGATTAATCTACTATAAAACACACTTTCTGCTCCAGTTTTATATTTTAATGATAATAATGATATAAATGATATTTTAACATTATCCTATCATCACCATTTCCCCTAATCTCATCCAAACTAAATTATTATTTTACAATTTACTCTAGAATGCTTATACCTTTTAGTTCTCAATGGATACTAAATATTCTGATATTGACAAATATCACATGCCATTATTCCTTCTTAGGTCTTTCAAGCTGAATTCTTCTTTTTAATCTACTCTAATACTTTCCTCCCCAGTTTAATATTTTAATGATAATAATGATTTAAATGATATTTTAATATTATCCTATACCATTATTTACTCTAATATGATCCAAAATAAATTTTTATTTTAGTATCTACTACAATTCTTTAACCTTTCAGTCCTCATTGAATGCTAAACTTCCTGATTGTGGCAAATATCCTATTTCCAACTTTACTTCTAAAGTTATATATAACCTATAATTCCTACTAATTTCAGTATAGATTTTTTCTTAAAGAACTCAAAACAAAATATAGCTATATATTCTAATATTATTAAATGAATATATACTACTTCATATCCTATTATATAAACAATATTTATATAAATTCCACGTATATGAAAATAAATTTTAATAGAATAAAAATTATTATTATGCTCTTTTTATAATGGTATTCAAACTGCCCCCCATGGTGTAAATATGGATAAAGGTAATTTGTAATGACCTATTTTAATAGTTTATCACTTCTTTTATTTTTATCCTAGTTGCATATGCACATATATCATTTTTTCTATTTTTATTATTATTATTATTTTTCACAAATATATTAATTAAACACGCTAGATATATTTTAACACACATTTATTTATCAAGCTTTAATTTTTTTAAGATATATCATTTTGTAAACTGAACTATAGAAGGTTCACTTGATAATAAGAAACTTCGATTTTTATATATTAAACACCAATGAATATAACAGAATATTAAAAATATTGATAGAATATAAATCACAATGAGATTCAGCAAGTAAAACAATTCTATAACATATATCAAATGGCTAGTCACTGACATTATTCCATTATGCCATGATTTGAATTATGAAAAATTTAGAATCTTAATCTATATTTTCTAAACCAAACTTGACATTTTGTTTGTTCCAGATCTTAAATTGATACATTGGTTTAATTAAATGGATGCTTGTTATACAGTATTTTTGGCATAAAATTAAAAAAAAATGATGTTTTTGTTGATGAACCGAATATTAAATTATTATTTCGTGATTGTGTCTATGTGTGCAAATGTTTGTGAATTTCACACATTATCAATGGGTCGGTGGAAGGATAGTCCGTTGGTGGTGGACCGCTACGACCCGGGTTCGATTCCCGCATTGAGAACTTTTTTCTGATTTAAAAAAAAAATGCTCCAATAGCCCCCGATTCTTGCAAAAGTCCAAACCCAACAGAGAGTGCAATTAACCAAACGGGGCTTTGGCATATTTGTAAGTACAAAGTGGAACTGCTTTTCACATGTGTAGACAAGTGGTACACTTACAGTAAAAGCAGTCGCCTTTTTCTACCCACCATGATTATCATGGCCTGTACTACGTGTACTAGAGATAAGCATTAAAAAAACACATTATCAATTTTCAGTACATTTTTTTTACATTGAATTTAGCTAGGACCGCCGTCCTGAGGGTTGTATGGGTTGAGATTTCTAGCAAGTGTTACTGGTATATCCAACTCACTCTTGCTCCATTTAACCCTACCATATCTCACAACCAATCTTTTAACACCAATACATATTCAATAAAATAATCCCTTACATCAATATTTAGTAAAAATAGCAGGTCTCCAAGGAAAAGTATATTTTGAAAAACCTTTTCAATATCTAGCTTTCGAGCACGAACGCCCTTCTACAAGAGAAAACTTGGTATAATGATTCTCCATTAGAAGACGATTTAAAATACATAAATTAGCAATTAAAAACGTTTCCGGAGATGAGTTTCTTTTTATTGGACTTTATAAATGGACATTTTTATATTTAAAAAAACTTGCTAAGTAGTTTTAAATTGCGTATATACTGTAGAAAACATTTCCTAAACTGAAATATATTCCTATTTTAATTATTGCATATTAATATTTGCTTCCTAATCAACAAGGGGGAGAGGGAAGTGATCCTGATTTGTTACCCTTCTTTAAATTTTTGTTTGAAATAAAAAAAAACTTAGAAAGTTTAGAAATTTGCATAACGAAGAATCTTGCCACTATAGGATGAGAAAGTTGAGCGTGATACCTCCTGAAATATGTAAACAATTTGTTATAGATCAACGAAATTTGTATCTTTTTATTGACTAAACTTTTTTCAAGCATTTAAAATAGCCATACTAAAAACATAACTGTGTGTTTTCGCAAAAGCTTTTCTCTAGAATAGAGTTTTGTGTGGCACTTCATCCTACATTGTATATATGCTCTATCTAGAGATAAGACTGGTGAAATCTGAAGAAGGTGAACCATTTCTCTATTGTGTGTGTGGATCTCCACAACTTAAGAGAACTGGAATGCAGAGTGGATTTTTCAATGATAAAAGGCATAGCAAAAATTGTGGTCAATTGACTACTGGTATCTGAGATGTTTGATTCCACGATAGTCATCTATAGATATGTGACATACAATAATAAGAGATTGAGAGAAAGAAAAGAAAATTTGTTTTATTATAAATATAAAAAATAAATAGCATTAATATGAATATTTGTGTACAGAACCCCTTTTACCTGTATCAATTTTTTAGGCGTATTTAGTTGTGTGTGTACTAACTTTTTTTAAAATTATTATTATTATTATTTGGCATAATTTCCACACCACCCCGGAGGTACTGCCGTTGGCGCGTTAGCCTTTGTTTATAGTGGCGGGTTCCCCAGGAGGCCTATACCACTCTTCTAACAGAGCTCCAACATTGGGTCGCTCGAGTCAGCCTTCGCCCTTTTTTAGGCATTACTCGGCCGAGTCCAATTAAATCAGCCCTGCCAGGCTCCTATACATCCTACCTAGAGTAAAATTATTTTTTGATAAAGTGCCCATTGTTGGAGCGGCGTGACCCAGGAAACAAAATTTATATTTTTCATAACTGGTATATAGATTATAAATAATTTAAAAAATAATTCGAGAAATATATTTATTTTTATACGTGTGGGTGGCTTGGGAGCCGCTACATACGAAATAAGAACATCTAATAGTAGAAGATGGGAAATATTTATCACTTATCTTTATTCTATCCACAATTTGATGTGAAGTATGTGAATTTAACAAGAATAAAAGCTCAAGAACATCAGCGATCCTCAAATAGGAAATGGGGAAGAGTACATAATTTTATCACTCATCAATTATCTTCATACTTTCTTTAAATCTAGATACATTTCTCTCAATTTCTCTACAATGGAAAAAAAATCTACTTTCAATATTGAATCACAAAGTAATCAGTTACTGAATATCAGTTTTGGAAATTCAAATGGTTTTAACCAAGTAACTTATGTAAATTTCTAAGCTGAATTATCATAAGTCCCCCATCCTCTCAATACAACAACACAACAACAACAAAGCCTTTAATTAGGGCCTCTCGCCCTATACAGGATTCGCCAGTTCACAAGGGATGGGGAGAACACTGTGTGGCCTTTTTCCGAGATATAATCCTGTGGAATCCAAATATCGCCACCGCTATATACCTATTCTTTGATATTTCATTAATTAGTGCCGGAAATGAAGGACAAAGTTGCCCCGTTTTATCATTTAGTTTTCGTCTTTCCTCAGACAGAGCAGCACAATAAAATAAGTAGTGCAACATCTCCATTGTTATTCCTGATCCACAGAAGGTGCATTTCAGGTCTTCACCCCTCATTAAAATCAGATGGTGTTCTCTAAAAAAAATGAAAGGATTCTAAATTGCGCGATTAATCTGGTGACAGGAAATAAACACATTAATAATTTTAATTAATTATTAAGTAGGCATGGGCTATGCTATTATAATCCTGTAGGGTAATTAGCGAAAGAATCCAATTACAACAACGCATATCTAATAAAGTTGTAATTGGGTTTTGATTAAAAGGTTCATTTAGAGCGCCTAAATGTGATATTACGAGAGCATGATCCTTTCTCTTCTTCATAAATCAGGTATTTTTCCTGTGAGTCTTCTCTAAACGAAATAAATTTCTGACAAATCCATCTAAAATTTATTTTATTTTTATGTTTTGTAAAATGCTATAAAATATTACTTCATATTAAAATTAATAAATCAAAAAGAACACGCTATACAGACGTGAAATTCACACGATATAAGAAGATGCTGTATAACGAGGGCCATCCAATAAATAAGTTTCCCTATTTTTTAACAAATAAACAACATTATTTACATCCCTGGCCCTATTACACGGTCGCGAGCTCGTAGACTGGAGGCGCAGGTCTCCTGCTGAGCATCGGGTCGATGTCCTTTGAGAGGGGGGCTATGTAGCGAAGTGAAATTGCTGGCTCAGCAACCCTGGATCTGACGTCACTTCCTGTGGAGGTTACCCCTGCGAGGCCGCCTGGCTACGAGACTTTATTCTTTGCTCTCTCTCCTTTGTTTACTATTTTAAATATAGATATTTCTAGATATCACTCAATTATAATTAATTAATTCATTCATATTTCTCGTTTGTTCTTCTTTTGACCTCGGTTTGTTTGGTTAATAAAATAACGTTCTTCGTTTGTGGATCACCGACTCTACCTTTCTGCTACGCTACAACTGGTATTATTTACAATTATGCAGTTATTTTATTTTCATTATACAACTCATAGACTACTTCTCTACATAATCACCATTTCTGTCCAAGCATTTTTGGTACCGTTGTAGCAATTTTTTGATACCATTGTAGTACCAAGCCGTGTCCTGTCTTCGTAGCCAGTGGTTCGCCTCCGCCTGCACTTCGTCATCATTCGCAAAGTGCCTGCCTCCAAGGTGCAATTTGAGTGCTGGAAAAAGATGGAAGTCGCTTGGGGCAAGATCCGGAGAATAAGTTGGATGTGTGAAAATTCCCCATTTGAAGTTTTCCAGCAACGTTTGGGTCGTTCGAGCTGCGTGAGGGCGAGCATTGTCATGGACGAGTAACACTTTCCGAGACAAAAGTCCAGGACGTTTCCGTTTTATTGCAGCTTTGAGTTTAGTGAGGACTTCGCAGTACCTCGCAGCGTTAACCGTAGTGTTCAACCAATAAAACACCTTTACAGTCCCAAAAGACGATAGCCATAACTTTGCCTGCAGAGATTGTGACCTTCGTCTTTTTTGGTGCACTTTCCTCAGGCTTCTTCCACACCATGCTTTGTCGTTTTGTTTCTGGAGTTGAATGATGCACCCAGCTTTCATCTCCAGTGATAATACGGGAAAACAGTTGATCTCCATCTCTTTGATGCATTTCCCGGAAAGCTCGGGCTGCCTCCATCCGTTGTTGCTTGTGATTTTCCGAGAGCAAACGCGGGACCCATCTTGCGCAGACTTTGCGAAAATTCAAAACATCTGACATGATTGTTCCAATCGAAGAGCGTCTAATTTCTATTCCAGGAGGCAGTCGAATTATTATTTCGTCAATGGTGACGCGGCGATCTGCTTCCACCACATTCCGAACAGCAGCAACGGCTGCATTGTCAGTAGCAGTAACGGGCCTGCCGCTTCGCTCGTCATCATGCACGTTTTGCCATCCTTCCAAGAACCATTTAGATGCTCATACATCCTTCACCATACACTGACACTAAATTGTGATGAATATTGACCGCAGTTTCATTTTTCGCCGTGAAAAAACGAATTACAGAACGGAGTTCGCAAGTGGACACGTTCACCAATGGTAACTCCATGGAAACTGAAGCGCTACGGACTTGTGCGTACGAGTAGCGTGATTTTGAAGGTCACGCGCTTCCAACGCATCCTAGTGACCCTTTCTTACACTACTAACTAATTTTTACAACGTTTCGTTCGCAGAAAAAAAAAATAGGGAAACTTATTTATTGGATGGCCCTCGTAATAAAATTAGATTTAAACCTATTTATGCAAATATATATAATAGTCCGAGTTCTATTCGGAGTAGGCACATTGTTAGCGTGCATTCGACTGGCCTATCACATGGAATGATGGTATACACGTCTTAGACACTTCTTCGCATTACGGAAACTTTGAACAGTTCGCGCTAAATTTCAAGAGAATACTACCCGATTGCATGTTGCTAAAATTGTTGAGACCTACCTAAATACAGAAAATGCTCAACTGCTGCCCTCGCCAGCACATTCTTCTGATCTGCCACCAATAAAAAACGTCTGGTCAATGGTTTCTGAAAGACTGACTCATCGCCACAGGCCAATCACTACTGTTAATGAACTGTGGCATCGTTTTTAAGTTGATTTGCAAACTGTATCTGTACATGCTCTCCAATCACTGTTTGATTCAATATCCAGACGAATGAGTGATGTTATTGCTGGTCTGGAAATTTAAGTACTTATGAGAACTTTGCAATTTTTTACCACTACGTTTTTTAAGTTCTGCTGAAAATATTGAATATATCATATACTTTAATTTAAAAAGTGAGATGGAGAGTCCCTAGACAGTATATTAGAATTAATCAAGGATATTAAAAAGTTCAGCCCTAGACGATACTGTAAGATTTTCTCATTCGATGTAGTTTCCTTCTTTCTTTCTCTACCTCATGACCCCATCTTGAGATATCTACGTTAAAGCCATATCATAGAGACTCATTAGAAATCGATAAAATTACCGTATTTTCAAAACCTGACTTTGTATCTGCCAATATTGTGAAAACCTATCAAAACCAAAAATAACAACAGATCATTGAGGTATCCATGCGATGTGCTCTATTATGGACGGCAGCCTAAATAGTTCTCTTGAAAATTGAAAAATTGATAAACAGTTTAGAAATTTGAGCATTGTGGAATGTAAAGATAACATCGATGACATTTACTGCGAATATTAATCATAAACAGAACATAATATTTTAGAGATACTCTTTATAACTACCACCAAAAATATTTCTCACCATAGAAAAAGAAATAGAAAGAGTAATATCCTATCTGGATGCCCTCATTATAAAAAGAGAGAAAAGATGTTTCATACCACCGTTTATAATAATATTAGTGCAAAATCTACTTATGTTACCTTCAATTCTGAAATATCCATTCAATGGCACCCCCCTTTCCATGGAACAACACAACTCACTCCGGACCATATATACAGTTTCCCAGCCATCCTTGCAGCCCTCTATATAGCAGACATCAATCCAGAAGTGGACATCCATACATACAAGTCACCTCAGTTGGCCAGTATCGTGATCAGAGTGCATGGACCGATCTGATCTGCTCCATGGACAAGACACCACCACCACCACCAAAAGCCCTATATCATGCAAAATATCTGTTGTTAAAATTGGCTGAAAGTTTATTCTCTCATTTTGCATCCCCGAGATTGAAGAAGTGAAACAGAATAATATATACAGAAACCTCGGAATCTTTGGAATATCAACTGGAATATCCATGAATACTCTTATATTTCTTCCCAACAAAAACCCAGATAAATTTCAGAGACAATTTTTACAGTTTATTCAGCGACAAATGCAAATATATCACTAGAACTAAAGAAACTCGGTATAGACAGCAAAGCGTCATAGGGCGGAATGAATATTAACTGAATGTTGATTTATTTTCTTTCGAAAATATAACCCAATTAATCCTTTCTATAAATGAAGGAATGCCGACCAAGTACGCGTTTTGGGATGTTGGCCTTCGTCAGCGAGTTGAAGGTACAGAAGCCAAAAAGGCTGAGGTACGAAGTCAACATCGGCCGAGGTAAGGACATAATCTTATACTTATATCTCAGGTACAAAGTCAATCACGGGCTAGGTAAACACACACTATGTAAGGGCACATATTTGTACTGTATCTCGTGTAAAAAGTCAAACACGGCCTAAGTATGAACCCAACCTGTATATCTCAGGTACAAAGTCAATCACGGGCTAGTTAAACACACACTATGTAAGGGCACATATTTGTACTGTATCTCGTGTAAAAAGTCAAACACGGCCTAAGTATGAACCCAACCTGTATATCTCAGGTACAAAGTCTACCACGGCCTATGTAAGGACATAAGCTTGTATTTATATCCCAGGTACAAAGTCAACCACGTCTTAGATAAGAACACATGCTTGTATTTATATCCCAGGTACAAAGTCTACCACGGCCTATGTAAGGACATAAGCTTGTATTTATATCCCAGGTACAAAGTCAACCACGTCTTAGATAAGAACACATGCTTGTATTTATATCCCAGGTACAAAGTCAACCACGTCTTAGATAAGAACACAAGCTTGTATTTATATCTCAGGTATAAAGTCAACCACGTCTTAGATAAGAACACAAGCTTGTATTTATATCCCAGGTATAAATTCAACCACGTCTTAGATAAGAACACGAGCTTGTATTTATATCCCAGTTACAAAGTCAACCACGTCTTAGATAAGAACACAAGCTTGTATTTATATCCCAGGTACAAAGTCAACCACGTCTTAGATGAGAACATAAGCTTGTATTTATATCCCAGGTACAAGGTCAACCACGTCTTAGATAAGAAAACAAGCTTGTATTTATATCCCAGGTACAAAGTCAACCACGTCTTAGATAAGATCACAAGCTTGTATTTATATCCCAGGTATAAAGTCAACCACGTCTTAGATAAGATCACAAACTTGTATTTATATCCCAGGTATAAAGTCAACCACGTCTTAGATAAGAAAACAAGCTTGTATTTATATCCCAGGTACAAAGTCAACCACGTCTTAGATAAGAACACAAGCTTGTATTTATATCCCATATTTAAAGTCAACCACGTCTTAGATAAGAACACAAGCTTGTATTTATATCCCAGGTATAAAGTCAACCACGTCTTAGATGAGAACACGAGCTTGTATTTATATCCCAGGTAGAAAGTCAACCACGTCTTAGATAAGTACACAAGCTTGTATTTATATCCCAGGTACAAAGTCAACCACGTCTTAGATAAGAACACAAGCTTGTATTTATATTCCAGTTACAAAGTCAACCACGTCTTAGATAAGAACACAAGCTTGTATTTATATCCCAGGTACAAAGTCAACCACGTCTTAGATAAGAACACAAGCTTGTATTTATATCCCAGGTATAAAGTCCACCACGTCTTAGATAAGAACACAAGCTTGTATTTATATCCCAGGTACAAAGTCAACCACGTCTTAGATAAGATCACAAGCTTGTATTTATATCCCAGGTATAAAGTCAACCACGTCTTAGATAAGAAAACAAGCTTGTATTTATATCCCAGGTACAAAGTCAACCACGTCTTAGATAAGAACACAAGCTTGTATTTATATCCCAGGTACAAAGTCAACCACGTCTTAGATAAGATCACAAGCTTGTATTTATATCCAAGGTATAAAGTCAACCACGTCTTAGATAAGAAAACAAGCTTGTATTTATATCCCAGGTACAAAGTCAACCACGTCTTAGATAAAAACACAAGCTTGTATTTATATCCCAGGTATAAAGTCAACCACGTCTTAGATAAGAACACAAGCTTGTATTTATATCCCAGGTACAAAGTCAACCACGTCTTAGATAAGAACACAAGCTTGTATTTATATCTCAGGTATAAAGTCAACCACGTCTTAGATAAGAACACAAGCTTGTATTTATATCCCAGGTACAAAGTCAACCACGTCTAAGATAAGAACACAAGCTTGTATTTATATCCCAGGTATAAATTCAACCACGTCTTAGATAAGAACACGAGCTTGTATTTATATCCCAGGTACAAAGTCAACCACGTCTTAGATAAGAACACAAGCTTGTATTTATATCCCAGGTACAAAGTCAACCACGTCTTAGATGAGAACACAAGCTTGTATTTATATCCCAGGTACAAGGTCAACCACGTCTTAGATAAGAAAACAAGCTTGTATTTATATCCCAGGTACAAAGTCAACCACGTCTTAGATAAGATCACAAGCTTGTATTTATATCCCAGGTATAAAGTCAACCACGTCTTAGATAAGATCACAAACTTGTATTTATATCCCAGGTATAAAGTCAACCACGTCTTAGATAAGAAAACAAGCTTGTATTTATATCCCAGGTACAAAGTCAACCACGTCTTAGATAAGAACACAAGCTTGTATTTATATCCCATATTTAAAGTCAACCACGTCTTAGATAAGAACACAAGCTTGTATTTATATCCCAGGTATAAAGTCAACCACGTCTTAGATGAGAACACGAGCTTATATTTATATCCCAGGTAGAAAGTCAACCACGTCTTAGATAAGTACACAAGCTTGTATTTATATCCCAGGTACAAAGTCAACCACGTCTTAGATAAGAACACAAGCTTGTATTTATATTCCAGTTACAAAGTCAACCACGTCTTAGATAAGAACACAAGCTTGTATTTATATCCCAGGTACAAAGTCAACCACGTCTTAGATAAGAACACAAGCTTGTATTTATATCCCAGGTATAAAGTCCACCACGTCTTAGATAAGAACACAAGCTTGTATTTATATCCCAGGTACAAAGTCAACCACGTCTTAGATAAGATCACAAGCTTGTATTTATATCCCAGGTATAAAGTCAACCACGTCTTAGATAAGAAAACAAGCTTGTATTTATATCCCAGGTACAAAGTCAACCACGTCTTAGATAAGAACACAAGCTTGTATTTATATCCCAGGTACAAAGTCAACCACGTCTTAGATAAGATCACAAGCTTGTATTTATATCCCAGGTATAAAGTCAACCACGTCTTAGATAAGAAAACAAGCTTGTATTTATATCCCAGGTACAAAGTCAACCACGTCTTAGATAAGAACACAAGCTTGTATTTATATCCCAGGTATAAAGTCAACCACGTCTTAGATAAGAACACAAGCTTGTATTTATATCCCAGGTATAAAGTCAACCACGTCTTAGATAAGATCACAAGCTTGTATTTATATTCCAGGTATAAAGTCAACCACGTCTTAGATAAGATCACAAGCTTGTATTTATATTCCAGGTATAAAGTCAACCACGTCTTAGATAAGATCACAAGCTTGTATTTATATTCCAGGTATAAAGTCAACCACGTCTTAGATAAGATCACAAGCTTGTATTTATATCAGGTACAAAGTCAACCGCAGTCTATGTAAGGACACAAGCTGGTACTTGTATCTCAGGTACAAAGTCAACCAGGGCCTAGGAAAGGACACACAAACTTATATTTGTATCCCAGGTACAAAGTCACCAATGGCCTATGTATGGACACAAGCTTTTAATGTATCCTATGTACAAAGTCAACCACGTTCTAGGCAAGGAAATAAACTTGTATTTGTATATCAGGTGAAAAGTCAGTCACGGCCTTGTTAAGGAAACAAGCTTTTACTTGAATCTCAGGTACAAAGTTCAACTAATGTACGTACATAGCCTACTCATCTCCTACTAACTAACGTGTCATTTTTATAATATGCTATTCATTTTTTCAATAAAAATTTATAACTAGAATGTGTTTGTGTGAAGAAATAAATGTGAAAATATCAATGTGCCAATTTATTTAATTTTATAATTTTGAACAAAAAAATATTTTTTTTTAAATAAAATTTTAAAAAATTTTGAGTGGGGAGAGGGACAAGGCGGGTCCAGCACGCGGCGCGGGCCACCGAGGTCGGTGGGTCTGACCGGGGCTCCGGAGGTCGACGGGGCGGGAGACGGAGTAGGATCGCAACGGGGACAGGCGGCGGGGCGCCCGAGGAGGAAGGGGGACTAGCGACGGGCGGGACGGCCGCGGGAAGCACCGCAGGCTTTCCCGAGGTCTACGACGTTCAGCCGATGTCCGCCGGGGGGCTGCTCCTGTAGACAAACACCATGACAGATCAGTGCCACATTTTATAAGAAAATGTAGAAAGTCAGGGTAATGGATGGAAGACACTATCTAAAGTTCACTCACCCTGCAGCCGCCCGGGACCCGCCGCAGGTCGTCTGTCCGCTGGTTCCTCCTCCTGGGCATCCTGATGTTGGTGGAAAGCTGTTGGTGGTTTGCTTCCCCACCGTCTTGTCCACCGCTGCATCGCTCCACCCCAGGGAGTCGAGGGGTGGCAAGATGGGATGGTGGCCACTCCCCGGGAATAGAACGGGCGTCTTCCTTCTTCCGTCTCCAGGCCTGGATGGTGATGGTTTGGCTGCCTCCGCCGACTCCATTAATCAAGCTCCTCGGTCAGACTGGGTCCTTGGGGAGCTAGGCTGCTCCCCTCCACCTGGCCCCGAGAATGTTGGTCGTCCCGGGGCACCTTTTTACCCCGATGGCCCTTGCTTCGAGGGGGTCTTCAGCATGCCGCCGCGGCTGGGCCGGTGGTTCAAGCCTCCGGTCTTGGTGGACCCTCTCCCCACAATTTCCCATGATGTAATGATTTGTTTTTGCATTGTTGTAAATTGCCTACTTTGAATAATATCCAAAAATGCCTATATTTAACAGTTTTTATAAACTTTATGTTTACTGAATCAGCTTCTAATGCTCGGTCATCTATTTCGACGATTGGAGAACCAATTTTTGTCTGATACTCTGGGAAGATGGAATTTGTTCTATAATATGTACGTTCTTTATTATTTTTTTTATCGACATGATCGCCTGTCTTGAAGACATTCTTGTGATTATTGTCATTTATCATCAAGATTGCCTGTTTTAAGTGCGAAATGATAATTGCAACCTATCATCAAGATCACCTGTCCTGAGTACGACTTGATAATTGCTATTTATCGTCAAGATTGCCTGTCTCAAGTGCGATATGATAATTGCAATTTATCATCAAGATCGTCTGTCTTGAGTACGACTTTATATTTCCAATTATCTATAAAATCAATTTTATTAAAAACGATATTGATGATTATAAATTATCGATAAGATCACCCGTCGAATGTTGGAGCGTCCCCGCCTGGCTGCCCTTCCCATCTCGCGGTATCTCCGGCGCTGGGCGCCTGTCGTCGGCGTGCCATCCGCCAGTACACCATGCTCAACCCTCCGCTGCTGCTCCTCCGGGGGCCATGCGGCGGACATCGCTCTGCGGCTGGCCCTGCACGCCCTGCCTCACCCGGGGCATCCGGCGTCTAGCCAGCCTGTCTGCATCGCCTGCGGCTCCAGCGACCTGTCGCTGGCCCACCGCTACTGATCCTGCAGCGCCGTCCGTCCTCTCATTCGAGAGGCCTTCTCCATCATCGGGCGGCCGCCGGACCTGCAGTCCTGGATCTTCGCGGTGGGCCTCGAGGACCACGCCATCACCATCTCCTCGGCGGCAAAGCACGCGATCTACGTCTTCTTCGTAGATCGCGAAATGCGTGGTGTCGCTGGAGACCCGCTGGCGATCTTCCATCACACTCTGCAGCGGTGGCAGAGGCGCTATGTACATATTCATTGTACATAATTGCATATATTTTTATATTTCATATATCACTATCATCATCATTGTTAATTAGCCATTTTCATTCATTAAATTGTGCGGACTGTGCACTTTGCATGTATTGACTAGATGTCAATAAAAATAGGTCAATTGTCAATTGTCTCTCTCTCTCTCTCTCTCAAGTGTGCGATCTTGATAATTACTATTCATCGAAAAGATCGCCTATCTTGAGTATGACTTGATATCGCTTTTCTTAATTACGATCTTAAAAATTATAATTTATCGATAAGGTCGCTTGTCTTAAGTGTGCGATTTTTAAAATTGTCATTCATTGATAAGATCGTTTGTATTGAGTGAATTCATGATGATTGAAATTTATCCACAAGAGATCTATAACTTAATTTGACTTGGGTTTGAATAAATCAGAAGTATAATTCACTTTCCTATTCCTAGGCTAGGGTCTACCTGTTGTATATTCTAAGAAATCGATGTAGTTATGAATGTTCTAGAATAATTTTG
Organism: Cordylochernes scorpioides; assembly: GCA_030710605.1. Lineage (NCBI taxonomy): Eukaryota > Metazoa > Arthropoda > Arachnida > Pseudoscorpiones > Chernetidae > Cordylochernes > Cordylochernes scorpioides. The sequence continues at coordinate 23,549,209 of CP092872.1, forward strand.
TTTTACTTGAGAACGCTTTTTTTTTATATAATTCAGGAGAGAAGGATGCTTTTGTTTTCACTCAAGCCTTCGCAGTCAAAAAAAAAAAAACATTTTCTATAGTGTTACAATAAGATTCACAGAAAGAGCATTCTCGAACGCCTAGTTTACTACCTCTGCCCTGAAACCGATTGACTAAAGTATGATCAGTCACACTAAGCCTATCGCCCAGAAAGAATAAAGATAAAAACATCTGTTCCTTCTTAAGGATAATGGTGAAAAGATCCAAAATATCAGGAATTATTTTTTTCAATGCTTCAAAACATTTTACTATTTATTTATTACCAGTTACAAGTAAGACAGTCATGTGAAAGAAATATATAAAATCCAGGTGTTGATATTATAAATATGAAGGCATATCCTGACCGTACGCAAATGAGCATTTCTAGATGCCAGAGTGGCATCTAGTGGAACAAAAATAAACTAAACGTTTAATTAACTTGTTTGTCCGTGGTTAGCTTTTCTTGATTAATCAAGAATGGGTATTTGGCCAATTCTGGAATAATTAAAAATCAACGAGAATAGTTGATATTTATTCCGATAGATGGCACAAGCCATCAGCAACTTTCAGTTGCACGATAAGGAGATGCCTTTTTTCATAGTTTAATTAAGTTGTTTCGTGATATTTGGCCAACCCAATTTCTTGATAAATCGAGAAAAGTTAACCATTATTATTTTTCACATAAAAAGCGTATTTACGCAAAATTGGCCTTAAATACCCATTTCTTGATTTCTCAGGAAGCCTCTGGTACCAAATAGTTGGTCGTAGAGGTAAGGTCTGAACCATGCTATCGAGGGCCAACAGCCTTAAACAAGTATGTCGTTGACCTTTCTTCATTTATCAAGAAATTGGGTTGGCCAAATATCACGGAACAAGTTAAATAAACGTTTAGTTTATTTTTGTTCCACTAGATGGCGCTCTGCCATCTAGGAATGCTCATGTGAGCGCAGTCAGGAAATGCCTTTTTCAGTTCCAATATCCCCACTTGACCTTTTATATTTTTTAATTATTTTTTTCACACACATATATTTGATATCTTGGGACCTCTGGGACCAGTGTTACCTGATGCTAGACGAACCTCGATGTCACTTCTACCGTGCAGTCGTGGTGGAAGGCGACACAGCTGGGCCAAAGGTGATATAAACAAACAGAGATTCCACAAAGAAGCGTCTGAACGTCAAGAAGGAATGGGACGAGGAGGTTTCTGGCAGGAAAGGATTGATTACCTCTATAGGAGCGGCCTGCGCGGAGGACTGAAGGACTGAAACAAAAGACTAACTCTAACTAACTGAGGCTTGGGGCCTCCTTTTATAGCTTCAGGGTCCAGGCAGGTCACTGCCCTTTTCTGACGTAAACAGAAGGGGGGGAAGTTACATCATCCAGGAGGGCCACGACCTCGTAAAAATTGGACTGGGCTCGATAGGCCTACTTTCTTATTCTCACTTAGGGCTGATTAGGTTTAACCTTGATTGTCTCCTGTTATTCTCCATTCCTTCTATCTGTACAGTTGCTATACTTTATTAGAGTCTTACGCGGTACAGATTGATGCTATTTGATGCTTTCTATTTGCAGTAAATAACAAGTTATATACAGTTACGTGGTGAAACATGTGGTGGTAGGTATCTGGATTATTTACAACAATTCCATGGCCTTAAATCATCATATATATATCTGTATATATAAAAATGAATGTTTGTCTGTTTGTTGATTTGTTGGTTTGTATGACCTGTATACAAATTCGCAGTAGTTCACTAATTCAAACCAAAATTTCCATACATAGGTAAAAAGTAACGGGGATGACGATAGGCTATTTTAAAAAAATATATATAAATCAATTATTAAAACTATATATTCAAATTATTCTACTTAGCTCACGAGCAGCGCCCTCTAGAACGCGGGCGATCTGCCGGCGGCGCGCGCCCGTTGGCTGCCGGCGAGCACGTGACTTCCCTCGGCGACCGCCCGCCAGCGAGAGAAGCTTTTTCTTAATTACAATGCAAGTCCTTAACTATATTTACAGGTTTTCTCATTTATAACTATTTCACATATTTACATATATGTTTTCATTTTTTGCTATAACTGATCTAATTCGCCGTTTAAAATTACTGCTCTTGCAATATTTGCTATGTTTTATTTTGCTACGTTTTATGTGTTTGAATAAAACATTTAATCGTGTAAACCCGGGCGTTGCCCGGGTCATTCGTCTAGTATATTATATAATCTAAAATACAATTATTTTATTAAAAAAAAACATATATTTTATTTTCATTCATTGACTGTTTTACATATTTGACCATAGATGCAGAACATACCACTTTAATTATTATTGTTGTAAATATGTATAGTTAACCCTACCTTTTCTAATAAAAATCACGATTATATAATTCATTATATAAATTCTATATTCCTGTGATAAAAATAATTTTATGTGTATTTGCTTCAAGTGATTCAAAATAAAAATCTGCTTGAAAGGTAAATAATTATCTTTACTTTTCCACGACTGCAACCTCTTTGCCGGTCCCAAGCCCGGATGAAAAAGGAGGAGGGGGAGCAGTAACAAGCTCGCTAAAAAACCTGGGCTCAGCTGGCCCGGCTGATAGTACCCTGTAAGGGCTCCTGATCCAGGGATACAGGATGAGCAGCGTTTGTACTCCATGTTAGGAGCGGCTGTACATGGCGTCTGTTCCTCATGTCAGAGGCGGCCATTTCTTTTGGAGCTAAGTCGGCCTGCCACTGAGTAGTGCTCCCAGTCTTAATGACAAAGGCAGACGCATTTTACTTTACCCAATCATGATGGTTGTCAAATCTCCCCACTATGCTGCATCGGCCGTCGCGCAGAATAATCAGGGCCGCGTCTTGAGTTTAGGCAGAGGGCTTCATTCGAAAATTTCCCTACAGTCTCCCAATGCCAAATTGAATGTTCTTCAATGCAACATCAATGGCATATCTACTAGTAAGAGCAAGGTTAAACTGGATGAGATATTATCACTGGCGGATTCCAAAGGCGCTAATATCATTTGTCTGCAAGAAACCAAGCTTAAGCCCAACCACCTTTTTAAGGTAAAGGGCTTCAAAATACTGAGAAAAGACAGGCCTTCAGCAGATGGAGGAGGAGGGCTCCTGACCCTCATCAAAGACCTTTCTTTTGAAGAAATTGACACTCCTTCAACAACCCATACTGAACTACAGGCCTTCAAAATACACCTACCCAATCAGAGACCCCTAATAATTGTGAATACTTATCACCCACCCCAAAAACCAGGCCCAGAACTAGACTTAGTTGCACACCTACTTAACCCCAATATACTCATCCTTGGAGACTTCAACAGCAAGCATCAATCTTGGGGCTGTTCCCTCAACAACACTGAGGGTTCTATCCTCAGCACCTTCATTGATGACAACAACCTCACAATTATGTCCCATGGTCCTACCTACATCTCTCACTCCTATGGAACTCCGCAAACACTAGATCTCACCATCACCTCCCCATCTCTGCAACAGTTCACAAAAAGCAGCACCCTGAAAAGCATCGGAAGCGACCATCTTCCTCTGCTAACAGAAATCTCCACCTCCACTTCCCTCCCAAAATCTTCACAAAGACTTTTCTGGAACTATAAGAAAGCCTCCTGGAATTCGTTTAAAACATTGTTAGATAGTCTTCTCAGCAAAATCCCACCAAATTCCTCTTTAGAAGACAGGTGGAAGAACTGGAAGTCTGCAGTCCTAATTTCTGCCAAACAAAATATCCCCAGAGGGAACAGAAAATTCTACATTCCTGGATATAGAGAGGTACTAGATCTTTTGAAAGATGAAATAGAAGATAGGAACCAAGTTTACCAAGACCTCATTGAGAACAACAACACCCTCCTCATCAGAGATTACAATCACCTTGCTGCAAAAATTAAGCTTAAGGCGGGCCAAATCAAACAGAATAAGTGGATTGAAATCTGCTCTTCAATTGACCCAAAAACCAGCGACACGAAACTATGGAGACTACTACATGCCCTCAATCAGGACACTCCATCTCACAGCAGCTCAAATACCTTCAAGGATAATTCTGGAAATCCCCTCACAGACAAATACAGCATAGCAAATCATTTTGCCCACCATTACAGCTCCACCGCAAAACTTAATTTTAATTTACAGGATAAAATAATAGGTAGAAAATCTAGGCTCACCAGAAACCTTGCAAAATCCAAACCCAGCCACAACATTTTCAGTAAACCTTTTCAAGAGCATGAACTGGACGAAGCTTTAAGTCGTCTTGACCCTACAAAAGCTCCTGGTCCAGACAACATCACTGGACCCATGTTGAAAAACCTCAGTTCCCATGCCAAACTAGAACTCTTAAGCATTTTCAATTACAGTTGGAGCTCGTCTACCCTCCCTAAAGAGTGGAAACATGCCACAATTATCCCCATCCACAAACCAGGCAAGCTTGAGAACCACCCAACCAACTACAGACCTATCTCTCTGACCTCTATTCCCTGCAAAATCATGGAACACATGATTCTCAATAGGTTAACTTTTTATCTTAACCTCAACAACCTACTAGACCCTCATCAAAGAGCTTTTAAAAAATATCAAAGCACAGAAGATTCAATCTTTTACTTCGTTCAACAAACCCAGGACAGCTTCCATCATAAACCTACAGAATCCACTATAGCAGCCTTCATCGATCTTTCCCAAGCCTTCGACAGAGTCTGGAAGGAAAAGCTAATTCTCAAACTCGACGAACTTGGAATAGAGGGAAGTATGCTGAGTTGGATCAGCAATTTTCTATCCAAACGTACCATACAGGTTAACTTCAACAACATCAAATCAAAAACCACTCGTATTTACCAAGGTCTACCCCAAGGATCAATCCTAAGCCCTATTCTCTTCAATATTTACCTAAATGATGTACACACTTCTATAAAACCGCCAGCCAAAATTGCCCTTTACGCAGATGACATAATCATCTGGGTCTCCAAAAACAACCTCTCCGATGCAGAACAATCTCTGAATAAAGCCATGAAAAATCTACAAAAGGTAATTCAGAAACTAAAATTATCCATCAACATCAGCAAATCTGAAATCGGCCTCTTCACCATCAACAACCACCTTCGCCACTGGACCCCAAATATTTTCTTAAATAATTCAAAACTTCAATATTCAGATTCCCCAAGATATCTTGGTGTCACACTCGACCCTGCGCTCACTTTTAAAAAACATATTGACACCATGATAAGCAAAGCCAAAAATAGGCTCAAAATCCTGAAAAAAATATCAGGCTTAAACTGGGGTGCAAATGCCAATATCTTACGCACAACATACCTTGCACTCGTAAGACCTATTTTGGAATATGCTACACCAGCCTGGATCAATGCAAGTAAAACTAACCTATCCAAAATAGACAGAATCCAAGCAAGCGCAGCTAAAATCATCAGCGGACTTCGAGGATCCTGCCCAAATCGCATTGCTGAACTCGAATCCAACCTTCTTCCCCTGCACCTAAGGAGAAAAATCTGCTTTTCAAAATTTATAACAAAAAAAATCAACTCTCCAAAAGAACATCTTACAGGAAAATTTATAAGAAATTGGGTCCCAAACCAAAGATTAAAACGCCCCACTCCTCTCAACATGGCTCACAACTCTAATCTTTTAGACATCCCAATTAATCCCAAACACAGAACTTCCTATCCCCCACACAAAACTCGCAACAAACTCATCTGTTTCCCTCATCTACCAGACAATCCCCACAAACATGAAACTCAGCCAGAATTACTTAAAGCTCTTGGCCTCCAAATCATTGAGGAAAACAGCTCCCTCTTGGACATCACAATTTACACTGACGGTAGCCAACTTGAAACTGGACTGTCTGGCAGTGGAATTGCTATCTACAAAGATAAGATCCTGGAAAAAATCTCCCTCTCCCACCCTAGACATCTTTCTGTTTATAAATCAGAACTCTCTGCTATAGATACGGCTCTAAAAGACATCAGCATCAACTCGCCAAGCAAAATAATAATCTACTCCGACTCAAGAGCAGCCATTTATACCCTTCAAAGCTGCTTCTCCAGTCAAGAACCCCTCCTCAAGAGCATTGCTAAGTCTGTAAACCGACTCCCAGCCAACAGCTCAGTCACAGTGCAATGGCTTCCAGCTCACGTTGGAATTCCTGGTAATGAGCTGGCAGACTCTCTGGCAAAGGCTGGTGCTCTTGGCCTACCTGAAGCAAGAGAATCCACCACCCAACTAGACGAAAGAGACCTCCTCCGTACCATCAAAACCCAATGCCTGCAGGAATGGAAATCTGATGCTGCACATGACTGGTACAGAGCAGGAGGGACAAGCACCGGTTCTGTCCTCCCAAGAGAACAACAGTCTTTGATTTCCAGACTTAAGTCTGGTCATCTACGGACAATGACTTTCCAGAATGGTTGCAAGGTTTTCCCACTATGTACCAAGTGCAATTCTCAGCCTGCAACCCCAAGACATATTATTGACTGTATTGACTCATCCATTGATGAGCTCTACTCTTCCCCGGCAGACACCATCAAAAATCTCAAGCTTTACAGGCTTGATACCTTAGTGTGATTGGGTGGAGATAAGAAAGAAGAAGAAGAAGAGACGACTGCACCTCTTTTCAACAACAAAACACAAAAATAATTCTAATCTTAATATATATATATATATTAGATAATAAAAGGCATATATTGGATTTAATAAAATATTTATTTTGCCAATATTTTGGTTGACTGAAAGCCAAACCTTTATCAAGGCATTACATTTTTGTGTAAACAAACTCAGCGCCGCCTTGTGTTATAATATCACAGTTGAAATAATTTTAAAAACTCAAAGCAGGTAGAGGGTAAATTGTGCAAGCAAAAAAATATTTGAAAAGTTACAATCAGAATAAGTTAAAAATTAAATAAATTCAACTTACTGTGGGATTGGTGAATTGTGATGAATCCTATGTCGGATTATGTTGAATTGATGATTGATGGCGCAGTCTTGGTCGAATGGTGGGTTTCCACAGGGGAAATATCGAGCACACCTGGATGGGATAGGACCTGGACTTCGCGAAAGGGAGAGAGTGATTGAGACATTGCATAGGTTGTGGTGGGGTTACATATTGCTATATACAAATTATCACATATATGTGTGTGTGTGTGAGGGGGGGGGGGGGGGTGATCTCGAAAGTCTACTAATAAGGAAGAAACATATCTCTCTCAACTAGATAGTCAATTGGGAACTACCACTCGGTTTTGCAGTCGATGGCCAAGCGGCTTCTCCTTTGCTAAAGAAGACACGAACACACGATGAATTTTGGAAACAAGAAGCTTCTTTAAAAAACGATTAAAATAAGTTAGTTCTTAAACCATGGGTAACTTGAGGTGCGTGACAAGCTTTGACGGGAAGTTGGTGACGAAGTCTTGAAGTAGATGGAAGATTCCCTAGCGTGAGGTCGAAACTCGACTTTGAGTGCTGCTCATCTTCTGCTGATATGTCCACTGTCTGTCAAAACGCGACTGCTCATGTCTGATGTCGAAACTTGACTGATCCAAGGTCGCCTGATTTGGAGGACCAATCTGATGGTGATACGCCACAGTAAAATGACTTATACGTTGGATGGAGAAGAAACATAATTTTAGCTTTGCATCCTTTATGATTGTCACCCAGGTTATTTAACCCACTTATTTCCAGTCTTTGTCAGAGCGCTGGATTTTATATTAAATCCTTCGTTTATTCATTTGTTAGATTGTCAAGGTTCAATTATTTACAATACATTGGAGATATGGAAGGGCTTTTTTACATGGTAGAGAAACATTTATATTGTTTATAAAAAGGAAAAGAGAATGAGAAGTTTTGGATGAAGTAATACATATGGTAACGTTATAAATTGAGACAAAAGCCATTAGACTGAAACCATGGGTTCCAGGTGGTCATTATAAATTTAGGACAGCTAGCTGTGGCTTGTTACTAACCCAAACCTGCTAGTTTGAAGCGACAGTTACAGATGACATATAGTTGTGCCTATTTCGACCAGAGATATGTCTTTTCTTTGTATGAAAAGGTAAAATAAAAAGAAAACACAAATAAGCTATATCATGCCCCCCAGACTCTTCCATAGGCTTTTACCTAATGAAAGTTATCTAGGTAAGTATATACAGGTAAGGTTCTGAAGAAAAGAACCTATGTGGGCTGAAATCTAGCCATATTTTAATAAAATAAATTTACCCTTTTTGTATTGTGATTCCTTTTTGAAAAATTATTTTGGTAATTTAAGTACAATAAAATATAAAATATATTAACTATAGATATTATTAATATTAATGTTCAAATAGATAAATTATCTTAAATGACGCTTGTGACTTAGTTTTGAGTTATTCGCAAATTTCCAGGTAAATGAAGAAAACATTCAAATATCTGAGATACGAGATAGCCAATTCAGTGGATGAATCTTATAGCAACGACTGTTTTAATACCAAGAGATGCTTCAATACCAAGTTTATCTGAAATCTTATCTGTTTATAAGCATAAGGCTAGCTTAAGATTCTGCTATCTTCTCTGGATGCTGCATCCCCGAAACTACTGCTCTCAATGCTTCAAAACATCAAACATGGATTCAATTCAACAACAATTTTGACTGGTCATGGTTACATCCAGGCAGACTTTGCAAAGGTATTAGAATAAGACCCAACTTGCCCCTATTGCCAAGATGAAGACTAAACCGTGGACCACCTCCTCTTCACCTCTCTGCCCAATCTTCCAATACCAAAGATTCCTGACGGCCACTCTCCTAGGGATCACCAACCTATGTACAGCATCCCTAGAAAACCTCACAAGAAAGAAATCTGCCAGGCGCCACCTCAGTAATTGGACTTCCACTGACATTTTAAATAAAACCAGAAGACATAGGTCAGAAGGACATCTCGGGTAGTTGGTGACTTCTGTACGTGGCTCCATGAACCTGGGTTACTTAAATAAATAATAATATCTTTCTGAATTTGAAGTTGTCAATTCACAAATGTTATTGGCTGCATTATCTATATTCTGACAATTTACTATGTTTGTATTGGAGAGTGATGGATATTCAGTCTTATCATTGGCATCTAGGTTATGTGTGATGTCTTTGCGCTAGTCCAAAGTCTTTAATTGTGATTTTTTAAAAGAAATTTTGATTTTACTATGCGGTAGTTTTCAGAAAATATATTTCTCTTGAGAGAAATATAGAGAAGGAGTTAGTAAAATTCAAATGATAGGTTTAAATTTTTGGATAATCCCCTGGGGCAATATTTTTATCAGAAGAACAAAATCGTGAGTCAGAGTTTCTTGTGAAGTTTTTTTTTTGCCGAAGTTTCGATAATTTCTGTCCGTCTAACGGAATAGAAATGAGCCTCATTTCTAATCCTGTAGAAGGACAGAAATTCTCGAAACTTCGGCTGAATAAAATTTAAAAACGCAAAAGAAACTCTTCGTCTCACTTCTTCTGAAAATTACCTTGAAAAAAAATTTGTCGTTGACATTTGAAAATATAATTCTAGGCTTTGGAGATATTAACCACAAGTCATCGAGGAACGCTAAGATAGAAATGAGTTGAAACATTGAAAAAAAATTGATGAACTCATCTTTCAAGGAACTGAATGCCCAGACCCAGAAAAACGATGGCAAATTTTGGTGAGAAAAATTAAATATCAATTTAAAATTATCCCATGTGTATATACAGTATATCAATATTATGGTTATGTTCTGTATTTTATACTGGAGAAGAGCTTTAATGCTCGGAAGCAAAACATCTGATTTAAAAAAAATAATAACTTATCCCTATTTTTGAAAAATGTGAAAAATATAGTACAAAAGTGAAATTGTACAGGGATCAGGTGGATAAGGCAGGTGAAAAAGGCGTCTCCTGATTATGCAACTAAAAGTTTCTGACTGCTTGCGCCATTTGTCGGATTAAATAATCAACTATAACAAATCGTTGATTTTTTAAATTATTCCATAATTGGCCAAAATGAAAAAAAAGAGTTGGCCAATTAAAGAAAAATTAAAATCAACGATTAGTTGATATTTATTCCGACAGATGGCGCAAGCCGTCAGCAACTTTGCGCGTTCAAGAAATGCCTTTTTTTATTTAGTCCTATAAGCCCAATGTGTTTTCACCTTATCCATTTAAATGTTCTCGTGGCTCTAATCGGACATTAGGTTGACGCTAGAGATTGTTTTCTAGGTAGGTCGCGCCATCTAGCGTTGACATTTATTACTATTTTGTTTAATAAGGGACACCTATATTGGGGTATGGTTATTTTATCAACTAATATTTCGGTTGACTGAACGCCAACCATTATAAACGTATAAAAATATGTTTTTTTTTTCTAGGCGAAGAGCTTCAGAAAACAAACTGTTTCAGATTGTTTTGAAACCAGAGCATTTGGCAATTTAACTTTTAGATATAAACGAGAAGGACATATATAGGTTCAAATATGTTTATTTTATATCGATAAAGTCTGGCGTTCAACAACCCATAAATAATATTTAAAAATATATATATTTAAAATCTTATAAATATATGTTCCTTATTTAATTGAAGATTCAATTATGGATTCACGTGGTAGAGAGAAGCTTGTTTTGCCGTCGGCTAAAACATTCTGTTTTTTAAACAATCTATATAGGCTTAGGGGATTGATACACTCGGCTGCATGTTAACACCATTGCCACAAACATGAATATCTTTCTTTTATCTATGTTTATGACAAATTCCGATTTTGATATGGTTACAATTTATATATCGGAAAATATGAATTTAGACGATAATTTGAATCCAAAATTCGACACTATTATAGACGCATATAATTCTTTAAAAAAAAAAACAATTTCTACTGTCCTTACTGCAATGGAAAAATTAATGGGAGGGCCTAACTCATCATTAGTGAACCCTCCCAGCGGTTTCGCCAGTTTAATCTACCGTACCGCTGTTATATTGCATTTTTCGAACTTCCTTTTATAGTGATACTGATTCTAGACTCTTTGAATGGGTATTTTAGATTAACTATGGACATAAGCTTTGAGGACAGCAGAATTACATACATTTTTAAATATATAAAATGCTTCGAGCAATCGCTCTTCCCCAAATATCAAATTGTGTCTTTTATTATAATATAATTTTTATAATCATAATATAATTTGAAGTTTCATTAGGATTCTGAAATATTAGTGTGTTTGATGTTTTTAAACCATTAAATAGATTTCTCACGTTAAAATTCTCTACTTCCATCAGTATTAATTCATAAATTAAACATACTTTTTATAAGACTTGAAATAGAGGATTTCCTTCCAAATTCTTTCTCATTACGAATAATATTGCGAATGCGATTAGTGGTTTAAGATTTTAACTTACAGTATCTTACAGGTATATATCCCTTTAATTGTGGATCAGAACGATGGCACTGTACATCACCCGAGTAAAAGGTTTACTAGTTGTTGTTGTTTCTTATCCCCTTGTGTAAAGATTACACGAATTCCATGATTTCCATGATCTCATGGAATGGGGTATAAGGGTGCAGCTTTCGTTGATCATGGCATAATGATCCAGGCACACTTTGGTGAAAGTCTGACTTTGCCTGTAATTTGAGGCTGTTCCTAACATGGAAGCCTTTACTGCCGACTCTAACATGAGTACAGACGCAGATTCCTCCGTATCCTTGGAGTGGTACCCTTGCTGAGGTCCATCAACCGGGTCAGTTGAACTCAAGATTTCTAAAGAGGGAGTGTCCCTCCTGGTTACAGCATCAAGTCTACCAGAATAAGACTTGATACGATCGTGTAGAGGGTTTACTGTACAATGTCCACTGCACCACAGGCTAGGTACAGAGGGGTAAGCATGGGAGGCCAAGGTTTACTAGTGATGATAAGAAATGAACCACAACTCCAGTTTTGGTAAATTCAATGGTTTAGGGTTTTAGCCCTCGTCAGCACAGGGGCGGCTTCGGTTTCATAATGAGGTCCAAAGCCCCATAACCCCCAAGTCCAATAACAGATGAGCTACACCATCGCAAATTGTTTTCACCTCCACTTCCCTAATTGTAGAAATTCGTTCTTTATTATTGTCACTTAGAAATTAGGAAAGACAAACTTCAAATTGAGACACGACAATTTATTTAAGGCAAAAACAAAATCACGATTTATAAGATATAAGATAAGCATTGAGGGAAGTTTCCAGAAGAGTATTAAAAAATAAATAATATAAATATAAAAATTAATAATATTCATATTGTAGCAAAGAATTTATTATTTTATTAACAGAGTATCGTTTTTGATATTTATATTTTGCTACTCTGTAAAATTCCCTCATTGCTTATCTTTTTTTTTTTAACATTCATAGTTTGTTCTTGCCTTAAATAAATTGCTGTGTTATCCTGAAGCTTGTCTTTCCTAATTTTTTCACGTAGCAATATCAAAAATATATAATAAATACTTTTTCTGCAATAAAAAGAAGCATCGCTGAATCATTTCCTCTTCTAACTACAGATGTCCCTATGTGTTCTGTTCACTAATAGATTACAAAACGCTGATGATAGACTGATAATCAAGAATTTTAATAATAGAATTTGACTTTTGAATCTGCTTATTACTCTGTGTTGTATACTTATCTATTCTTTTTCAATATATGAATATTCTGAAGATAGAAGTTGCCGGCATTCACATTTCTATGAAAAATAGACACTTCTGCCAGTTAGAGTTTTTTGTTTTCTCAATTTCTCAAAGTTTTCTGAAAACCTCTAACTGGCCAAAGTGTCTATTCTTCATAGAAATATATGAAGAGTAATGAAAGAAATTACTTTCTCCTCTCAAGGCTAAATCTATCTGCCAGGATGTGAGGACATACGTGGATGATAAGAATGTAGAGTAGATTAGAGAGGCAAATGCGACGTAGATAAATCTTGTTTTTATTTATTGGAGACCCGATATAGATGGGGCTTTACTACGATGTCTTGTTTATAAATAACAATATTCTCTCCCTATAACTCACAAGTGTAGTAATTTATTCTGTGGTTTATATGAATATCACTCAAAATAATATTTTGAAAATCTAATTGATTCAACAAAATGCATAGATTATTCGAAGTAATTAATATATACAGTTATCAGAGTCATCAAGCAACAATTCTTAATAATCAATTCTGTCACCGTTTGCTTTTGTGAATGGAATAAATACCCAAATATGGCCATTTCTCATAACCATCGGTGGTTCAGTGGTAGAATGCTCGCCTGCCACGCCGGCGGCCCGGGTTCGATTCCCGGCCGATGCATTTTTTTTTTTTTTACAATTTTTAAAACTCATTTATATATTATACAAGAATGACATCCACGTCGCCAATTTATAATTGTAACGAATAGTATTTGAATAAAAGCATTTAATCGGGTAAAACCCGGGTGTTGCCCGGGTCATTCGGCTAGTTCTATAATAATTAGCTTATTTTTGATGTCATATACTATTATACCTTAATTAAATTTGAATAAAGAACTTGATGCGCGCATGTGCTTTTTCTGATTGAAAATTTACAAATATCCTACAAAGCACATTAGGACATCGAAAAATATTATATTCATATATTAGAGAGAAAGATATTATTTTGAATTGGGTTGTGATGTTCTCAAAAATTAATAAAAGCAACTCTGAAGATAAAGCGGATGAAGCGAAATCAATACAAGATTTTAATTAATCTAAAACAAGAAATTATACGGTACATATAAAGCTTTCAATTAAAAAGGCATGTTGGTTAAAAAGATAATTAATTTATTTACTTATATATTTATATAAAACTTTAGTGGTACGGAAATTTTGGGAGAATAAATGAGTTTTGACTTCAAAAACTAATTATCTTTTTTAATAGAATATATTTCCTAGATAGAAGGAGAGTGAGAACAGTCCCCAGTTTCTATCTATTTCTCCTCAACCCATAGGTTGATGGGGCCGACAGTATTATTATATTAATAAGGATTTCTCTGCGAGATTATTTTTATTTGGAGTTTAATCTGGGAAAAACAAACATTTTAAAGTTAAGCGGGATTTTAAAAAGTTCCGCTCGACGTGGAGATAAGTGGACTGCCGATAACGGACAGCCCTCACGACAGGTGGGCTGGTTTTTATATGTACAGTCATAGGAACTTCCTGGAAGGAAAAAATGGGTAAAATATTTACATACCATTACACAGAAACTTTTAAATATGTATATATTTGAATTTTTAGTGATGCCTCTCAAGTTAATAATATGGTTATTTGAAAATGTACAAAGAATAAAAAAATGTAAACAGTATTTTACAAAATTTGACCAATATACAGAGTATGATTTAAAAAAGGCTCCCGCACTGAGGCTATAACTTTATTAACACAAAATACAAATAATATTAAATTCAGTTTTCAGAATAAGACTCTCTTGCAATAATATACCTTTTCCATCTTTTCCAACTTTGGAAATACATATAAAATCCGTCTTTCTGTATACCTCCCAAAATGTTCAGCGATTTCTCTTTAACGGTTGTATCGTGTCAAAACGTTGACCTTTAAGTACCATCTTTAATTTTGTCTTTAAAGGTCATTCGCGGTGCTAAATCAGGAGAATAGGTAGGATGTGAAGCACAGGGGTTTTATTTTTGCCAAATAAGCGAGCACCAACGAGCTATATGTGGCCGTACGTTATCATGATGAAGCCACTAATCTTTATTCTGCCATCTTTACGAGATTTTTTTAGCACAGTCTCCCGTAACCATTTCAAAATAGCAAGATAAAATTATTGGTAGTTAGTATGAATTCGTGATATACACACAAACAGCTTTATTAAGACCACCGGTCTTATACAGATTCACCACAGGAAGGAAGCATAGATGGAGCTCCTATAATACGTGATATACGAGTCCTTAACTGTCGAAGAAAGTTTATTTTCGGCTTTTCCATCCTGAAGTTTTTAGGTCTTGGTTCGGCATCTACCAACCATCAACTTTATTAGGATTTTGTTTAGGGATCTTAGCCGCGCACCCATGTCTCGTTCCCTGTTATCGCCTTATGGTTTCACATTTGGTCTCGTAGGCCATTTTGAACAAGTTTTCGCAGATCTATTTAAGTGTATCTTTCTGATCCAGAGTTAATATGCGAGGGACAAACTTGCAAGAACGTCTTTTTAAGCCCAGATCATCCTGGATAATAATGGAATGGCATATTTGAATGACACTTCGGTTTTTCGAGCACTTCTTTGATTGATGTTCTTCGATTTTGAAACATCAGGACTTTGATTTTTTCAACATTTTCAGGAACATTCACCGTTTTTGGTTGTCCAGACCTTGTGTTAGTCTCTCCAACAAAAGTTCGGCCATCTTTAAATCATTTGAACCACTCTCTTGAATGATGTTCTTCTTTAAAAAAAATCATCTCCAAATGTTTTTGAAACAATTAAAGCTTTCACTGGCTTATTTACCAATTCGTATACAGAATTTCAAACAAGCACGTTATTTCATTTTAACGGCCATTTTAATTTACAGACAGATTTCTTTCGATCTTATTAGCTTATTAAAAAATAAGGTCAACTACAACACCCTCAAGAATCCCAAATCCATTTTACTATTTTCAATATATAGTTTACATTTACTCAAAATATTTAAATTATTATATGTTTATATAGATGCTAAATTTTCAGATATTAAAAGGAAAAATTTGATTTAAAATTTCTTACCATTTTGCATATAGTAAATAGAATTAGAGTTATATTAATTGATTATTACTTAAAGTTTAATGCACGTTTAATTACAAATAATCCGTTATACATTTAAAATATCTGCTACATTAGTTTGTTTAAGAAATATCTATTATACTCGAAGATTGCTTCTTTAAGGTGAGTAGCTACTGGATCATTTTACAACTATATATATCAAAGTCTAGTGTATAGCGTTAACCACTAGTGAGCCAAGCTATGCCAATATTCTTCATCTAAATAAGAATCAATTGACAATTCAAATTGGCTGATATTCTCAAATATAGAAATAACTTAATTTTAAATAGGTATGGTAGCTAGGATTCTATTTTCTTATACTATATATGTTTGTTAACAGCATTTAGATCTTCGCAGAACTTCCTTTCTATGGATAGTATTTTCTTGTTGTTTCTTATCCTCTTGTGTAAAGATAACACGAATTCCAAGAGTTCATGCTCCGGGTAGTATTTCCATAGTATTGGAACTGCTTCTTTCCAGATTGCCTATGAGAGCTAGTATATTATTTCCCCAAAACAGATATTAATCAACATATCAGTTTTTCTCTCTTCGCAGAACTTCCTTTCTTTGTATAGTATTCTGATAGTATTGTAATGGCTTCTCTCAAAATTATCCATATACTCAAACATATCTGTAACAAATATTATTTGGACTTTTTTTCGATTTGTTTCTGGAGAGAGAACCATAATATTTTATAAATTTATTTTTTCAATTAAATAAAGGCGAATTCAGGATCTATAAGAGATAGGACAATAATTTCGTTCATATCCAAAATAGAACTCTCATTCATTCTATAAGCGTATACTTCGGATATTTGAAGCTATTTTTAGCGCGATTTCTTTCTATTATAAACAAAGCATTTTCTTCTGCCTTTTATGCGAAGATATATAATTAGGATGACCTGGTGGATTTGCCAGTTTAATCTCTCAGACTTTTCAAATATCGCATTGGGTTGTATTGCCTATATATCCGGCATGGTCGCGCTAGAAAGTCTCAAAAATCATGTACACTTGTCGCACCATGTCATTCTATCTAAAATATGCTATCGTTGGATTGCGCTATACCCTTTGAAAGGGTAACCATTCAGGAATATTTATTATCACGGTTTGCGGGTTTCGATAAATTACAAAAAGCATAAGACGCTGCAACTCTTTTTTTATTAATTGTATAAAGTAGCATTCAGGCCAGTCCTTTCTCAGCAAACCAAGTTTTACTAAAAATTAAGTTTGTTTGTTGAGGAAAGGCTTGCTCAAAATCTACTTTAAACAATCAATAAAAAAGCTTCGGCGTTTTATACCATTTTGTAACTCTGGAATAATTAGATAAAAATAATTGATTAACATTTATTCTGACAGGTCACGTAAGCTATCACTTGAATGATCAGGAAACGTATTTCTTTCAATCCTTAATAAAGTTTTAAATACTACTCATGGTTGAGAATTTGTTATTTCGTGTGTGTTCTATATGGGATTTCGTGATTGCCTCTTCGGATTGGCAAGAACCATGACATAAAACCATGCTTCCCTCGTAATGTAATGGTTTCTTTCAAAACTGTCTAAGATGGGTAGTATCTATTTCCCCATAACTGATATGCTTATTAACGTATTACTGTATTCGAAGAACTTCCTTTCTATGAATATTATTTTGATAGTATTTTGATGGCTTCTTTCAAAATTGTCATGAACTCAAACATATCCATAACAAATCGAACTAACTAAATCACCTTCTTTACTTCCCCCCAACATCTCACAAAGACACGACGAGAATCGCTGTTTAGAGAGAATCTGGACTCATCAGTGAACATTACACGCCTCCATTCATCTGGATTCCAGTCGACATGTTGTCTGCACCAAATTCCCTTGCTATCTTTTGAGGTGGTGTCAATGGCACACAAATTATGGGTCGTCGAGCATAGAGGCCCTTCTTGTGAAGCCTTCTATCCGTAGGTTCCTGAATCTGCCCAGATACACTCCAGGCTACATAATCAGATTAGAAACCGGTCGTATCTAATTGAGTGTAACAGCTTTAAAATTAACCCTGAAGTATTGGCTGCGGGTGTTGAATATGAGCAGTGACAGATTGCCACGTATATGTTTTAATATAACACGGGAACTGTCTAATGCTTCGGGCACACCCATCGGTTTCATTAAAAAGCTCACCAATCTGCTTAACAATAATGGATCCCCTGCACTTGTTTCCTGTGATGATCCTGAAACGCTGAGGAGCGCGATTACAGGGCTCTTAAAAACAGCGGCAGACCAATCTATACAAAACGACCTTACAAGAATGGATAAATCTAAGCTATACTCTCACCACAAAGACATTCACATATCTTTCATGACGTAGGATACCTTTTAGGGGATTTTCCTTTCCCGGTTGAAAGACTACTCGCACAAGTTAGAATACTTTCAAGTTTTTTTAGAGAAAACCACACCAAGATGCTCTGCGGTGAGGACCCGATTTGTACCTACTGTAATTCAAAACTAAAAAATGAAATCACTCACTATATTTTTGATTGCTCTGCTCTGAAAGAAGAAAGAAGAACCCTTATGCTCAAAACTGGGCAACTCTGTGCTTCACTTCCATCAATAATTGACAATATGACCCAGAATAGGTATATTGCTACGGCGTTTTATGGTTTCCACAAGTCCATATCTCAGAAGAAGGCCAAGTGACACTCACTCCTCACTTTCTTACTGCTACTCTTTTTGTGTTGTTTTTCTTGCTTCCCTCTTTCTCTTTCTTGTTTTTTTTTCTTTTTTTTTTTCTTTTTCTTCTGTCTATATTGTTATTTCCTTTGTCTCACTGCTTTGTTCTTATGCATACCTCTGGTGAATCCTGTATAGGGTCAGTGACCCTAAATAAAGGCTTTTTGTTGTTGTTGTTGTGAAGCCTTCTGCGTATTGTATCAGTTGATACTAAGACTCCTGTAGCTGCATTGAGGTCACTTCGTAGTTGCGATGCTGTCATTCTTCTATCGCGACGCACAATGAGACTCAAATAACGGTCTTGATTTAACGTTGTGACACTTGGCCGTCCTTGTCCGGGTGTTCTGGCAACATTAGCTGTCGTTTGAATTTTTTTCCAAAGCCTTGAGACAACGTTTCTTGTCACTCCAAGCCACCTTGCTACTTCTGCCTGTGATTGGCCTGCTTCCATCCTTCCAATAGCTTGCCATTTTTTTCTTGTGATAAATGATGCCTATAAGCCATGAAAACTTTAAAAAACAAAAAGGTTCATAAAAATCTAGTGGAGCGTAAAATTAGGACGCTTTGAGAAAGACTCAGGCACGTGCTGGAGTCGGAGTCAACGTAGGCGGTGGTATTTTGCATATTGGGAACAACTTTATTTGTTTTTCTGTTTTACATACTCTCTTAATTCACGGAAGCTTCTAAATAAACCAAAACTTGATATATATCCCTTAATATAACTTTTCTTTTTCTTAAACATGTGTTTTTCCTTTAATTTTGCGGACCAGTGTATAAAGCTTTCAATTAAAAAAGGCATGTTGGATCAAAAGATAATTTATTTACTTTTTTATTTATATAAAACTTTAGTGGTACGGAAATTTTGGGAGAATAAATGAGTTTTGACTTCAAAAACTAATTATCTTTTTTAGATAGAATCTATTTCCTAGATAGAAGGAGAGTGAGAACAGAGTCCCCAGTTTCTATCTATTTCTCCTCAACCCATAGGTTGATGGGATCGACAGTATTCTTATACTCTTAGGGATTTATCTGCGATGCCATTTTTATTTGGAGTTTAATCTGGGAAAAACAAACATTTTAAAGTTAAGCGAGATTTTAAAAAGTTCCGCTCGACGTGGAGATAAGTGGACTGCCGATAACGGACAGCCCTCACGACAGGTGGGCTGGTGTTTATATGTACAGTCATAGGAACTTCCTGGAGAGGAAAATGGGTAAAATATTTACATACCATCACACAGAAACATTCAAATATGTATATGTCATAATATATACTCTTCCAGGAATAATAAAGCAAACCTAGAGCCAGCCCAGAGAGAGACGGGATGTAAAGTCCGGTCACTTGAGACAGCAGCGACATTCCAAGGGGCGGCAAATGGGGCCCGTCCGTTAACACCTTGGGACTTTTAAGACAGTTGGGGATTGTGGGCGACACGAACGGCCGCCCGGCTGTGCCGGGCCCGTCTCTTCCTCTCTCTCTGGTTGCCTGGGTTCCTCTTCCAAATTGTGGTGTCCTTATTTATTTTTCCAACTTATTATTATACCACATATATATTAGAATTTTTAGTGATGCCTCTCAAGTTAATAATATGGTTTTTGAAAATGTACAAAGAATTAGAAAATGTAAACAGTATTTTACAAAATTTGACCAATATACAGAGTATGATAAAAAAAAAAGCTCCCGCACTGAGGCTATAACTTTATTAACACAAAATACAAATAATATTAAATTCCGTTTTCATAATAAGACTCTCTTGCATTAATATACCTTTTCCATCTTTTCCAACTTTGGAAATACATATAAAATCCGTCTTTCTGTATGCCTCCCAAAATGTTCACCGATTTTCTCTTTAATGGTTATATCGTGTCAAAGCGTTGACCTTTAAGTGACATCTTTAATTTTGTCTTTAAAGGTCATTCGCGGTGCTAAATCAGGAGAATAGGTAGGATGTGAAGCACAGGGGTTTTAGCCAAATAAGCGAGCACCAACGAGCTATATGTGGCCGTGCGTTATCATGATGAAGCCACTAATCTTTATTCTGCCATCTTTATGAGATTTTTTTAGCACAGTCTCCCGTAACCATTTCAAAATAGCAAGATAAAATTATTGGTTTATTATCGTCCCAGTTAGTATGAATTGGTGATATACACACATACATCTTTATTAAGACCACCGGTCTTATACAGATTCACAACAGGAAGGCAGCATAGATGGAGCTCCTATAATTCGTGATATACGAGTCCTTAACTGTCGAAGAAAGTTTATTTTCGGCTTTTCCATCCTGGAGTTTTCAGGTGTTGGTTCGTCATCTACCAACCATTAACTTTTATTAGGATTTTGTTTAGGGATCTTAGCCGTGCACCCATGTCTCGTCCCCGGTTATCGCCTTATGGTGTCACATTTGGTCTTATAGGCCATTTTGAACAAGTTTTCGCAGATCTATTTACGTGTATCTTTCTGATCCAGAGTTAATATGAGAGGGGCAAAGGTGGCGTGATCGTAGCCAACCAATAGGAGGGCGCCATTAAAAAAAAAGCAAACGGTGGACAGAGTTGATTAGGAGATGAGGAATGACGCTCGTAACTGTATATAGAATAACTTAACTTTTAAGAGTAATGATAGCCAGTATCTATTTCCCTATAATGTGTTAACAGCATTTAGGTCTTCGCAGAACTTGCTTTCTATGGATAGTATTTTCTTGTTGTTTCTTATCCTCTTGTGTAAAGATTACACGAATTTCAAGAGTTCATGCTCCGCGTAGTATTTCCATTGTATTGTAACTGCTTCTTTCAAAATTGTCTATGAGAGCTAGTATATTTTTTCCCCAAAACAGATATTAATCAACATATCAGTTTTTCTCTCTTCGCAGAACTTCCTTTCTTTGTATAGTATTCTGATAGTATTGTAATGGCTTCTCTCAAAATTATCCATATACTCAAACATATCTGTAACAAATATTATTTGGACTTTTTTTCGATTTGTTTCTGGAACCATAATATTTTATAAATTTGTTTTTCAATTAAATAAAGGCGAATTCAGGATCTATAAGAGATAGGCAATAATTTCGTTCAGATTCAAAATAGATCTCTCATTCATTCTATAAGCGTATACTTCGGATATTTGAAGCTATTTTTAGCGCGATTTCTTTCTATTATAAATAAAGCATTTTCTTCTGCCTTTTATGCGAAGATATATAATCAGGATGACCTGGTGGATTTGCCAGTTTAATCTCTCAGACTTTTCAAATATCGCATTGGGTTGTATTGCCTATATATCCGGTTGCAGATTTGTATATTTAACTCGCAAGCAGCGCTACCATTGAGACGGAGATAGGCTTAGTTTGTTGCTCCTGATGACCTTGGGTCATCGTGTGAGTCACAGCATGATGCTACAAAAACACTCTCTCTGGGGATTTTACAGCGTCGACAACCTGTAAGATTGCCTCTCTCATATATTATACTTTAAACATCTGCTTAATTAAAGCATTTTTCATTTGAAAGAGACTGCTCTCTTAACCCCCTTTAGACAACATTAAATGATATCCCGTGTCGATGATTTTGTAATGTATAGAATTAGGAAAGACAAAATTCAGGATGACACGGCTCACAGGGAACGGTAAAAAATGTTCACTTTATCGAGGAAATACAAAATTCGGGATGACACGGCACACAGGGACCGGGAAAAAATGATCACCTTATGGAGAGATTCACGACCATGATTTTATTCAACTTATCGAGTATTTTTCAAGGGACCGGGAAAATATGTTCACTAGATAAAACGATTATTTTGTAATATAGAAAATTAGGAAATACAAAATTCAGGATGACACGGCACAAGGGACCGGGAAAAAATGATCACTTTATCGAGAGATTCAAATTTACGAGTTTCAAATCATCAAAATATATCTTTCTTTTTTTATATGTTTATAGAGAATTGTTTTAACAAATGTTCGTTATACAAACCTTTACTCGGGTAAAACCCGGGCGAAGCCGGGCACATCCGCTAGTTCTATCTAAAATATGCTATCGTTGGATTGCGCTATACCCTTTGAAAGGTCAGGAATATTCATTATCACGGTTTGCGAGTTTCGATAAATTACAAAAAGCATAAGACGCTGCAACTATTTTTATTAATTGTATAAAGTAGCAAGTCCTTTCTCAGCAAACCAAATTTTACTAAAAATTAAGTTTGTTTGCTGAGGAAGGGCTTGCTCGAAATCTACTTTAAACAATCAATAAAAAAGCTTCGGCGTTTTATACCATTTGGTAATTCTGGAATAATTAGATAAAAATAATTGATTAACATTTATTCTGACAGGTCACGTAAGCTATCAATTGATTGATCAGGAAACGTATTTCTTTCAATCCTTAATAAAGCTTTAAATACTACTCATGGTTGAGAATTTGTTATTTCGTGTGTGTTCTATATGGGATTTCGTGATTTCCTCTTCGGATTGGCAAGAACCATGACATAAAACCATGCTTCATTCGTAATGTAATGGTTTCTTTCAAAATTGTCTAAGATGGGTAGTATCTATTTCCCCATAACTGATATGCTTATTAATAGTATTTCTGTATTCGAAGAACTTCCTTTCTATGAATATTATTTTGATAATATTGTGATGGCTTCTTTCAAAATTGTCATGAACTCAAACATATCCATAACAAATCGAACTAACTAAATATAGTAAATTACCTTCTTCACTTCCCCCCAACGTCTCAGTAACCCCCTCTAGTCTATTCAGTAAAAGTAAACAGTTTAATGCAATGTTGTCGATTTACTTAAAATATACAACTTGACTATGAAATGAGACGACAGTAGGTGACTAACTTGTCTGTAAATGAATTGTAATAAATTCCATTCGACGTTTATTTATTTCTAACGCAATACAAATAGGTAAGCTAGCTTCCGGACGTGATCTCTTCAACAATGTCTATGAAAACGACGCCGATTGGAGAGACCTTTAAATTACAAAATACCCCCCCCCCCCCCTCACAATGAGTTTCTTTTCATTTTAAATTACTAGCTTTCAAGCGATAATCTTTCTTCAAAGGGCTTTAAAAATGTATCGACTATATCTAACAATAAATATTTACAATTATAAATAAAATAGTATTTGTAAATATTTATTGTTAGATATTGTTGAATATATTTCAAGCCTGTTTAAAAGCGAATATCACTTGAAAGCTAGCAGGGAAAGCATTGACTGATGAACACCTGGCCACACGTAATCTCAATTCTCTCCCACTTGAATTACAGACGACAATTCAAAATGAATGATGGTTCAAGTAAACCAAGTGAAACTACGATGCCACAACAATCTGATACTTCAAAAAGGTGCTACAAATGTCCATCAAAAAACGCAGTAAAAATAAAATCCCTTTGCTCTGTATGTCAACTAAGCGTTTGCAAAAAAAATTCTCAAAAATTTGTGAAAACTGAAAATAGATTATATTCAGAATTTTTGAGGTCAAATCTGCATATTAACTATATGTTAATTAAATATTTTTTAAAATATTAATTTCAATCATAAGTTACATAAGTGGGTTAAACCTTCCCAACCCGCCAGTTGCGTAAGAAAAATCCGCAAGATATTTCCCAAGGAAGAATAACGTTACTTGAGGATTTAGAATGAAATGGTGAAGAAAAAATCACAAAAAACCTGATTCGTATGGACCACTTGATAGACTTGGGTAATGAAGATAAAAATTACAAAAACTTAATACTTATGAACCATTAAAGAGACGGTCATCTGACCGAATCAAATAAATAAACCGGAGACGTATGTTGTATGATATGCGGGGCTGCACAGCTACAATCAGGGAGCCGGAAGGAAGTATACGCCAACTTCCCGCCTTCCAATAGATAAGGAGTCGTCTACTGCGCAGGCCGTTAGAGGCACAACGTAGATCTGGAGATCCCGCTGTCAACGACTGGTTGATGACCAGCAACAAATTCTTTCTATATACAAACCGATAATTCTTTCTCATCAACGCATTCTGCCAAAAAAAAAAAAACAAGGTCAACGATTATACAAGATAAGAACTGGTATAGAGACTATTGTTAAGCCTTCTACATGCAAGACGGTATGTATTTTAAGGCAGGGCATCATACAGGAACAACAGGTCCGTCCGCCACGCTGGGCGGGCGATGAAGAAGGTTTGGAGAGGCGCAGACTGGGTGGGATAAGTACTAGTATAGGATTCCGTACCTATAACTTCATGTTTATATTACTTATCCTAAGTACACCTGATATAGGCTATTTTAACATAATGGGAAAGGTGTTAATACATTATTATGGGTAAACTTAATATTATCGAGCATTGAGATTCATGATTTTTAAAATTGGCCACGATCGTGTTTCTGAGACATATCCTTATATTTAGCATGATAGCTTAGTACAAAGTTTCTTCGCTATCAAAAGATAATCCTAATTATGATAAATGTGATTAGAGTTAAATCAGGTTTATCTGTTTAATTGGTGTTGGACGTTAAATGTCCTTCATTTCAACCATAGAGACTGCCACGTTACCAGTTAAACATCTCATTGGCACAAATTCTGAAGATTGCATTAATCTCTCGGGTAACAAATGAACTCAAGGCCAACCTTGAACTGACGAAGGCCATCGGTTGTTCTTCTCGATTTGTCAAAGCTGGTGTAGTGGCTTTGTCACCGACCCGATACCGCTAACTTGTGGAAATGGGCAATAGATGGCGCTTGGTTTTGACTCCCTATTTTAAAGGAAAGGGCGATTTCTATTTTAAAAAAAAATCCCTAAATTAAGGTTTGAAGGTACTAATACTTCTATTCTCCTGATCGCGAGGATTGAGGCTTTGACAATTACAAAAGGAATAAGTAACGCTATAATTTCTATTAAAATAAACTATTGTAGCATTCTGGCATAAAAAAAATGTTTCTTTTTATCTAAAGAAGTCATGCCCAAAAATGCTATTGTTATTCTTCTCGATAAAACGCTGAGACGTATACTCCTAGTAAATTGTTATTTTTTTTCAAATATTTTTATTTTGATTGAAATCTATTTCACTACAGAGTATACCAATAACGGAGAGTATAGAGCTTTTAAAAAACTAAAACAAGTAAAAAAGCACTACATCCATATCCATAGCAAATACACAAAACCTCTTAGAGATGTACATGTCTTTCAACTGCGTGTCCCTGTTATTTTTAACCCTCTTTCAAAAATAGGAATTGTCAAGGTTTCCAAAATACGTCTCCGGCTCAGCGATGACGTTCTCATTTGAGCCAAGTTTTATTTCCCGTTAACATATTTTGTTTGGGAATATGTAGAAATTGCACTAGTCAGATCGAGCGAATAAGGAGGACAAAATAGCAATTGATAACGTAATCCATGTAGTTTGGTGTAGACAGCTTCGAATCAGTGTGCTGGCGCGTTGTTATAATAAAAGAAGCATTGTTTCGTCATTAATTGGGATCGTTCTTCTTTAAATTTCTGTCGAAGCGATGTAATACTTTATTCTCCATTGATGTTTTTCACTTTTCTACGAAGTCCAGGACTATCGCTCTCTTCCTATCCCAATAGTGTCGCTATAACATTTCCGGTAGATAGGACCAACTTCGCCTTCTTTAGAGCAGATTTCTCGGAAGCACCTCATCGTTTTGATTGTTGCTTAGCTTCAGGGTTGAAAATATCTTCATTGACGGTCACATCTTGAAGCAAAAAAAAGCTTGAGTCTCGTTTAAATTGTTCCAACCATAGCTTTGAAGTCGCATCCATCGAGCGGCACCCACCGTGCCGATAAACTCTTTTCATATAAAGGAAATGAAAGCATTAAGCTACGAATGTTTCTTTTACACAAAAGAAAAACCTATGCTGTGATAGAAATTTATGGAGACATCTGAGGCTCTTCATTGGACACAACAACAACAAACCTCTACTCTCCTTATTGCGATGAAAATATTGGGAGGGCATTAACTATGGAACGCTTCTCGTTTTTTCGTGTCTTCCTTGCGCAGGGGTCATGCTATCTTCATCGCAGTAAGGACAGTATAGGTTTGTTGTTTTATGTATAAATTCGTGCTTTAATGATTTCATTTTCTATATATATAGGTGGCGCTTTATTGCTTCATATTAAACTTTTTCATCTTCAAAATTCCATGTGAAATATTATGTTTTTCCCCCTATAGGCTTACCTATGGCCTCTTCTACTTCACGCATTTTCGTTGGTCATTCTGAAATGATCTCATTGTGCATATTCTATAATTTCTTCGGTAACCATATCAGATGAACGTCCAAGGCGAACCGAATTTTTTTACCTCTTTTTAGACTTACTTTTTAAGTTAAAACAAATGTAATATGTAAAAAGAACTATCTGAATAGCTGATGTATACTCAAAACACACACGAGGTACATAACGTTTTAGATAGGAGTTCAAAATAAGTAAGAGTACTGGTATTTTATTAAGAAAGCTTTGATATTATTTTTTACCGGCCAAAGTAACTGCTAAAGTACCGGCCTAAAATAAACGAATTCTTATTGCGATTGCTTCCTTTTTATTCTAGATAAATGTTTCCTAAATAACTTTGAGGCGTCTTTTTTATATTGCAGCATTTTCAAATGTCAATAATAGAAATAGATATATGTAGATCTTTATATGGTACCTTCATAAAAAATTCTCTTTATTTTTGAAATCTCTCTTAGAATTTTTGAGAGCTATTTAATCATGATTCACTGTGGTTTTCCTATTGTTTATTCAGATTTATATAAATGTGTGGCATATTAAAACTATAATAATCCTCGAATATGATGGCAGGGGTCATCAAAAGGTCTCTTAAGATTGAGACAAATTCTTAATTAGTTAAATTCCATTTACACACAATCCGTATAAGTCGCGTGATAAGAGATGGAAATATTGAGCCAGGAGGAATTGATCACAAAGAAGTATATCCACATCTCACGTCAAAATTACCCTACCATCTATAAAGGCAATTCTGGATTGAAGAGAACCATAATCTGAAACAACGGTTTCCAGATGGTAATTCCGAATTAGCCAAACTTGTGTTCTGGCTTTATTACTGACCCAATTCTGCTTGAATTCAGAGACTGTCAAAGACATATAGAATTTTATGCCTATTTTTGATGGGAGCTATGTCTTTGTGATTGTGCTGTGATTCTGTTTGAATGGCCGTTTGGTTGAGGCCAACTTGCCTCACGTCAGCGTCTATCTTCGCTGTAAGAAGGATTCAGCTATCTCGACCAATGGCTCGACAAGGACGCCACGGTCCACCCTGAGATAAGTTGGGAGATAAGAAGTCTCAGTAGTGCACGCCTTCATCAGGACTACTACTACAGCTGTCAACTACCATCGCGGTGAGTGAGAGTAGACTTTACTTTAGAACTACACTGGGAATAACAGGGGTAGATAATCGTCTACATTCACTAATAATAACTTTCCACATTTTCAAAACTTTAGGTTAAACACACATTGGCTAGAGAACCTTTAATGGTAATCTTCATCAGAGTTTGACCTATAGAATTGATTAGTCAAATTACCAACAATTTCATTTTCTCTTTTTTTTTATTCATATAAAAACACGTATATTCACGTAGGTTAACACATTGTATATTAAACCTATAATGGGGATTTTTGGTAGAAATTCATCTGATGGCAATGAATATGTCAAATTGATATTTTGAGGTAAAATTACGTATTAACATGTATAAATAGTATGTAATTCTACAGTCCTATAAGCTTATGTCCATAGTTTTCTTGAAAACCATTTCTGAGATCCCATCCTTCAGTGCTGCGTATATAAGCAGAATCGTCCAATACAGCATTATAGCTCTGAGAAGCGGTCTGATGGATTAAATTGGCGAAACCGCTGGGAAGGGTTCACCACTGATGAGCCAAGCCCTCCTAATATATTTTTTCATCGCAGTAAGGACAGTATAAGTTTGTATTATGTA
Source organism: Cordylochernes scorpioides (assembly GCA_030710605.1). Lineage (NCBI taxonomy): Eukaryota > Metazoa > Arthropoda > Arachnida > Pseudoscorpiones > Chernetidae > Cordylochernes > Cordylochernes scorpioides. The sequence goes on from CP092872.1 coordinate 23,577,651, forward strand.
TAAAAGAAACATTCGTGCTTTTAAATCCTTTCATTTTATATGTATAGATGGCGGGTTATTGCTTTGTGATAATGTATAAGAAAGTTAAACTATTTTTGACGCGTATGATCCTTTTCAAAATAAACCAATTTTCTACTACCAATATTTTTAAAATAATCATGTGCGTCAAAAATGGTTTGAAATTCTCATAACAGATGGCGCGCGAATGCATACTGTTACTATTATCATGTATGTTAGAGACACATTGACCTATAAATCTATATATGGTTCAGTAGAGATTTAGCTGATGGCAATGAATATGTCAAAATTATATTAATTTGATATTTTAGATTGAAAAAAAAAAAAAAAAAAGGGTATTTTTATTTATTTATTTCTCTCTCAATTCAAAACGCTATGTCCCCCTAGGGACACTTGCGCTAAATGTACATACAAATATAACAAAGAAAATATTCAACATGGAAAGATACACAGAAAGTTACTTAGAAAGATTCATAAATATTATTTACATATAGAGATATTCTTTGAATTTTATTTACAGTTACATCATTAAATTGAAAATATATATACATATATACACACATATACACGCATACACCTATATATTGTTTACAACCATATAATATGTCCAATATTTATTTGAGATCGTTACATCAAAGACCATTTTTCTTAATGAAATCCAAAATATATTTACAAAGGAAATTAAATTATATATATATATATATGTGTATTTCCTAATCGTGTAACTAAAAGTTGCTGATGGCTTGCGCCATCTATCGAAATAAATATAGACTAATCGTTAATATTTAATTATTCAAAAATTGGCCAAATTTTCACATTGATGTTATAGATTTAAAATATCACGAGTTATCATGTGTATTAAACCTATTTCCTATTCAAGCTACATTGGAATTGTTCCGTAGAAGTTCATTTGATGAAAATCAATCATAAAATATACTACAATTTGATTTTATTATTTAGATAAAATCACTCTAATATAATAAAATACATTTTTTAAAAGCATAGACATAAAAATTTAAATCCACACACGATTCCTGGAAATTATTTCTATAAGTAAATAACATTTCTACTTCATTTAAATCTCGAAATGAAATTTAATATGTGATTTTGAATATATTCTTGAAAATATTTGGCACAAAAAAAAAAGGTGCAAATTTTCTTTTTTTTTTCTCATGTTCGGATGAATAAAGAAATTTCAAACTAGAATAAGGGTTTATTCATTATGATCAAAACCGTATATATAGAGAGAAAGAGACACTAAAAATCGCAATTAGCAAATATTCATAATATATTTCGAAAAAAACAATAAATATTTAGACATTGTGACCACACTACTGAACATTCGTGTATGGAACGCTTCACGATTTTGCGTATCATCCTTGCCCAGGTCCATGCTAATCTTCGTGTATGCCAGGTTATGAAGATAATGGATTGGTTAACGAAATACGTTAATTCAGCAAAATTGGTGATTATATCGTTATCAATTATGCAAATTATCTTATGGAAGTGGAAGGTCTTCAATGTCTCCGGTCGTCTGTTTTTATAAAGGAGACAGAGGCAATTTTTTTTAACTTGGTTATCACGTGTGTCTACAATAAAGTTAATTGTGTACCAAATATCATTCAGAGTTATTGTCTGAATCCCGATATACATTCTACATCTTTCTACGAGTGTATTTTCGCTCTAAGTAATAAATATATATATTATCTTTATGTGTGTTGTGATTCTTTACATATTTGCGTGTAAACGTTAAAAACTTTGCTAAAAGTACTTTTTTAAATTATAAAATTGATAATACAACGCCTCTCCTCTTTGGAATTTAAATTTAGTGGACTTTATTTAAACCAGTTTCTCTCGAATAAATAATACCTGGCTTTATTCAAAATCACGAGATATTAAAACAACTAATGTGGAATGTTTCTTTATTTACATAGCGTTATTGTTTATTTAAAGATATCATGATTTCGTGATATTAAAATGTAAAGATGACGAAATTAAGTTGGTAGAAAACTAATGGAAAAATAACCTGCAACTATCGTAAATATTTCTGTAATGTGATAATTAGGTATTTAAAACTATCACTTGGCATCCTCTTGACTTATTCGTTCTAGGAACATTGTTCTTTCTCCGACACACGGAGGCACCAGGTAGCGATTTTCCCTTCCTAGGAGATTCAAGCATATAGTAAAGCATTTCATACAATATTCAACCTTTTGTAATGGACAGGAAACTTTCTATTTTCATCGTTCATTCGTAGAGTATACCACATGTCTACACATGTGAAAAGCAGTTCGACTTTGCACTTACAAATGTGCAGAGCTCCGTTCGGTTACTTGCACTCGCTGGTGAGGTTGGACTTTTGCAAGAATCGGGGGTCTTTAGAGCATTTTTTTAATCAGAAAAAAGTGCCCAATGCGGGAATCGAACCCGGGTCGTAGCGATCGAAAACCAACAGTTAATACCATCCTTCCACCGAATTCTCTTTCAAGAACGCAATATGCTTGATCACATTGATTAATAAAATTCGAAACGGTTTTGGGTTAGTCAGAGATCCATTGAGGATAAAAATGCATCTAGGCAATATATAAATATCTATAAAGTCAATTGTCATCTTTCGTTGAAATTTGTAATAAAAATGATAATTTTTTGGAAATGCGTTTCTTTTCATACATCATCAAATGTCGAAATCATCAAATCAATATATGAATATTAAAAAAAATAATAAAAAAGTTGAATTTAATGTTCCTCTCAATCGCTTTACTTATAAGTTTTATTTAAATGTTGTTTGTAACAATTGAAAAAAAAAAACACTAAATGAAATTGAAAAAGAGGGAGAAATCTTGATATATTTCTGAATTGCATTTTTATTATTTAGATCCAAGCTTGCTGTAACCAATTATCATTATTGCTAAAGAATTTACTGAATTAATTTAAAAAAATCGCTGCGAAGTTTCATACCGTTGAACGACCTTTCGTAAAACTTCGGCAGTAGAAGGAAGTAATTCCTCATTCTCATATTTTATAGAGGGTCAATCTTCGTGAATTACAGCAATATTCATTATTGCAGGATTGTGGATTTTTACAAATTACAAAAATACAAAATCATATAACGCTGCAACTCTTTTTTTTATTCACCCGATCAAGGGAAGCTTTCGGGCAAGCCCTACTTCAACTAACTAAAACATATCTTGAACGTAATCTAGTCAGATGAAGAAGGGAGGGGGAGGGGGGGGGGGGTCGGTGGAAGGATGGTCTGAACCGTTGGTTTTCGATCGCTACGACCCGGGTTCGATTCCCGCATTGAGAACTTTTTTTTTTTCTGATAAAAAAAAAAATGCTCTAAAGACCCCCGATTCTTGCAAAAGTCCAACCTCACCAGCGAGTGCAAGTAACCGAACGGAGCTCTGTACATTTGTAAGTGAAAAGACGAACTGATTTTCACATGTGTAGACATGTGGTATACTTACAGTAAAAGCAGTCGCCTACTTCTAACCACCATTATTATCATGGCCTGTACCATGTGTAGACATGTGGTGCACTTACAGTCAAAGCAGTCGCTAACTACCCACCATGATTATCATGGCCTGTACCACGTGTACTAGGGATAAGCAAAAAAAAAAAAACCTGTGATCAGGTGAATAAAAAGAGTTGCAGCGTTATATGATTTTTGTATTTTGTAAGGAAATATTGTTTTCCTATTGTTGCAACCATGTATAATATATTTTTGATATTTTCCCAAATATTATTAATTATGAAAATTTTGACCATAATTTTAAAGACCCATTTTTACAATTTTTAATTTCTATGTTAGTTAGTTGGCGAAACATTGTTAGCAAATTATTACCTTAGATTATTATTAACTATCTAATTGGGTTGATTTGACATAATAAATGCGATATATTAATGAATATTCTAAATTAGATAGTAAACAAATATTTATTTATTTTAAAAATTGAAACTATACTTAGGGTAAGAAACATTTGAAAGCCCAAATACTTTTTTCTGATATCTCTCAACACATATATGTATACAAATATTCTATATACAGTTACGAGCGTCATTCTTCGTCGCCTCTGTCACGGTTTGCTTTTTTTTTTGGAATGGCGCTCTCCTATTGGTCGGCTACGATCACGCCACCTTTGCCCCCCCCCCCCCCTCCCCCATTTATGTAACTATTGTGTTGGAGCGGGTCGCTCCTTAAATAAATGCATATATTAGTTAATAACCAAATGGAATCCTCTCTTTCTTTTTCCCATTTTCCCGCCTACGGAAGCCAACAGTACATAGACAGATAAAGCACATAGGCTATAGTTATTAAATAACATATGCATTTATTTAAGGCGCCAAATTATATTTGTAACAAATAGTATTTGAATCAAAACATTCAATCGGGTAAAACACGGGCGTTGCCCGGGTCATTCGGCTAGTATTCTAAATAAAAGACAATTCGCGCGCGCGGGGGAATTTTCTTTTTAAATCACGACATTACAAGCTTTAAACAGCCCAGCTTAGTGGATTGGATAAATATGTATTAATACCATGTTTCTTTAATATTCGTGCTAATGGCGGTGGATTTGGACGATTTGGATATTATACAATTCGATAGATACGGAGGGGAGTTTTTTTTGCCGTAGACGGATTATGAAAATGTTCTAAAAAGAAGGATATCAGATAGCCGGCTGAATTAAGATGTTTGGTTATATTAAGCTTTTTTAATTATTGGAAAAGTGGTAGAGAAAATTCGGTGAATATACGCTTTGGTAAGGTTATTATGATACTAATTTTATGAGTAAATGGACAGCAGTATATGTAATGTGTGTAGTTGGGGAGGAAATATTTTAATAAAACACAGTAGCATGGTTCGGGGGTAGGGGTTTGGATTATTAAAGTGTCTAGAAACGGAATAACCTAGTTATGTGCTTTTTCAATGGTAAAGTACATAATTAGATTGTCAATCTTGATCACCACTAGTTTAGCTCAAACTTCTTCAATATCGTACCTGTCGAAGGGCTGTTGCGCCCGAAAGCTTGTATTGTTGTGTTAAAAAAATCCCCTCAGCAAATTGTATTTTATTTATAATTTTGCCAAAGGTATTATAACATTAACAAGTTATCGGACTATTATTTTTGTAATAGGAATCTTTCAATCAGAAAATAGATAAGTATAGTCATCAAATCCATTAAAAGTCATTACAATTACCCAGATGGCGATTCCAGCTACAGTTAAATCTCCGATGTTTGCACCAGGAATTCATACCTCCCTTCCTAGGCATCAAGGATCTCGTCCAGAATCCATTCTTCATGAATATCATCCACAATACCCGCCGCCAACTTCTCCGTCATAGATACCAGGAATGCATTTCCAACATAGGATTCCTGTCCAAATCCATCAAAGGTCTTCTGACTCTCACCACACAGCAGGTAGCCCTACATGTCTTTACTTCTCTGATAATACGAATCACATTAGAAATAGGATCTCAGGATTCTTTGCTTAAGAATAAACATGATAAAAATAATTTCTTTCTGGCTACAAAAATATTGGTATCTCATTTCATAGTCAAACGGATAAAAATCCTCGAATCTTTAACCTTTCCAGTTCGGAACTCTCACAGGCAGAGATTTAGCTGTTGTCAAAAGCCTGAACTATAGGAACGTAGCCAATCCAGACATATTTTAAAATATCAGCAGTGTTGAAGCGTCTTAAAGGACCTAAGCCACCAAGTGACATCAGACGTCAAGTGTACACCATACTCATGAAACTGACATCCCAGCAGCATAGCTCTCGCAAAGAAAAAATCATCATACAAAGATTAAAGAATCGTAAAGACCTAATCATATCTAACTCCGATAAAAATTTAAAATGATGGATATTCTCTTTGATAACTCTACCTATGTTCCCCTAACGGAAGCAGACAAACTTCAAACGTACCATATTAAAAAAAAGCCTCTCTTAGATCATAAAACAAACAAGAACATTACATATGAGGATTACAAACTGTTTACATCAAGCCTTACCGCGGATGCATACATATATGGATTGTCCAAAGTACACAAGCCCAATATCCCATTGCGTCTTATTGTAGACTACAACAGATCACCAGAAGTTCTGTTAGCAAAATTTTTATCTAACTTTTTCTCTCCATTGCTAATTTAATCAAGAGTATTCGATATACAACACCCAAGATTTTATTGAAGACTTGTGGAAACTATCATCTGATCCCAACAACGTAATGTGCTCATTTGACGTCGTTTTGTTGTTCCTAAAAGCCTTCTCTAACAGTTAATCAAAGACAATGTAAGTACTTTACTTTCTGATGTACAGATAGATTCATCATCGCATAAACAATAGAAAGTTTAACTTATATTTGTCTGATGATGAGTATCTTTATTTTTGAATCTCAGATATACTGGTTGATACGAGGTTTTCCAATGAAAAGCTCGTTTTCAACCATTGGAGATGAATTGATAACAATAAGGATTTTGACAATCTAATCAATTGCAAACATAAAACCGACATAGGAATCCGGCGTCGATATGTCGACAACATCTGTTGTATTTGCGACAGGAACTCTTTGGATTCAATATCAACCTTTCTCAATAATTTTCATATTGATATGTCCTTTACCATTGAAAAATAACAAAATCAGGTTATTCCGTTCCTGAACACTTTAATATTCCAAACCCCTCTCTATCAGTTATCATGTTTACTGTGCATTATAAAAAATATTTTCTTCCCAATTACACACAATTACACATCCTGCTGTCCCCTTTCACACAAAATTTAAATTATAAAAACATCATCAAAGCGCATACACACTCACTGTTCCCATTCACTTTTCTAAACAATAGAAGAGCGTAATAACCAAACACCTTAATTCTGCCGGCTATCCGACATTCATTATTTAAATCAATTTTATAATCCGTCTATGACAATAAACCCTCCACCGTAACTATCAAGTTGTATTACCTCTTACTTATCCGAATCAACCACCATAGCATGAATATTAAAGAAACATGATATCTCTGTCTCCAATTCACCAACCCTGGCAGATAGACTAAAACATTAAATAACCAGAATCAATACCTATATAGATTACTTCCGCAAGAATAATGTTATATACTCAATATAATACCTGTAGTGAGAAGCTACGTATGTGGAAGAGACGGGGAGAACCGTGATAATCAGAATGACCGAGCATGAAAGACAATTGACAATTAAAAAATATATATTTTTGACCTATCGTCAATACATGCTAAAGTGCACAGTCTGCACTATGCATGAAAGATCTGTCAAGAGATTGGATCCCCATTCTCTCGTATACCAGCATATCCACAACACAGGACATTCATTTAATATTAGTAAACCCTCAACCCATTATCAGGATATAAAGAACAAGCACCAGCGTCTGATACTGGAAGCTTTACTTAAACACTAAATAGCATCAATAGATCCATTGATTTGCCAGACATATATGATGGTATAATTCCACAATCTCCTATCTAAGTAATTTCCCTTTTCCCAACATCATCCATGCCCTTTCCCAGCCATTAATATTTATTTGATGTCTTTGATCTCAATATAATTTGAAACCTTCCTTTAATCACACATAGCCTCAATAGTTCATTGAGTAATAATCCATAGTTTTTTAAATGAGATTTAACAGTATCATGTTAATTAATATTTGCATATTCACATCTTCCATTTTTCTACTCTTTATATATATATGAAAAAATATAGGAAAAAAATAATAATAAAAAGGATAGGTGTTGATATTATAAATAAAAATGGCATATCCTGACCAGGAGCACATGTGCTTTTCAGAAGGCAGAGCGCCATCTGGTGAAACAGAAATCAATGTTTAGTTGAAGTGTCTCTTAAATATGAGGACTTTGAATGCCAGTCAGACTACCTCTTTCTTCAAGATAAAGAAACACGACACGCTGGATAATCAACCTACACGATTTCCTGTTTATTTTTCTTTTCCTTTTTGATAGACCATGTAGATAGAGAACATTAAGACTACTGTGATAGAAATGCATGGAGACATCTAAGGCTCTTCATTGGACACGACAACAATAGACCACGTTTCACATCCATTTAAAAGGACTGACCGGACTCAGCATCATACCATTCGCATATTTAGTTAGAGATTTATTCGACTTTTATCTAAGATTTCCTTCGTTTATAAAAAATAGATTTTTGTATGTTTGAACTCTTCTTTTGATCCCATATGGACGATGATTGTCTCCGAAAACCCTTCTATCTAGCTAACAAATCCATCTCACCTGTTTGGAGGTAATCCATGGTGTTATATATGCATTCTTGGTATTCTTATTTTCGCCTCACGCACACGACTGATGCTTCCATATATTAGTGGTTAAATCAGATCTCTCTTCGTTACTCTATTGAATTGTGAGCTATAGTTACCCAAAATAACCTATTAAGTAAAAGTAAGGCAAATTGTTTCTTTAAATCAAGGTATTGCAAGCTTTTTATTAAACAAGGACTGTAGATTTCGTTTTTTATGCAGTGATCAATGTTATCTGTCTGTCGCATATATTAATGGGTTCATCGTTTGGTATTTCTTCGATGTGCAAATTAGGGCTAAGAGATTCTTTATTTTGAGGTGTTTGGAGTTTTCTATTAAATAAGGACTGAAAACTTCGTTTTTTGATGCAGTGATCAAAACTGTGACTTCTGCCTGTTGCAAATATTGTAAAGAGCTCTCTCTTTGCGATGCTGGAGTGTTGCCCACGTGCCACTTTTTAAACTTACTTTTTTGGCTACATCTTTTCTCATGGTATTAATTGTAACTTTTTACAATTTATTAACTTTCATGTGTAATTATTTTTACATAATTTTGCTTTGTATAAATATTTTCCATACTTTCCTATCGTTTAATTTGCATACCATTTGTTTATGAAGATTATTTAAGACAATGGTGCTCCTAAAACCATTCGTTTTTAAATAAACGTCAAAGGTCTTCTCGGATGTTTTGTCCCAGTACATCAGGTCACCAGCGCAACAATATAAATGAGTTCATCTTTTATTATGTCTTCGATTGTTTCACGTATCGCCTATTCTGTATAAATCATAAAAGGGGCTGATATTTGAAATAAGTAACTTTTACTACAACACATAGTTGTACAAGATTTCGAATTTTATATCGTTCTCTTTTACGGGTATTCTCTATAAATGAACAAAATAATACATTTATATAAGAATGGCAAAATTCAATTAAATAGAAACCATTCTTAGAATACCTGTAGGAGAACGAACAGGTTCGATAGCTTTTACGTATTATTAAGATCAGCTAGTCTTGCTATAGAGTAATAACGATAGTTAATTGATCTCGATATGTTTTCATTGTGTTCGATATTTTGACCTTCTTGAGGTTTTTCACACCTCAATAATTAAACTATTCCATCAAATGTGTAGAACAAGTTTCTATTTACGTCTTAATAAATAAATAAATTTATCGTCTTTTTACGTTTTACTAAATCTTTTAATTTTTATTTAAATCTTAATGTTTTATTTATTTTAGAAATATTTAAATTTTGTCTTTAGTATATTGATTTCAGTAAGGTGATCAAGTTGGTATATCTACTCCAACGTCTCTAAATTCTGAGAGTAGATTTTTTTTTTCCACATGGTCAATGGCCTTCTCGCGGTCTACAAGAGTCAGATATACATTTCTATCTGCATATGTACTCTGAATAGTTCTATAAATATGTAGATATATATATACACATAGATTTATTAAGACCACCGGTCTTATACAGATTCACCGCAGGAAGGAAGCTCCAGGCAGCACAGAACTCAAAAACAGCCTCCAGATTCGACGTATATCCAGTGTCCTAAAGACATATATATTAAAAACAAAGAAGGCATATCCTGACTACGAGTACATGTGATTTTTAATCAAACACCTGACCTTTTTATTCCTTTTTTTTTCTATTATTTTTTTACTGATATATAAAACTGCAAATATAATCATTACATATAATATATCTGTGAAAAAAATAGAAAAAATAAAGAATAAAAAGGTCAGATGTTTAATGAAAAAAGCACAATTATAATTGACGATCTCCAATTATTGACGGCATTGAGCCCACTGTGACGGCAAGTTTCTGTGAATGTAGAACTAGGTGACCCAGATAGATAGCCGTGTGCACTTGACTTCTAAGTGGCCTATCTAAATATCACATGACTTAGATCAAACTTTCAAAATAGACATTATACAATTCGATACATAATTTCGCAAGTTTGAGTTGGTAAATGTAAGCCGTTCAATTTAGACAACCCAGGATTTCGTATTGAGAATTACTTTCTGAATTACCGATTCTAGCGCCCCGCCAGTGAAGACAGGAGTTGACGGAGGAATGATTCAACCTGTCGAATTTCGATAACCGCGAAAATGTTTTGAATCCCTCATCTGACACTTTTTTATGATAAATAATTGGCTATAATGACCCTGATTCTTGCTAAAGTTCACTCTATCATTGACTGCAAGTAATCAAGCGGGGCTCTGGAAATTTGTAAGTAAAAAAGTGTAACTGCATTCTACATTTGTAGACATGTAGTGTACATACAGTCGCTACCTACCTACCACGATTATCCTGATCTGTATAATGCTTACTTCGAACAAGTAAGATAAATATACAGTGAGTGCAAGTAATCAAACAGGTTTCCTTGTAAGTGCAATTTTATCCTGCTTCTATATGTGTAAGAATTTTGTATTTAGAGGGTATGCATCCGCAATCATCTACCCATCACGGTGGCCTACACTTGGGGAATTGGAATAAGTAAAATATAACTCTTTTTTTAATAACCGAATAGTTAGAGGGTTCACTAAACTAATTAAACAAATGCTGTAGGTTTCTGGGAACCTATAGCATTTGTTTAATTAATATCCAGAAGATTTTAATCAATTGATTCATTAAACGGATGAACAATATTTTCTAAAAGCAATTTCATCATTTAAATAATGATACCAATTTGGGCAATGTCACGAAGGTCGTTTCCAATAGAGAAACTGAAGGACAAATTTGTCTGCCAATACAGAGAGAGATAAGGTGTTCCGGTCTAGATCTGGTCCATTTCTACACGTGGCTCAAGTAAAGAAGGTCATTGACCTTGGAAGGCTGCAAAGTGTGATTATGGCTACAAAGACAGTTATGTCATTGTGGTAACTGTCGGAATATAGTAATCCGGAGTGATTTGCACTATTTGTTTCGAATGACAAGTGACAAGACATTCCCTCATGTAGCCATATTTTCTAGAAATGTTTGTCAATGTGGAAAGACCTTAAAATATATCCCCTGGTGTGTAATTTTATTGGAGAGCATATTTGAATTATTTTATATATATTCTTTAATGTTTATGTTCACAGATTCCTTAAATACCTTATCCAAGGAATTCTCTCATGTGCCGGATACGTATATAGGCAGAATATCTCAATACAATAGAGCAGTATGGTGGATTAAACTGGTAAAACCGCTGGTGAGATTAAATGCCAATTAATTTTCCATTATATTTTATATAAATTTTACATTACTATAAAAATCTATAGGAAATTATTTAGTTAAAGTATAATCGAGTTGATTAGTTTTCTTATATCTATATATTCTTATAGTGAATGCTCCTGATAAACTTTATTCATATGTCTGCAGAGACAAAGGTAGCCTCTATCGTAAAATCTCCCATCTCCCGTCAAAAACCACAACACCAGCTTTGAAAAACTCAAAAGCGTCCACCTAGAGACCATTGTTTCTCGCTAATGGCCCTCGTCAGCCTAGGGCGGACTTTATTCCATGAGATCCACAATAGTCGGCCCAAATCCATAAAGTCCAACCTAGGCTGACTAGGGCAATTAGACCGAAACCATGGTCTCTAGGTAGACGATTTTCAGTTTTCCAAAGCTAGTATTGTGGCTTTGTCACCGACCCGAAGCCGATAGTTTGCGGCGACGGTCAATAGATGGCGTCTGGTTTTGACGTTTATTTTAACGGGAGTGGCGACCTTTGAAGATCAATATCCTCCCTGTAAAATTTCCATCTATATTCATATTTACATATTACAACTGCTCTCAAGGCTTATCTCCATAGTTAGTTTGAAATATCATTACCCAGAGTTTACTTTCAGTATCGGATATAAATCAAAAAGTCCAATAAACACACAATTTATTTGGTCTTATTACCTTGTGTTTATAATCTATAATCCAAATTGTGCCTTATTAAAAAGTCCAATATATACAATATTAGAGCTTTGTGGCATATTAGACTGGCAAAGCCGTTGTGAGGGTACAACACTGATTAGCCAGGCCCTCCCAATGTTTTCTTATTATTGCAGAGTAACACCAAAGAAAATAATTTTGTTTTATTCCAAGAAAGAAAATTGCAAAATAAAAGGATTTAAAAGCGCGAATGTTTCTTTTATACATAAAACGAACTTCTACTGTCCTTACTGCGATGAAAAATATATTGGGAGGGCTTGGCTCATCAGTGGTGAACCCTCCCAGCGGTTTCGCCAATTTAATCCACCATTGACGAAACCGCTGGGAGGGTTCACCACTGATGAGCCAAGCCCTTCCAATATATTTTTTCATCGCAGTAAGGACAGTAGAAGTTCGTTTTATGTATAAAAGAAACATTCGCGCTTTTAAATCCTTTTATTTTATATGTATAGATGGCGCGTTATTGCTTTGTGTTAAAGAAAATTGTGTTTTATAAATAATCTATATTTATAACTCCTTAATATAACATTACGCCGACTCGCATCTAGAATCCTTCACCTTCAAAAATGATGATTATTGGTATTTAAGAATGGCGATTGTCTTCCTTCAGAGAACTCTGAGGCCCATTAACAGATTCCAACAATTGAGATGTCTCTCAAAGGTTCTCGGTGTCATTATTCCAAAAATGTTTTAACTTTGAAATTTGATGTGTGCCCGATACTAAAAAATCGTTTTAACAAGGGACTATGATATAATTTCTTAATAGGTCTCTCCGTTTTAAAGATATCCTCGAGGATTAAACTTCGCAAGTACGACGCAATATAGTTCTGTTATATTCATTTGTGT
>CP092872.1:23590849-23660729 GCA_030710605.1 Cordylochernes scorpioides
GGTAACCCTTTCAATGTAAGTGGAGTATCTTGGACCTTGACGAAATTTAATTTCAAGATTTCGACGATCAGCGCTCTCTTCCTCATAATGGTTTCATTTATTGTATTTAGTTAGCGCGTTATTGCCTTATATATATATATATATAAAGAGACAAGAGTCGCCTCTCCCGTCAAAGCCACAACACCAGCTTTGGCAAACTGAAAAGCGTCCACCTAGAGACCATGGTTTCGGGCTAATGACCTTCGTCAGTCTAGGGCGGACTTTATTCCATGAGATCCACACGGGATCTAATTGAATCTTGACAATCTGCCAAAGACCGCTAGTTGCGGCGACGGTCAATAGATGGCGTCTGGTTTTAGACGTCTATTTTGACGGGAGAGGCGACCCTTGTCTCTTTAGATCAATTTCCTCCCAGAAAATATTTTAAATACTTAATCACAACTACTACTTAAATATTTATTTTCTAATTTATTATAATTGGCAAGCTTTCGAGTTAAATAACTCTTCCACAGGCGTGTATCTTTGTATTAAGCCAATGGAATATCACGTATGATTTGGATCACATTAGATGTGAAAAACATACATGAATCGACAAAAAAAGAACATTATGTAATGCAGATTTATGTTTCCATAATTCGAACGTATACAGATACTCGCTACAAAGCGACGTTCGTCTTAACGACCAGCTCACATTTACGACGGACTCACTAAGATATAACTTCCAGTCGTGTCGCTTATAATCAGAGAACAAAATTTTAAAATTAGAAAAGACAAATTTCCTGATCGTGCAACTGAAAGTTTCTAATGGCTTGGGCAAAGGAACAGCTTACACCACACTGAAGATGGTCAAGACCAAGAAAGACGTAGGTTTTTTGATATTCTTTATAAATCAAGAAAATTTACTCTGCCAATATTATGGAATTTCAAAACATATCAACGATTATTTTATATTTATTCCGATAGGTGGCGTAATCCATCATCAGCTTTTAATTGCACGAACAGGATAATATTTTAAAATTTCATTACCATATAAACTTTCCTTATTATTCGATTTTCAAAAGTTAAAAGTTTTATTATCACGACTCATCAATGCTTCTAATACCGAAAAATAATAATCCCTATAAGATATGAATCGAGGGGAAAAATTCCATCATGGGAAGAGTTTTTTACTATATACAGCTTTTAATTAAATCGAGCTTTCGGTTCTAGGAGTCTATCTACAGAATTAAGGTTAATTATAACACAACCTTCTTTTTTTCACCTTTTCAATTTTATTTTGCTTCAATTTACAGGAAAGAGGCTGTCATAAATATCAGATAGTTTAAGACATCTATTGATAGATTGGTCTGATATGGTTATAAGGGCTTCAGAATTAAACTTTGTTGTTTGCTATTGATATAGGATTAATGGCTGGTGGGTTCAGATAGCTGGAAAATGAAGAGAGTGGCCGATGCCTCTAATAGGATAATATTGTAGCAAAGTATTCATTATTTTATTAATAGATTATAATTTTTATGTTAATAGTTTGCTATTCTTTAAAAACTTCCCTCATTGCTTATATTTTGTTTATCATTTATTTTTTGTTCTTGCCTTAATTAAATTGTTGTGTCATCCTGGAGTTTGTCTTACATAATTTTCCACGTGGCAATATATAAGAGATCTATCGTCGTAATTGCTGATGTATCTATTGTGATACTCACTCCCACATTTCTACCAGTCCCTCCTATATATATGTCTAACACCTCACAATCTCTACATAAAATGGAATAAACTTCTTTTGTTATTGCTTGGATGGATGGGAATACTGATTTTATCGTGTAAGTATTTCCTATTAAACTATCAATATTGGGAGAATTGCTGAACCAAAAATTACTCATCGCTTGTATATAAAATTGGCGAAAGTTCTAAAATGATTCACCAGTGATATAAACCAAGCCTTATAACTCTTTCTTTTTTACCATTAGTGAACTGTCAATAGAAAAAAAGGTTTGGGAATTTTTGATTTATATCAAACACACAGATTTATTAGACCACCGGTCTTATACAAATTCACCACAAGAAGGAAACATAGATGGAGCTCCTATACTCCAGGCAGCGCAGAACTCAACAGCCTCCAGGTTCGACGCATGTCCAGTGGCCACAGAATCCACCGTGCATGTTTGATGTGCGGTCAACCATCCTAGAAATTTCGATAATTAAATCTACAAGTAGATGAGTAATTTCTTTTATTTTAACTAACGTACTTTAGTTCTACAATTAATGAACTGGAAATAAATTCATCCTTATTTTATACATAAAAGGAAATAGGGCAGACTTGTTCTACTCTCAGCAAAACCTGCTCAGGTATGCATTCGTTGTCTACTGAGATCTCTTGGGAAATTCTAATTCTCACTCTAGACCTCGTCATGAAAGTATTTATTTTTGTTCAAAGACCAGCTTAAAATTTATAGGATTTTAAACGAGCATTAACAAAGTGGTGCCTTTTTATAGAACTCCCACAGTATTTACAGAGGCAGACAGATTTCAGGCCTCTCACAGTTTGCAGAAATAATTCTTAAAACTATCATTTATAAGGTTTATAATATCGAACCTCTCCTCCCATTGATATCCTTACCATTATAAATACGTTGTGGCTATATTTTAATAGGCAATTATAATACAAATGGAAACACCAAAACGCGAATGTTTCTTTTCACAAATAAATCAAACTTCTACTGCCCTGACTGCGATGAAAAAATATATTGGGGTGGCTCTCTCTCTTGGCTCATCAGTGGTGAACCCTCCCATCGGTTTTGGCCAATTTAATCTACAAGACCGCTTATTTAGAGCTCTAATGCTACTTAATTTATGCCTAACTGGCGCTGTCCTTATTGTTTGCGGAAGAGCTTTGCTCGATGCAAATATTTAAATGTAATTCTACTGTCCTAAAATCGTATGTCCATAGTTTGCTTAAATATCATTTCTAAGATTCAACCCTTCAGTGTTGCATATAAAAACAGAATGATCCAATACAGTATTAGAGATCTTAAGAAGCGGTCTGGTAGATTAAATTGGCGAAAACCACTGGGAGGGTTCACCATTGATGAGCCAAATCTTCCCAATATATTTTTTCATCGCAGTAACGACAGTAGAAGTTTGATTTATTTGTGAAAAGAGACATTCGCGTTTTGGTGTTTCCATTTGTATTATATAGATGGCGTGTTATTGCTTTGTATTAATAGGTAATTATTATCTGTAATTCCTTTTCTAGAACTCATTAAAAGCAGCTACAGTTGACTTATAAAATAATTTCGACCACTTTTTTTTTATGCGAGCGATAGGTACCCAGAAGTATCTGAATAAGGAAAACTAGATATTTGGGCAAAATGTTTATTTTATTTATTTATTATTATTAATTTTTAGGTGCCTAAAGCTTTGATCAATTGCTCAAAGCTAGCAATACCCCAAAATAAAGAAACTATTTGCCCAAAAAACTCTAGTTCTCTCATTGTGTGTAATGTTATATTTAACATAAATTTATTTGTATGTTTTTTACTTATATGAATATAAGACATTCCTATATGTCCACTTGTATTATACCAACAATCACCCACAACCATGGAGTGATTGATACTTGGTATTCCGCTGGCATCGCGCTGGGACGCCCATAAATATTGCTGGAGTCACTTGGAAGTTTAAATTTGATAAGCAGCTCTTGGTGGTGGGCAGTTTTATTGACTTGCAAGAATGTCTGGCAACTTTCTAATCTCTCTCTGTGTTTACACATATCCCAGAACAATGTTAAAACAGACAAATTCAATGATTTTATTCATTTAAAAACTTTTGACTAGCCTTCGAGCATCTCGCTCTTCTTTAGGTTCATCGAGGTTTGATGAAAAATACTGTTAAAATGAAGAAATTCTAGTTCTTGATTTTTTTAACATTAGAAATGATGTGTACTGATTATAATTCGAACATTTCTGAGTTATCCTCCTAGAACTGTGTAGAAAGTAAGGTGCTTTCAGAATTTTGTCCAAAGTTTTGTCTTTATTTTAATAATAAATTCATTTTTTTGATAATTTTATTTGAATATAATATTAATACATATTCATATATATTTTATCTATAGCTAAATCTCAATACAGATTTTTCTAGAATAAATTGAATAATATTTTTTAGAATGTTTTAAAATCATATTAAATATCTATGATATAAGGAATTGAAAAAAATTACTAATTTTCTGTTAATTTATTTCTGCGCAAGTAATAATCACAAGTTGTGATTAAGGAAATGAAAGTAAAAATCGAATAAAATAAACTTATTTTTCCATTGTGTACATAATCTATGCTTCAATATATAGAAGAA
Source organism: Cordylochernes scorpioides (assembly GCA_030710605.1). Classification (NCBI taxonomy): domain Eukaryota; kingdom Metazoa; phylum Arthropoda; class Arachnida; order Pseudoscorpiones; family Chernetidae; genus Cordylochernes; species Cordylochernes scorpioides. Next base: position 23,595,194 of record CP092872.1, read on the forward strand.
ATATGAAATCAAAGACCAAATTTTGAATATGTAAAACTATACTAGTGTGATTTCTTCAAAATTAACATTTCACAGAGAAACTCAGAGTTCAAAATATGAACAATTTTTATAAATGATATATCTTTCTTTTTGTTTATTGATTACATTTTATTCAAAATGGTAAATTTTATTTTTAAATTAGCCTCTCCGTAAGCTCATAGAAGAAGAATGGAGGTAAACGACTTGTAGGCAGAAATGGCGAGACGGTGTCAAATTGACAGATAAGATGTCACTGGCTTATGACAGTTTTATCAATGAACCAGTATCAAGAATTGCGGGGTAAAGGTCATCCATATGTTGCAAGCTACAATTAAGAACGTTATCTTCGCTTGCGTGCGACGAAACCGCTGAGCGATATCCAGCCAGGTTCCCTGAATGTAGAGATACAAGAGTTCTTGTCCCTACTTCACCAAACTCACAAGTTGTAAGAATATGTTGCTGGCTCAAAATTGAATATTGTAGAAAAGTATTTATTATTTTTTTAACAGAGTATTATTTCATATGTTTATATTTTGCTACTCGGTAAACTTCCCTCGTTGCATATATTTTGTTTATCATTCTTAGTTTGTTCTTGCCTTGAATAAATTGTTGTGTCATACTGAAGTTTGTATTTTGGCCAATTAGTCGAATAAAGTGGAATTTTGTCTTTCCTAATATTTCCATGTGACAATATAAACGAAGATAGATGCATCAATCCCCTGTGGCAGCGAGTTACCAAAATGTAGAGAAATAAAGAAATTTAAAAAATTTCAACGTATCTATATATTTTTCAACAAAGTCAAAAATTCTAATAGCCTTCCTTTCATGCTTGGTGACAAATATTCGATATTCTCTTGTCAATCTCAAAAATAGGAATTTTTAACTGGCCAAAGATGTTAAATGAAGTGAGAAACAATGTCGGTCTGTATTTTGTTAACAGATGAATCTCGCTTTGGCGTAGATTGTGATTACAGACTATGTTTTTTTTTTTTTTTTTGGCAGATAGAAACAAAGAAATCAGACTCTAAACATGATATAAATTGAACGCCACTAAAGCATAGTCTAATGTAGTCAGGTATCATCTGCGCAAATGTCCAACGGCACTTCACCTAATTAAGAATTAGGACTGGATTAGAAACTTTGACATCACATTGATAGCTATGTGGCGCCCAAATTAATGCAAGAGAGAGAATCGGCGATTATTTCTTATATAATCATTAAATCAACTGATTGTTCCGAACATCACTATATGAAATGTCTGATTTGACCGATTTCATAACTTCACCCTTGTAGGATAATACGAAATGAAAGACATTATTTTTATGATAAGAAAGATAGCCCGAAATATAGACAGCTTTTTGTTAGAATTTCTAGATCTCGTATTGCGACTTATTAAGTGGTTCGAATTTACGTCTTCGAATGAAGAGAAAAAGAGAAAATCGAATCATGTTTTTTTTTAATGCATTTATTAAAAAGAAAGTTTCACAAGATTGATATATATATATATATTTACAATGTTTTCTATATCACTTTAAATATATAGCGCAGGTTCAAACACACAACACACACAAAACACACACACAACACACACAACAGATTTTTAAAAAGTCAAACGCACCTGATTTAGGAAATTTAAATGAAAGCCAATATGTAAATACATAAATATCGGGCTATAGTCCTCATCGTTAGAGAGGTAACTACGAGAAGTTATAAAATCGGCCATAAATACGCTGTTTTAATGTATCTTTAAAAGGAAGTGTTCCTTTATTGCTAATGAATAACACACGCTCCTACTTTTTTACTATTTATGTTCATATATAAACATAAAGTACCATCTTTAAAATACCCATTAAAATCACCAGTTGAGCCTATCCTAAACATTTAATAAAACTTCCGAGTTTTGAATGGAATGTGTACTAACATGTGTTTATAACAATATAATAAATGATTTTATATTCTGAATTATTGATTCTGCATTATCACTCAGCCATTTAAGGCAATTTCAACCAGAGAGATTTCATATTTATGAACATATTTTCACGATATATTTCTTATAAAATATATATAATTAAAATCGATTTTACAGCCCTTACCTTGCGATAATTAAAAATTGAAAGAGGAAAGGCATGGCTATCAGTGGTGAGCTCTCGAAACTGTTTCGCCATTTCAATCTCCAAACCGCTTCAATATTGTATTGAACTTCAAAATTCATATATTCTCCTGTAGGTTGTTGCAAAATTTCAGCCAATCCTGTATGACGAGGGCCATTGGCAAATTCATACATGTAGCATTAAAATAGAATCATCCAATAGTTGGTAATTTTATCAAAGTAACTGAATACCAACAATTTTGCGCTGAAGAATCTAAACAAATTTACTTGCTCTAGTTCCCTTTCAAAGATATTCTATTCGTTTTCATTTGTATTTTTTTCTTCTGTACAAGCAATACAAACTATTTAATAGTTGAATATATTTGCTCATATATATTCGTAATAGCAAAGTGGAATATTAGCAGTTTCTTTTTTATTTGAAAGGAAATATTGCTCTTTTAGATAACAAAGAAACTCTTCCCAAGATCATTTGTTGGTTGAAGGTTGATTCAGAAAAAACACAGCCTTATCAACCAATGACAACTCCCGACGTTACAGTGACTTCTCGCCACTCTCCTCAGGAGAAAGGAGGATTCAAAGTTATCATTCCCCTGAGGAGAATGAAAGCATATCACTGAAACTTAGGAGTTAAATAAATCATTGGTTGATATTGCAAAATGTTTCTAAAGAAACTCTTATCAAATATCATTTATGCATTGAATACAATATCAAATATGTATACTGGGCTCTAAAGTCTCCCATATTATTTTGTAAAAAGACAAAATAAAGGGCTGAAGGGAAGTTGCCTCACCGACAGGGCTCATTAAGAAATAGGTTTTGCCTCCAAGTGGCCACGAGGTATTGCGCCAGGGTGAGCTCATACCTAGCGCTGTAATTGATAGTGGATGCGGCAACACTGGTTGCTCTGTGAATTTTTAAAAGTTAATTTATTTCTATTTGACAGAGACAACATCATTCTACGCATTATGCAGTACTACATTATATGTGCAGAGTTCAAATACATGTTCGAGTTTGCCTTCGAATTTACAAACTAAAGAAGCTTGTTTTGAAAAAGCAAAATTTAAGGGTGATTCAAAAGGTTATGAGCAAACAAAGTAAATGTGATAAAATCCAGTTTCAAATAAAATAGTATTCATATATGTATATCTAAATAATATTTTCGCATCTCGAAGACATATAATTTAGATGTTTATTCGGTAAATGTTTAGATATTATATTTACATACTTCAAAACAACAAAATGATTTGTTAAAAATATATTTTTTGAAACTTTAGCCTTTTTTTGAGCATAGGTTGCAATTGCTTGTAGTCTTCAATCTTTGTAACTAAGATCATCTATTAAGAATGATAACTTTATATATTATACCACAGGATGGGCTATAAGTCCCGAACTCTTTTATTTTTATTAAAAATGAAAACACAAACTAGAATAAAAACTATATTTTATATTCTAGTTTGACTTTAATTTTTAATAAAATAAGAGTTTTCGGAACTTATAAGGCCACCCTGTATATACTTAATTATAATTGTCTATTATCATATTATATAAGGTCATTAGACTATATTTATCAATCTGAAAATGAAGGATTACAATGAAATTTTGCTCTCAGTTTATGCTCACTTTATTTTAAACGTAAACGTCATGAACACAATTCATTATTCATTATTACCATTTTTAATGTAAATTATTGACAAGAAATCAATAAAATTTGTTTCAATTGTCACACACACAGATCTTTATTAAGACCACCGGTCTTATACAGATTCACTACAGGAAGAAAGGAATCATAGATGGAGCTCCTCAGTCAAACGTCATATAATATTACAATACTATGATGCATTAGCGCGTCATCTGCTATAAAAAATTGAAACTGTTTTAGACGTATATGATTATTTTTAAATTTAATGCATTATTGTTTTACACAAAATCAATTTACTCTTAATAAATAATATTAAAAAAATATAAAAAAACCTTAATATTTTGTAGTAATTTGTGAATAATGTCTCAGATTTGTATAAAAAATTCCGAATTCTGTTTTTAATAATTATTCAAAGATCTATATTGACGCTGTTGATCTTGCAGAAATTAAGAATGATTAAATATTTAAAGTTTTTTGAGTTTCCTAATCTCTACCATAATAACTATAGCCTTATATACATTCTAGTACATGTGGTTCGAATAATAATGATATTAAGAGATATTTTGATCAAAATCTTATTTTTCAGTGTAAAAAGAATTATGAATGTATTAGAAAATGGAAGCATTCAAGCACGAATGTTTCTTTTAAACATAAAACAAAGTTATACTCTCCTTACTGCGATTAAAATATATATTAGGATGGCTTGACTGATCAATGGTGAACCCTCTCAGTGGTTTCGCCAATTTAACCTACTAGACCACTTCTTATACTTCAAATACTGTATTGGGCGATTCTGTTTATATATTCTGCAATGAAGAGTGGAATCTTAGCAATTTTATTCAAGAAAACTATGGACGTTACCTTTTAAGACTTCAGAATTCCATATATTAATATGATGGATTAGCGCGCCATATTTTATAAGAAATTGGACCTATTTTTAACGCCTATGATTCTTTAAAAAATAAATCAATTTTATACTGCCCTCTTACTGCAATTATAAAATAATAGAATTCCATATAAATATTCTCTGTAGCAAAATATAAGGACGATTGAAGGGGAGTGTCTTATACGAACTTTATTCACAAGCTTTCAGACGTCCTTCTACAGGCTTTACAATGACTAAACAGAAAGAAATATGAGATGAGTATTAATAAAACAATATATTTTTGCATACGATAAAAATATAGTATTTATAAATATAAATGAAAGTGAAGACGTGAAATTCGAAGAGAGTTTAATTTAGCCAAATATTCTCTGTATAGCTAACCTTGAAGTTGAGTTTGTGCCGAGAAGAAATGGGGGATAAAAACAGGTCTTATTGGCACGAGAAAAGCTAAAAAACTGCCTGTTTTTTTTTTAAGTTTTTTTAAAGACAAAAATCTGGCGGAACTCATTATTATCTATTATTTTGTCGTGACTCTTGTTTTTTATTTTCTCGTAGTAACGCTTCAGGTAGTCCGGTTTTAACTAAAGTTTAGACATTTTGAGGAAGTCAATGTTTGACGTGTGTAGGTGTCGATCTTTCAAAAACGTATTTGAGAAAAGACAAATAAGTGAATTCTTTCTTCATCAAGGGGACATTTTTATTATAAAAAATCCCCCAAAGAGTATTTATAAAATAATGATGCAATATATATGGTTTTTACTTGAAATATAGATGTAAATATTATTGTAATCTTATTAAATAAATATAAAAATATTTGAAGATTTTTTTTAAATTCAGAAATGGGAGAAGCGCGACCGCATGAAAGCTTGCCTCCAAATTTTTAAATAAAAGAACTATGCAAATATTTATATTTATTTATTTGAATATATGGCTTTGTTTAAATTTAGGGATTAATTTCTATAAATAAAAATATGTTGCTTAATTTAAAAGAAACATAAAATTATTTAAGACAGCCTTAGAGAAAAGGTCTCAGTTGCCTTATTATAATTTTAACTTCACTCATAATTTATGGATTTAAAATAAACGTAGAGTACATTGTATATTCAACTTAAAAATTTACATATGCAATAAATAATTCAGCTTTATTACTAATTCAAATTTCTCAAATAGAGAAAATAAGCAAAATTCTTGACTACATAAGTAAGCTTTTGCATTTCCAACTAAATAGCTAAACAAGAAAATATAAAACCACAATTAAGCTCAATTTGTACTTTTAAATAAGCCATTATATATAAAAGAGATGCTATTTCGCGCCATCTGTTATATAAGGGAAAATTTGAACTATTATTAAGATATTTTATCTTTAAATCAAATTCCACATACACAACATAAACACATGTTGGAAAGAAAACGTAGACCATTTTCTTGGTATTTTGATATATTCAAAATTTCAAATTATTGAAATTATAGAATATTCTTTAATGGTATATACCATTTTCTTGGTATTTTGATATATTCAAAAATTCAAATTATTGAAATTATAGAATATTCTTTAATGCCCAATATAAAATACTGATAAATGGATGTTTTTCGTGTATAAATCATTGGTAAAATGTGATTTTAATGAAAGTAGAATAAATTCGAAGAACTCAACGATTTCTGGGGGGATTGTTGATGGTCGCTTTAAGGTTAACTTTATTATCTCAGTTATTGAAGCCTAGAATTGAGAGACGTAGCACCGGTTCTAACAACTATACGCCTCAAAGAGAGAGAAATTAATTGTTTTCACCCTTATGCAGATTAAAAGTTGAAAAGAGTATAAAATTAATTAAACTGATATTATACAAATGTTTTTTTTTTGCTCAAAATGTTTTCAGTAAACAAAAGAAAACAGAAAGCAAATGTTATTTGACTTTCTACTCTAAAGATTTGCCCCAAGTTCTATATTTAAAAAGTCAAACCAAACCTTATCTGTCCAACACGATAGCCACGCTTAAATGACTGGACCTGATAACATTAGAGAGGTCGTCGTCGGCAGGTCTTGTAGCCATTCGAATTTTACTGTCAAAAGCCCATTCCTAGTATTCTGCATTCTCCAATCTCAATAGGCTATTTTACCTCCTGTTCATTGTATCTGAAAATAATTACATATATATATTACTATATATTTTAAATCCAATAGAGATGCTGAATATAACGACAAAACACCCCTCTAAGCAGGTACAAGAAAATTTCATAATCAAATACCACGAAATCAAATATAGGCATATAAATTTATAAAATAAAACTTATTTAAAATAATAAATTATATAATAGCCTTGGTGTGCTTCATTTACATTCTTTATAGAATATGAATTTGGTAAAGCATTGCTTTCTGGAAGCATTTATATGTAATTCTGCAGTCTTCATATCCTATATTTCCATATTTTGATCAAATTTCATAACTGAGAGTCAATCCTCCGACCTCTGATACATAATCAAAATCGTCTTATACAAAAGTAAATATGTAAAAAGCGGTATGGTGGAATATATTCGCCAAACCGCTAGGAGCGTTCACCACTGATGAGAGCCAGGCTCTCCCAATATTTCCATTGCTGTAAGAACAGTAAGAAAGAGTTTGTTTTATTATTTTTAAATTGTTTAAATGGTTTCATTAAAAAATAAGAAATTAAGTTTTATATAAGACAAATAGAAATTTTCAAATGGATGATGGATGTGTGAATCCTCTTGAAATTGAAAGAAAATCCCTTCTTCCTAAATATACTTCATCTTTCCAAGACTATGTTTTGAACCCCTGAACATGGAGTTTACGAAAAATATTTTGAAATGTCTTTTTATTTATAATTTATATATTGAAGATTGAGAGAGGTATATTGTTATATCAACATATGAATTAGCACATTGATTAAGATATTTATTTTCTAATATTTAAAGGACAAAATCGCCACTCTTTTTCCAATGATGTTGATGCTTCATATAAAATATATATAGATGTTTGTTTACTAGGGCACTCGCATCTCATGCAAGGGATAAATTCGATTCTATATAAACTAAAATAAGCTTGTATTAAAAATTATCCTAAGCATAAACATAGATAAGAAAAGAAGGGGAAAGAGTCAACCACTAAGGGAATAAATTAGACACCATATACACTAATGTACAGAATTTAAGGAAGTTGTACCTTTTAGTATGTATATCGGGATTCAGATAATACATCTGTAAGATATTTGATACACAGTGACCTTTAACGAAGACACACCAGATAAAAAAGTGCGAACAAAATTTTCTCTGTCTCCTTAAAAAAAAAAGAGGGAATGCGATATCAAAGACTTCAAACTTCCTTAAGTTTTGTGCATAGTGTATAGCTACATTATTTAACATTCAGGTGAATAATTTCAAGAATGGTGTGTGTATTTCTAAGGTATAGATCTAAACTCCTAGTATAGTGGCAAGATGTTGGCTTGGTACACTGGAAACATTAATAAAGTGGATTTTCCCATGTGCTTTACGCATCCATATGGCGCTGAGCTAATTGTAGATTCTTCCGTCTTTATAAGCCGTTTTTAAAAAAATAATGAGCACCTTTCTCCATATTAGGATGAAGTTAGAAACATATACTACTCTCTGCTCATTTAATATCATTAATATAGTCTCTGCTCAGTCTCCTCATGACTTAGTCGCTGTAGAGTGTTGTCCACCTTTAACAACGTGTTCCAATAGGTAGAGGATGGAACGGTAAGGCCTTTCCCATACTCCTACAAAACTTTATAGGGTACCTTCCTACATGTAAACCGATTAGTATAGTGAAATATTACTCTTTTCCTTGTTTTTCAAACATTCTTTACTAATCAATAGTCATTTTAAAACTTTTGCTTTCCAATGTTATTAATCATGCAAATTTCCTACGGAATTTGAGAAGAACTCGTCTTAACATTTTAGAAAACAGAATATTTTTGAAAGTTATTTTCATGAATATCCCCATTCAAAGTAAATATATAGTATAATCCTCTAACTAGAACTTTCCCACAGAGAGACAACCTTATCTTAAACTATGGATAATCTACCCTAATCTCTACTGGAGGTGATCGAGAAGGTTCTGTATTAGATCAGATCTCGTCATTTCTGATTTTACAAATGCGGTTTCCAAGGGAGATGGTTGTTCATACTATCGCTCTTTGGGAATGATAGCTCTATCTTCAAATTGAATGATCATGTAGTTTCAAGAAAGGCATAATATACTCATTTATTTAATTGAAATATTTCTAGAAATATCGCTATCCATAGAGAATACTTACACCAAAAGAGTCAAATAATTTAGGCCTCCAACAGCCTTCTCTCAATATAATCTTTTGTGCCTACTGCTATCCAAAATATTGAATAATCAAATAAATATCTTGAACATCTAATATATGTCTCTTTTATTCAAAATGAACCGAATTATCGATAACAACCTAACTTTTCGACGAGTAGTTGTGTTTCAGGATTAAGATCAGAGATGGCTGAAAGCAAGAGCAATCGGTGATATCAATTTTTAGAAGTATTTAAATTGAAAAGATGAGGCAATTAACCTATTTGATAAATAATTTTTTAGAATTCGCGCTAATACCCGCCCGCGTTTTATATTCCTGATATTACTAGAATCATAAATTAGACCTTAAGTCTTTCAGGAATATTAATAGATACCCCTGCTTAGATAATTAAATAGTCAGGTGGCTTTTTTCTTCACTTTGATCTATTTTAAACATATATTATAGTGTACTCGTAGACTTTTGGCTTGGTATACATTTATTTTTTTTATCAAGAAGCATCTAACTTTATTTGGTTCATTTAGGTACAGTCTGTATCACGCTGACGAGAGTCAACAGCCTGAAAAGCGTCCGTTGTAAGCTTTTCTTAATTTATCAAAATGTTTTGGTGTATATTTGTGAAATGGATAAAAATGAACGATCAGCTGGCAATAATTACTAAGTATTCGGAAAGTAGAGCAACGTTCAGTTACACGATCAAAATTGGCTTTTGTCTAAATTTGAAAACACTATGATTTAACATTTTCTTCTCGTCATAATGTTTGGCTCAGCTTTGAACGAGGAGGTAGTCTTTCTCTATTTTTTCCCCTAGAAAATGCTTACCTTTTCAACAGAGCCATTTAAAACGAATTGCTTATTGAATTTGGGAGATTCCAACACCACTTTTATATTCTTTATTCTCACACTCAATCGTACAAAACTACGTTAAAAGTTTGAAAGATTCTGAAAAAATTCAATGGTGGGGTGAAGCAGTATCTATCCAGAGAACTCCCACCACAGTATTTACAGTCCGGTGAAAGGTTAGGGAACTCTCCCCCAGTTTGCAGAAAGAATTGCGTAATCCATCATAGATAAGTTTTATAATCTTGTAGCGTCCTCTCAGTGATTCTGTTAGCCACGAGAAAGGCAGGGTTTCTATAATTGATCGGTAATTCTAATATCTGTAATCTATTTATTCATTTTTGGAGTTGATCAAAATATTTATAAAGTTTTGGGTTTAAATTAAATGTATTTCTTAAACTATAGATAATTGAGTCGCTTCTCACCCTCGTAATTCGTAATTAAAATATATTTTTATAGATCACTTTACTACAACAAGAGTAAATAGTTATGGAAGATGGCTCACATATATGAGCAAGTAGGCCTTATCTAAGAAATTACTTATCCTATTGCAGTAAACCTTCTGCACGCAGAAATAGTTACAAAATAAATATATAACGTACCTTTCTCTTTAAAGTCTTCACAATTTCTAAACCTAGGTAGTGAACTATGCTGTAGAATAGCCATAAGTTAAGCGCGTAGAGGTCACGTGAAAAGGTCACGGCAAGACTGAAGAAAGCTTGTAGAAGGAGAGAAAATATAGAACTACGTTAAATCCCAGTTGACAATAGTCGGTAAAAGGGTATTTATTTAATTGTAGTTTAATCTTGAAATTGAAGAAATTCTTTACAGTTATATAAAGAGGAATATTCCTTAAGATTTTATTGAAATAGCATTCCAAGAAGAAGGAAAGTGAGAAAAACTTTCGCGTTTCGAATCTATTTCTCTAGAATAGGTTGCCGTTGTTGTGGTGTCCAATAAAGAGCCTCAGATGTCTCCGTGAATCTCTTTTACAGCATGCTCTTCGTGCAAATAGGTGCCTTTACCACGTTAGACACCTAAGAAGCGGACAAGAATTTAGTCGAATACTCAATGGATTGCGGGGGAATCGCAAAGATGTTAAGAATAGATTTCTAATATGATAGGCTTGTCCTAGCCAGGTAGATCATCAAAGAGAGTGGGATGGGGCGGCCCCAGACAGACGGCCGGGGGTGGTGACCTTGGACGACATCAAGGACAGCCATTCGGGGAGCTGTAGCCGTGCCGCCGGACGTTTGGTGATTTTCTTCTGTCCGCCACGAAATCACTCTGGTAGGATCCATCGCTCTCTTTGTCTTAATCTCTCCATCCTTGTCTAAACTCCTCGCCAATGTTCAAGATGCTGTAGACATTTACTCGCCTCAATTATCTCGACTTATATCCTTTAACGGGTGAATATATCGCAATCCTTGCAAAGCATACCTTTAATAAATGAGATACATTTTGAATATAGTGGACTCTTTCTAGTTCAATATTTTGACGGGTGGTGCGTTCTTCCTTATCAAGACAAACGACTCACAGAATTATTAAAAGTTTGCTTCAATTTTGTATGAAGTTGTTATATTCCGCTACGGTCAGGCTTTAGTGACAAAAGATTTAGGCTTCTTTTCTGAATATTGAATGCGCGTCATTTATTAAGGTTCTTTTTTTTTTCTCTCTCTTTTTTTTTTTTTTAAGAAATATCGTCTTAAATTGAAGAAACTTACATGTTTAACCTTTGTTCTATAAATACATATTTTTATTATCCCTTTCTCTCTCTTGTGTGTGTAAAATGCATAATTAATGTTTAAAAAAAAAAAACTTCTTGTTTTTACAAAGTTTTTATTTTATCTTAAAGAAAATTGAAATCGAAGGAATTTCTTCAGTTTGAAATTAAAAAATGACGCTGAATCATAATATACCTTTCTATTTATTTTTAGCGCATTATTTATTTGTGTAAGGATCTGTAAATATCATCATAGAAATAAATAAATCATTATGCTTCGAGATAGTAAAATGAAATTTTATATCAAACGAACATTTTATAACCCTTTGTCTAATCTGTTACATCTCTTTGTGTGTTAGTTTTTATTACATTTATTTTATTTTAAAACCAATCGAATGAAGCATAAACCAAATTTTAATCAATGAGGGTATATATTATTTTGATCTAAAAAAAATATATGTATTAGCCATATTGGCCATATGTATTTTATTCAAAATAAAACTTATACAGACACGCATCAACCTTATTATTATCAAGTTTTGATCACTTTTCTAGATAAAGAGCCTTTTTCGCTTTTCCTTGTAGTATCAACATTTAAAAGAAAATGTATATTTTGTTTTATTTGAGATATTTTGAGGTTCTCTTATGGAATGCGATCTCTAATTTTTAACCAATTTTACACGTTAATTGCTAATCAAATGAAGAATGCAATCATGTTAAAATATGTAAAAGAGAAAAATTAATTTATTCATTATTTTACTTCAAAATTTCAATATTCTAGTTTATATTTTAACTCTATGCTATTTAAAGTTTTATGATGTTCATATACATTGATTTTTAATTTATATCTTTCATTCACTACGTTACCTGATTGATGGACTTTTATTTAACAATTTCAATTAAAATTTTGAGGGAAAAATTGGAATGAGAGGAAACCAAAGTTATATAGAAATTCACGACTGGCCATTATATTTGATATACCGATAAAGATTGAAAATAACACAATAATAGAGTTATTGTAAACTTAGTGTCTAATGAGAAGAAGTAACAATTATATTTAAAAGCAATTTTGAATTAGTGTTTAACAGAAATCAGTACCTGGAGTAGCCGCGTCTCACAGCAAAAACAGTTTTAATCCTGCTGGGCTTCTAATCTAACACTGTTTTTAATTATTTATTAATAAACCAGGCACAATATTAAAATATTTGCGCCTATTACAGAGGAAACAAACAAACCAATACACAAATTGAAACTTAGAATAAAATATTTACAAATTTACATGTATTAATCGACAGAGTTTATGAAATGTATATAGACAAAGTGGCTGATGTAAGAGAGTTAAATCATTTAGATCAGGGAACAGTCAATGTCTCACTTCTACAAAGTTCGGACAGTCGTAGATAAGATGAAGAGCAGTTTGTTTAGTTTCTCCGCAGGAACAATTTGGTGTTTCTGATAGAATTTTTTTGTGTAAGTATTTCTGGAAATTTCTGGGTGATGTGACAAATTGAGTTACTATAAAATTTAGATGGAACTGTGTAGGAATTCCGTTTTGAAAAAAAGTGCGAATTGTAATCGAACACTGTATAGCAGTTGTATATACATAAGTACAGGAAGTATCAACTCAATGTCATAGTTGATCAATCGAACTGGTTGGAAGGAGTGGCATTCTAGACTCTCAGTAACCTTGGACCAGATGTTTTCAATTTGTGAGAGATCTGGAGACTGTACTGGCCAGGACAACATGTATCGAGGAAGGTCAGGAGATCAACAAACCCTGCATTATCATGTTAAAAATAGTGTGAAGCTGACCTCAAGGATAGGTTAAAGTCATAGGCTATCAGAAATATAACGGAACATGTCTAAATTATCAAACTGAGAGGTGACTGTGATGGGAACCCAATGACATCCCATACCATCACTCCAGGTGGTACGACGATGACGCAAGGCCTTAGACGTCCCCCACGGTGTCTTTATACACGGCCATCATGGTGCTGGGGGCGAATCTAGATTATACAGAAAAGCGGTGACTCCACTCCTGTATTCGTGTTTTTCGTTATATGCCCACTGTAGACGATGCTGCCTCTGCTTCGGTGAAAAGGAATTAATAGCAATTAATAGCAATGGTCGACTTGCTGACAACCCATTTTGCTGTAAGTGTCGTCGCACTGTCTTTTCTGACACTTCTCGTCGTAAAAACGACCTAGGTTCCTGACTATTGGTACGTGATGCAGCTGTGGTCATGCAAACAAGATGACTGCCCATTTCTCGAGCGACATTGACCGAGGGCCGTTAAGATCCTGCATTCCGGTCTGTTTGACCCTCGTTATATCGATCCAACATTCTTGTGAGGGTCATGGTATCTCGACCAACCAGAGTAGCAATATCACAGTCCAGGTAGACTGAAATTCTGCCGCAATAAAACTACAATACGTTCTGGTATAATTTCTTTATTTTCGAACGAGACATAACAAGACCTGTTCAAAAGCATTTAAAAATTGCGATATTAATAAGAGAGACTGTTTCACAATCTCACCTTTTATATAGACTGTAGATGGCATTACCCGAAATCACGCAGAAAATATGAATCTTTTTATTTTTCAATCGGTTTCCTAGTTTTTGAGTCTTGATTCCCTTTTGCGGGAAGATTAATGAATTACTACACCACTGCTTGATGGAATTAAAGATCTATTTATACTTTTTTTTTTCACTTACGCTTTTGAATATATGTTCTATCTTATATATAAGTGAAATGTATGTAGTAAAATATATTTGTTCTCCAAAGGCGATATTTGTAGTTATCTATTAATACTCTTTCCTTTAGAAGAAGGTAAAGGGTCAAATTCTTAAGATCTGATATTAGAAAAGTTTCTTAACTGAAACCTCTCCCTTGATGAATTTTATCCAAATTTTACTTTTATATATGAACGATATATAATATAAATAAACGATATATGAATATATAATATTTTATGCTTCTCTCTATATATATTGAATTTCATACAAATACATATAAACGAGGGAACAGATCATATCAACCAAAGCAGTTCAGCCTATCTAATCCAATATTGTGAAAGAAATTGCTCAAGCCTCCTATTAGTAAAATATTGTTGCAAAGTATTTATTATTTTATTAACAGAGTATCATTTTTATGTTTATATTTTACGACTCTTTAAAATTCCCTCTTTGCTTATCTTTTGTTTATCTTACATAGTTTATTCTTTCCTTAAATGAATCGCTATGTCATCCCGAAGTTTGTTTTTCCTAATTTTCCACGTGCCAATATACATTGAGGCATATAGATACTGGATATAAAAAAAGGAGATATTCATAATTTAATATATTGTATATTCAAATTTTATGTAATTATTAATAATATTTTGAGATAAAGTCAAAATTTTTTTGAAATTGTTTGAAATGCCTAACGTTTTAATATATTACACAGCAAATGTATTTTTACACTTTAAATGACGCTTTTGTCGCAATATATAATTTATTTCATTTTTATATTGATATTCTAAATATTTTCAAAAATGTATTAATGTATGATTAATTTCTTCTTGTAATTTTATTGTTTTTATATTAGTGTGGAAAATCGGTGAAAAACGGTCCGTGAAGGACGGTCTAAAATATAATAATAAGTCTCTCCTGGGGGTTGTTATCTCGGATCGAAGGATTTTTTATTTTACAAGTAGAGCCTCATATTAGGAATGTTACTCGTTTTAATGTAGCTTCGACTATATTGAAAGTAATGAACATCGTTGCTTGTGAAAATTTGGTTGGAAAGAATTATCTCAGGGTAAGTTTCAACTGACTCACATGGCGTCCATTCCGCCTTAACTATTTATAGCAAAGATTTGCTCCAGATTGGTCTGTATGGAGCAACAGGCAAACTGGTTCTGTATATTTTGAGAGTGGGTCAAGTAATCTAAAACGTTATTAGACCTATAAATGGACAGAGAGCCAACAAAGGAAATAGTAATAATATATGACGGATGTTTCAATGATAATAGGCTTGTATTTGCAAATCTTTTCAGGGGGAAAGAAAATTTTGCAGCTTCGTATGCCAATCAATATAGAATGTCGAATAATTTCGAACTTTTTTAATGATTATTTTGCCAATGAGTACGTTGTCTAATTGTATACTACCCCAGTACTAAATTTTATAAAATATTTTAGAAAATAGTTATTAAAAAAGATGACCATAGAGACAAACGGTTGTTATGTCTCACGACCAAGACTATTAATTGATTAGCTATTTATATTTACTGATACTTTCTACCACATACATACACCTTTTCTTCTTTTCTTCCTTTCGGATCACGGTACGAGATTATATAAAACGAGATGACAGGTTTAAAAAATCTTTTGTTGTCATTACATTTTTTTGCACCTTTTGAAGAGTACTCACGAATATTGGCTTCAGAATATCATCATTTTATTTTCTAAAGAAACTTTTAGAGTCTGCTTAGTGGGTCAAAACGTACATCCTCCACCATGCTGACGAGGGGCAACAGCCTGAAATGATTACGTGGTTAAGTTCTTTCAATGAATCAAGAAAGGAATTTTTTTTTTTTGGGCAATTCTCTAGAATAAAATAGAATCAAGGTGTTTATCTGATACTTATATCGATACATAATGATATACCATATGTACACAATGATATACATAATGATATGCCATATTTAAATACTTATCTAACCGCGGTCAATAGAGCGGACATTGTAGATCAAATCTATAATGTTTTAATAAATCAGAATTATTTTATTATGATATCGAGATATTAATAACTATTATTATATAGCTACTAACTATTTTACTCATTTGGAAATTTAAAAAAAGTGTTTAGCGAAGATCTTCAAACATATTAAACAATAAACAAGACCTGACTATACAAATATATCATCAAGTCATTTACAGATAGGAACCTTTGCTAGATCAATAGGAAAAAAATATATTGGTTCTTGAGACGAAATATTTCGGCACACATCCAATGATGAAATCGATGAATCACTCAGAATAACAGGTCCAATAGCAGATTTTATTAGCAATAATCATGATCACCTAGCCAGAATGGAACTCGCAGACACCCAAACCAAACCTTATATAACATATTGTACGAGGTGAGGAAACCACCACGACCTAGAACCAGCTGAATACAAGCCATTTAACGATTGGCTAATACATATCGAGACTCCATTACACCAAGACAGAGATCGCTGAGGAGTCTATGTTGGTGAGGACTGACTGTCTTTGACGGACGGAATGATACTTATTGATTCACTACAGTTCGATTTATATTAATGAGGTTTATTATTATTGCTATTATACCGTATATTTATTATTAATTTAAGGAAGTGAGTGTGTGTGCTGTGTGTGTTGTATATTTTAATTATATTTTTTTTATGATTGGCTTTTTTATGTTTTGCGTTGTGTGTGTTGTGCGTGGTGAGCTGTGAGTGTCTTTTGTTTTTGTTTTGTGCTAGGGGTATTGGGAGTTGTTTGTGTTAGGGTTTGAATATGTGTTTCAGTGATTTGTTTTGTTGTGCATGATATATTGTGAGTGCGCTGTGTGTTGCGTGAGAATTTGTTGTGTATACGTATTGTAGATAATGTGTGTTGAGCCTCTGTTGTTTGCTTCGTGTGATCATTTCGCGTGTGATGTGTATCGTTTGTGTTGTTTTTGCGTGTTCTGTGTGCTGTGTTTGTCGTGCGTGTATTGTTGGTACTGTGTTCTTCGAGTGTGTGTTGTGTGTTGCGTTGTTTAGGTATTATTCAATGACCTTCAATTGTATATATTGTGCCATATCATCATCTTGTTTACATTTATTTCTCCATGATCTTTAAAAAATGTATAACTTTAAAATTATAACCTCAATAAAAATACTATTTAAAACTTTCATACTAAATCTAAGTGAACCCAAATACCCCAGATATGTGCACAAAAGTGTGAATAGCAGTTAACTTTATTAATAAAATCTCAAACAAAACTGTGTCTGGAATCACATCCATGCAGATTATTTTATTTCCACTTTAATTCCTCTATATAGTTTCAAATGGTTGAGTTTGTAGACGCAATATTTAAAGGAGGTGATTGAAGGCCATTGGACCTCGTTTAAATTTACATCGTTCCCAGATATAAACATATATTTATAGAAGAAATTATCTGTGTATACGTGAGATCATAAACTAAGATATTTGATGCTGAGATAAAGATGGTAATAAAACGATATTTGTGAAGTATGTAAACAACCAGCCAGTGCAGGATCAGAGTTGATTAAGTCGGTAGGATCATGTAATCGGCCCGGCCGGTCAAGGGCTTGCAGCAGTGAGGAAGTGACCTGACCTAAATCCACCACTTTCCTTCACATCCCAATGTCACCCAGCGGTCCCTCCATCGGCCCAACTCCATCATTAACATGCCGAATCCTCTATTTAACCCGTAATTTACGACCATAAATAATACTATACTCAGTAGTGGCCCTCGTGGGATTTGTCGAAGATACCTTATTAGCGCTCTTTTTTTTAGGATAACACCATGGTAACCGTGAACAG
The DNA here is from genome assembly GCA_030710605.1 of Cordylochernes scorpioides. Taxonomy (NCBI): domain Eukaryota; kingdom Metazoa; phylum Arthropoda; class Arachnida; order Pseudoscorpiones; family Chernetidae; genus Cordylochernes; species Cordylochernes scorpioides. Next base: position 23,613,272 of record CP092872.1, read on the forward strand.
GAAACTCTGAAATGTGGCTGACTAACGGGGAAATGGCATCCCCCCATTCCATGAAGCAACAAAATCAGAAATTGATGATACCGATCTGATCTGCTCCATAGACAAGACACCACCACCAGGATAACACTAGAAAATTACCTCGTTTAACGAACAGTTCTAGAACGACTTCAAGACCCTAACCGTGCTAATGTTTTACCTAATTATGGTTGCATCAAGTCCAACGTATATGATAATGAACCATTTCAATACATATATCAGGCTAACGCAGTAACACGTTTCCAGACCCTTTCGTTGAACGGGCTAATGTTCTAGACAATTATCCCGTCGCATATGTAGCAATATTCTAATTATAATTTATATTTAAAGTGTTTCGATATAAAAAACGTCGAATGATTATTCTACCATTACAGAATAAATATATCAAACGTCAGATCCCATAATAATATAGCGATTGATAATATAATGATATCATTCATATCAAAAATGTAACACTACATGTATTTTCAAAAATTATAATCGAACAGGAAATTTTTTTTAAATCCTTAAAGGCTATAAAAAAATCCTTGAATCGAACACATGATCTTCTATTTAATTCAGAGAACTTCGTTTCTGAATACTGCCACTGAGATTTAAAAAAGAATACAGTGGTAGTACTATGCGATATGTGAGATACCAATGAAAATGGTACACATACGCCTAGCGGTCACGTGATTTAAACAACCTATCAGGGATGCGAGCTACACACAGAATAATGCATTTATTAGTTTCTTTATATTTTTCGGTTAACGTCAAGTAATTATCTAACTAATATTTTATATTCTTCTCACAATAGTTATATTTATTTCAGACCATTTGTCCTAAGAGACTGTTGTTGCTTTCTTTTTCAGGCTTCTCCAAAACGAAAAGCCATCATACGGATTCCAGATGTCTTCTTGATCTATAAGAATTACTAGAGGAGTTTCTGAGAAAAATAATGACGCGTTTACACTTGCTTTCTTTATCCATACATACATCCATCATTCACAGCTCACTCATAGCAGGTTCACCCATCTTCAAAAGCAAACATACCATCTTTAATATCTTCTTATTACGATAATAATTTGAAATATATTATAAAAAGTCACCTCTTCTGTCAAATAGAACTCATATGTAGACGCCATCTATTGACCGTCGCCGCGAACTAGTCTTCGGGTCAGAGACAAAGCTAAAACACCAGCTTTGGAAAACTGAGAAGAGTTCACCTGGAGACCATGGTTTTGGGTTAATGGCCCTCGTCAACCCAGGGTGGACTCTATTTCATGAGACCCACAATGGATCTAATTGAAACAGCTAGTTGTTTGATCTAACTAATGATTGAAATTTACAGATACTACCCTTAGATAGCTTATCACCCTTTTGGCTAAGATCAAAATGTCAAAATATCAAATATACACAGAGTGTCAGGACTTGAAATAACGATTTCAAGACTTCATAGATAAATTGTATTTATACAATTTTTATACCCAAAATGATGCAATTTCGAGCACATTATTCCTAAGAAAATAGACTTTCAATAAAACATTGAGGCAAATATCATTTCAGGACTTCAAACACATTTTCCAAAGGCCACCGTTCATGATAGTTATTCAATATTTCTTATGCCTAATTGAGAAAAAGTACAAAAAACCCATGAGCGTCAGATCTGTAAACGGAATAGACATGTCTGATAATATTAATCTTGATATTCCTGTCTGAAGACGTTTCTGCTCTAGAAATTCTCCCGTACACTATATTCATGTCTCAAGGCCTCGTTTCATTTAAAGTTTGAAATTTTATTAACAAAAATAGAGTCCAGAGGAATTCAAACCTAATATAAATTCTATTAAAATATTGATTTTGGTCAATTTTAAAAAAAAGGCAAGCTTGTTGTTAGAGCAGAATCCTGTAAAGCTTCTGATATTTCGCCACATGGCTGATCATCAAATTATTTTAAGAGAATTATTCTAGTCTCAGTGTTACACTGAAGAGATACATGCAGAATCATGATTGTGTTAATGTATATTAACTCAGCTTGGGAAGACAATGTCATTGACGAATGAAAAATTTGGTCTTTAAATGGTCGACACTTACGAAGTAATATATCGATAAGTATAGAAGATAGGCGTATAAAGGTAATTTTCTGAAAATCCAAGTCTATTATAGTATATTTTATATATCGACAGCAATAGTAGACGAATGTATATACACTAGACTGGGTGGCCAGTAGAAGCATTAATTTAGAGAATTAAAGACGATTTAAGGTATTTCGAAAATAAGGAGCACTAGGAAATAAATAGGAGTGAGATTAATATGGGAAAAAAATAAAAAGAATAAAATCTTGAAATTGTGGAGGTAAATGATATGTAAATATTACCACCGACACAAAAATTATACAAAATTACATACTACCTCTTAAAACTAGGATTAAATATACTGTTACGTCGTACCCAGACGCTTTTCGTGTTCTTTGTCTAATCAGGATGCCACAAAGATACACACGTGAGTTCGAAGGGATGCAGCAAAAGTTATCGCTTTATTATACGTGGCACTAAACAGAAGGAGTATAATTTGTGGGACTTGCCTTCAACCTTCCCGTCAGAAGGATCCTTGGCGCGGTGGATGTCAATCTTGTGAAATCTTCCCCTCCACACTATACACGTCCATCCTGGACTACACCGCCTTGTAGGCCGCTCCGATGTCAGGCTCTCCTGGCACCGCCTTGCAGGATCATCCACACGCCCCGGAGACAACTCCCCAAGTCTTCTACTTGTAGCAGATGTCACCAGACTGTCCGTTGTCCTCTCTTCACGCTGGAATACCGTTTTTGGCGCCTCACACATGGCATATGGAGTCCACTCCTCTTTCCTCAACTTTATATTCTTGGCTTCTCGGATAGCTTTCAATCCATTTTACAATGCTTAGAAAGTTCAGAAATACACTCCAAAATATCACCATGTTTAAAATATTCCTATTAAGATAGTTGACTTCACATAATATGAATTTGATATTCACAAGAAAAAGAATAATACTAAAAAGACAGGGTATTGTTCATTATAAAAATGAATACTATTAACACACACGGAAAATAAAAATAAGCGATTTTTATATTCCTGTCTATAATAAAGATCATTAGCCGCAGATAGACGCTATTGTTTGAAAAAAATTGATTCAAAACAATTTCCGCCATTGTCCACCTACTTCAAAACAATTAACATGTGATATCAACCATTAGATTTAGCGAAAATTTATTTTTTCTATAGATTATCAATTTTTACACTTATCGTTTCTCGAGATCTTTCGGCCATCTTCTGTAACGGCTATAATTATAGGCGAATTATCCTATGACCATCAGAGAGAGAGAGATTGAGATTTAAAAATATTTTTTTGACATCATACACAAGTCAATGGTGGTAATATAAAATAATCATAAAAAGGGATATGAAAAATATAAAATAAAAGAGTAAACTATATACAGTTATGTAGAGCCCAGGAGACAACGACAAAGAGTCCTCCTCCAGACAGTAAGTCACGTTCTCCCCTCATCTCAAGGCTCAGAAAGAACCTGTGAATTGATGACTTGGCAGTCGCGAGGATGGCGTCGTCATCCAGCCCTTGACCGAAGAGCCAGTAGCCCTACAGGTCAGGTGGTTGTTGTATGATGCTGAAGGCCTCCTGTATGAGGGGCCTGATGAAGCTGCAGGACCAATAGCGGTGGGCCAACGTCAGGTCACTAGAACCACAGGCGATGTAGGTCTCTCGAGCAGAGGCCGGATGTCCAGGATGGACCAAAGCTTCGCCTAGGTTGTCCGCCCGGTGGGACCCTAGGAGGTTTTCTTCAATCAGCCTATTGCAAAAGTGGGCCAACGCTATGGCGTTTGCAAGAGCGTATCGGGTCGGTCGAGTGAGCGGTGACACTGGGCCATCGAAGTCCCCAATACGTGCTCCTATCCACCGTGCAGCGGCTAGGAGGTCAGGTAGCCGGAGGAACCTGCATCCTCTGATTAAGGCGAGGTCTTTCAGCTGTTGTGTTGGAACTATCCGGTTGTCCAGCACCAGGAAGTCCGAAACTGCTTCCCATATTTTCAAGAGTCTACGACGTCGAGGTGAAAGCCATGTCCCGAATGGATGGGGAGTTAACCAGGCCCCACTATTAGTGAGCCAAGAGTAGGCGTTGAGACTTCCACGAAGCGAAGCTTGGACACCTTTCATACACGCCAGTCTCAGCTGTGTGCCGACGTAGAGGAGGCCGAAGCCACCCATGTAGACAGGACGTGTTAGAACAAGTGAGAGAGAGAGAGAGAGAGAGAGAGAGAGAGATGGTATAAGAGATCGGATAATGTGTCCATGATCATTTTTATTCGATTTCTCTACCTTCGTGGGATAGTTTGCTGTCAGATCCTGGGATCACTTGGCATTGGAGTCGCGTCATAGATTAGAATACCATAGTTAATTGGTCAATTTCAACAAAAGTCGTCGATCCCCATCAAGCCAATCAACCGATATAACCGAGAGAGAGAGAGAGAGAGATAGCGAAAATATCCCTCTCATATAGATTATTGATTTTTTAATTCATCGTCTTCCGAGAGTTCATAGCCACCTTCGGTAACGCCTATTCCAAATCAGACAATAAAGGCGGTGGCAATGGCAGACTATTGTATATAGACGTTAAACTGACGACCCATTAGAAACATTAGCTAAAGGACTGATAGATATGGTAATACTAGCCGAATGACCCGGGCAACGCCCGGGTTTTACCCGATTAAATGCTTTTATTCAAATACTATTCGTTACAATTATAAATTGGCCCCCTGGATATCATTCTTGTGAAACGTTCCGCTCCAAACTTTGTGTCTGAGAGGCGATATTTTTATAAAGAGATGATCTGGCTTTGTGTCTTCTGCTCGAATGAATGTTTTTTTGTTAGAATTTTGTTCCTGCATAGTAAAAATGAACTGGCTTCACCCGTGGTCTCTGCTTTTTGGAATTTTTCGGGATATAATTTTGTATCTGATAATCAAATATGATACAAAAATATTGTCATAATCATTTTCTGACTAAAAAAAAAACAACTATTTTTGCCCAGAACCTGTCAATTTCAATTTTTATTGGCTAAAAATGCGACAAATATCTCTTCCATATTTTTTCCTATGTCCTGTTAAAACACATTTTACATGTACATTAGGTCAGCTGATATTACCTCCCATCTTCACCGCTAGAGGCGCTGCTTGCGAGCGAAAGAGCAATTTTGCAACTCAAATTTGCAAATAACTCGAAGAATATTCGGGATAGAGACCTGAAATATTCAATATAAGTTTTTCCAGATTCTACTATACACACTGCTAAAATTTCAGTCATATTAGTTAGGTATTTTACGTATATTACGTAAAAGCATTCCATTCACAAAAGCAAACGATGACAGAATTGATGACTCTGATACTTGTTTATTTTAATAATAATATAAATGAGTTTTAAAAATTGTAAAAAAAAAATGCATCGGCCGGGAATCGAACCCGGGCCGCCCGCGTGGCAGGCGAGCATTCTACCACTGAACCATCGATGCTTATAAAAAAAAAATAGCCATATTTGGGTATTTTTTTATTCCATTCACAAAATCAAACGGTGACAGAATTGTTGATTGATTGTTGATTGATGACTCTGATACTTGTATATTTTAATAGGTCAAAGATAAGTAGAATGCTATTACAGTGAAAATATATAAGAAAGAAAAAAAAAGTGGAAACGCGAAATTATTATTTTTCAGAATGAAAATAAATAAGTTTAAATAATTAAATTATAGAAAATAAATAGATAAAAGGGTTGTAGATATATGATTGAAATGATAATATATTTTCGAAAGCCTCTAAATGTCATTTAAATGAATAAACTTTTTTTTATCATGTACTACTCTTTTTTAAAAATGTCAAGAGATAGTTTGAAGACCACAATTTTTTTATAATAACATTATTTTTATCCCATCATAATCAACAACAGGTCTCCAAGGATAAGTGTCATCTTTTTTTTTTTTTAGAAGACATTTATCCTTGGAGATTGTTGTTGATTATGATTGTGATCAAAGGATTCTAACCATTATTTTTATTTATAATTAAGTTTCATGTGCATTGATACACATAAATAGTTTTCACCATATATTGAATATAAATAACACACAATTTTATATTCGTGCTAATAAAAGATACGCAGCCCTTGATGCTTTGTTTAACTCATTTATATTTCCCATTATAAATGATAAAGTGAAAAACCTGTGCGCTGCGGTTTCATAAATATGCATTCCTAAAAAAAGTTTGATATGTTAGCAACAAATACAAATGAACCAATCAAATATCTTCATGTGGATGGGCGTTCCATTTAATTGACCAATAGGCCCCGTTTCATCTAACAAGATGGCCAATCAGGAAGTCTTTTCTTAAGAGTGACCTGGTCAGGACACCATTCTTTAAGTGTGCTCGTCTTTTAACCACAATGGCGAAGTTTTTGTTCGCTGGCAATCTTCAGCTAATCGGGGCTAAATCTTCAACCCCTTAGGCTATTTTTTTCGGTATTCCTGTAATTTTTCATTGAAATGTCTTCTTATAAGAAAATTGATGCTATATTTTCTTTACAGAAATAATAAGTTATTTAAGAATAGATGGAGTGATACAAAGGCACCAATGTTTTCAAACAAATGGTGAAGACATTGATCGAATTACTTGAATATAACTCATATAAATGTACATATATCTGAATTATACAAGTCCTTCAATCATTCCAAAGGACAGAAGGTTCTTGCAATGTCAATTAAATAGAAGATATGAGCTGTGATGATCCTCTTTTAGATATTATATTGAACCGAATAAAATAAATGAAGAACTTAAAGATCACATACAATCTCCATAGAAGAAATGATATTCTAGCATCTAATAATATAATGTATTGGAATTATCTTTAGAAGTGATGGAATATATGTGAAAGGTTTAACTATATCTATTTAAGGATACAAACTAACAACATTAACCATTCAATTAACTAACAGTGTGTGTAACTAGTGTGTGTCCACAATTAACTTAAGAAATCGAGATAATTATATGTGCATATCCTCTATTGGTCAATTAACTACCCACGTTCATCGTTGGCCAAACACTAGCTGCCCAATAGGTATTTATATATCTTTGGAAAGGACAACCATTAACCGCATTTTCTTTCAAATGTAAATTCAACAAAAATTGTATCGTAGTGGTTTTATTTCTTTTCTTATTTTTAACCATACCCTTCGGTGGTTGAGTAGAGCTTTCCTGGTTTTTATTATTCTACCTCTTTTTCTTTGACTTTACTTTCTATGAATTTTATATACTCATACAATTCCTGTTTCTCAAATTTGTAAAGCTCCCCCATTCTTTGGTTGGAGCATTTTAACATAAGACGAATAGTGTTAATAAAAACTTCTATATGAATTTTTCATATGTAAATACTCGTGTTTTTCAAATGATATCTTCATATTTTGTTTCCTTCTCGGAATTATCATACTAATCAGTATGTATGAGCTAATTGTCTTAATAAGGCTTACATGAATATATAACTTGTATTCCTACTTCTCCTTCAATGTCTTTCTCTACTGAGGGTGGGCTACATGGTCTCTCCATACTTCCTCCGCCATCCTCTTCATCTCTATATATAACCTGTATTGTTCTTATTAAATTTGGATAGCTTTTACTTCTTGAAATTATTCATCTTTTCAAATTCCATAGCTAATCCGTGTATAAGAGATAAATTTGAGAAAGCACAATAGTATTAATAAAAAAAAACATTCGGAAATTTATAATATACTATTCCCTGAACCCATCCTAAAGACTCTAAATAGAGAAATACCCTCTGAATAGCAATAATGAAATCAGATGCACGTCTGTTAACAATATCTACAGCTCAATAGATAATATTTGCTTTCTTAGTTATATATATCCCTGATTTCTATATTTTTTCACATTTATTCTTTCATTTGATATTCACGGTAGGATCAAATATTCCCGAACTTTTGAAAAATAGTAGATAAAACAACTTTTGAAAAATGTGTAAAATCAATTTAACTGTAGAGAACAAAGCCTAAACTATAATTTAATTTAGCAACGCCAGTAAATGCGCATGCGTAGTTATCATTTTAGGCATATTTTTGTTGTAAGTATTTAGCTCGCGTCGGTTTCTGCAATGTCATCATTTGAGCAAAGGGCAAATATTAAATTTTGTGTAAAATTAAAAAGGTCCTTCACAGAGACATTAGCATTAATGAATGAAGCTTATAAAGACGAAATATTGTCACGAACGCAAGTTTATTTCTGGTATAAACGCTTTAAAGATGGCCGTAAGAGCATCGCAGAAGATTCAAGGTCAGGTCGGCTATTGACGTCCACAACGGATCGCAATATTGGACAGGTACGTGATTTAATTGTTGCTGATAGAAAAATTACTATGGATAATATATCAGAAATACTTGGAATTTCGTATAGTAGTTGTCAAATATTATTGGTGAACATTTAAACATGACAAAACCTTGTGGTTATTTTGTCCCACGAAATTTAACAGATCAACAAAGAAAAACCAGATAATCAATTTGCAAATATTTAATTGAAACTGTAAATAATGATCCTGATTTTTAAAAACAATAATAACTGGTGATGAAACATGGTGCTTTCTTTTTGATCCACAAACCAAAAAACAATCACTCGAATGGCACACACCAAGTTCTTCTAAGAAGAAGAAAGTTCGTCTTGACAAGTCCATAGGAAAAGTGATACTTGTAGTTTTTTCGATTATCAAGGACTAGTCCATTATGAATTTATTGAAGAGGGGGTTACTATTAATAAACAGGCATACAAAGAAATACTTGTGCGTCTTCGTGATGCGATAAGAAGAAAAATAATTCAACTATTTAAATCAAAACAGTGAAAATTGCTACATGATAATGCCACTGCTCATAGAGCCATTATTGTTCAAGACTATTTAGCCAAACACTCTGTATCTGTCTTTCCGAATCTTCCTTACTCTCCTGATATCGCCCCATGTGATTTTTATTTCTTTCCAAAACTTAAAATGACGTTAAAAGGAAGGCGCTTTTCATCGTCATCAGAAGTAATTGAAAATGCGACGGTGGAGCTAAACAGGATTAGAAAAATTGACTTTGAACTAGCATTTCAGCAGCTTTTTTTCACGCTGAAAAAAAAATGGTAGACAACCAAGGCTCCTATTTTGAAAATTATTATGTTCAAATTACTATACTATGAATAAATAATTAATTAAAAAAAGGTTCGGGAACTTTTTGATCCTAACTTGTATATATATATATAAATATGAAAAAATAGTAAAAATGTGATATTGTACTGGGATAAGGTGCATAAAGTTGCACGATAAGGAGATGCCTTTTTCTTAATTTATGCACCTTATCCCAGTACATTATCACATTTGTACTATTTTTTCACATTGTGTAGCGTTCTCACACAATTCTGGCCTTAACTACCCGTTTCATGATTTTTCAGGATGCCTTAATGACCAATAATATCTTGTCGTTGAGGTACAGCTTGCACCACGCTGATGAGGGCCAACAGCCCGAAACGCGTCCGTGGTTAGCTTTTCTTGATTAATCCAGAATGGGTATTTGGCCAATTCTGGAATAATTAAAAATCAACGAGAATAGTTGATTTTATTCCGATAGATGGCGCAAGCCATCAGCAACTTTCAGTTGCACGATAAGGAGAGATGCCTTTTTCTTAATCTACAAATATATATATAGTGAAAATTCCCTAATTATATAATTTAAAAAATGAAAATGTTATATCTACACTCAGTAGATAGGCTTGTGATATCTATTTTTAAAAAGTTCTGTTGTATCATACATATAAAAGGAAAATTCTCTATATCCAAAAGTGGTGTATCTAATTGCTTCTTCGCTGGAGAAATTCTATCCCTTTAAAGCATTTCGTTGTAGCTATATGTTGTATATGTTGTAGATACGTTTTCTACAAAAGGTGTTTTTATTGAAAACTACAAATTAGTTTATTATAAAGAGAATTACTGAATAGAGTTTGTCGTTATAAAGAGAAAATTTCGTTTTAGATATTTCATTTTGAAAGCACCGAGGAATTTCTTAGTTATTGAGAAGAGTTTAGAAGATTTTAAGAACTTCATTAAATTTTTTATTTCGAGGAGACAGAAAATATTCTCGGTATAAAAGGTCTTCTAGATCAACACTCTTCTAGAGTGTTGGTAACCCTCCGTCAAGCTGATGTCCCAGGTCTGAATTTTCCTTTTCTAAGAATAGGACCTTACTCGTATAGTGAGACATTTCTTACAAATTAACAGGTTTCCATATTTTTGTATGGGTTTTACTATTTAGAAAGAATAACAACTCACGAAAGACCGCTTTAATAATTCAATACTCTTGGTCTCTGTTAGAAATAGTAGCTCAGCAGATGCTGAGGTTGTTTAGCTCAAGACGACTTTATTTACGACGCTAGTCTCTCAGGGATATTTGTTCGAAGATTCGCTCAATAGAGATTGGACTGTATATGATGCTCTGAACAATGTTATTTTTATATATAATATCTAATAATTTTCTACAAATTTTAATAAACCTTTTCATTCTCTCTTTTTTTGAGTGGGTTCCATGTTTCTTTATCGTGTTTTTCTATTTATTTTTCGATATCTTCCCCTCTACTCTACCAGTTTAATTATTCCTATCGTCCTCTTTCCATACACTTTACCTTTCATCACTTTCTTCAACAACTCAGTTTATCTTTATACACTCATTGACAAAACCTAAGTTGTACCTTTTACCATGTATATCGGGATTCAGACAATAACTCTGAAAGATATTACAGTGACCTTTATTGAAGATACACGAGATAACCAAGTATGAACAACTGTCCTCTTAAAAAAAAACAGACGACCGACGACATAAAAGTATAAAACTTCCTAGTGTATATATTACATACAAACCCCTTTTGTCTTTTTTAGTAGCTTTTTAATCTAAAGATACTTTTATATAAATGAAAACATGTCTAAAATAGAATTCTAAGACAAATCCCTCACACGATTAATGAATACAAAATGAAATAAAAACTTTTAGATTAAAAAAAAAAGAGCCATTAAGGATTGATATCGCTATCTTGTCAGGTAAGTAGGTGATGCTATAATCCACGGGGGGAAAGGACCCCCGGGGGTTATAGGAATATTAGGAAGAACTGGGGCGTTGGAACATGTTCGTGAGAGATGTAGTGGCCAGCTGCCCCAGTTCTTCTTGTAACTAGAGTTCTTCTCATTTCTAATGAATCTATTACTTCATCTCTTGATATTTCTACTCATTCAAATACAATTAAATATTTATGGCAACACAAAATTAATCAACAAATATTTACTAATTGATAAATATTGTGTGCAAAATATAATATAGACTTTATATATGAAATAATATTTTATTCATAGAAAAATTTACTCCCTCTTAAAATTATTATTTTTTTCAACATTCAATTGAAAGTTTTATTTCTACAGTGTACATCTCTTAAACTGTGCAATAAAACAGTAACGTTATTATATATATATATAACTTTCAAAAATCACGTTACAACTATATATTTTGAAGACAATATTTTGAAATAGTAATTTATTAAACGATATACCTTTCTGTGAAGAATTCTCTTACTACTTACACATACAAAGTCCTGTTTTAAATGGTGGAACAAATCCATTTTACAAAAAGAGTTTTCGTATTTTTAACCATAGTGTTGGGAAGCTATGAGAGAGGGAAATGAATACAGTTTTTGTTTTCGTGGAACTGGAATAATTTTATGTAAAAGTAGCAAGAGTAATGATAAGAAATCATCGATATATATCATTACTTTATTTATTTATTTTTTTAGTGTGACTTAGACCGCTATGTCCCCCTAGGGACACTTGCACTTTAAAGGTAAACAAAACGTTACTATAAGACCGCAGACCCGCTGGCGATTCTCCATCAAACTTTGCAGCGCTGGCAGAGGCGATATGTTCTTTGTACATAGTATGATGTATATAAATTATTATTATTTATAAAACTTGAAATCAATAGGGATTCGATATTAAATATTATCATTTTAATGTACACTTACCTGCTTAGAAAGAATTGCCACGATATAATACGAATCGCATCTGAATTGACCAAGAAAATTTCAAGTTTTAGGCGGACATAAATATTGACTTCGAATTACATATTTATGTTTTTTTTTTTGCACCAAAAATATATCATCTATCTAAAATTATTTTTTCTAATGACAGACAAAAGAGAAAATTACAAAATCCCGTTAAAATAAACAGGTAAATATGAAATAATTTTCTCTTCTTCTTCTTCTTTCTTATCTCAAAGCCATAATCATGGTGGGTAGTTAGCGACTGCTTTTACTGTAAGCGCACCACATGTCTACACATGTGAAAAGCAGTTCGACTTTGCACTTACAAATGTGCCAGAGCCCCGTTTGGTTACTTGCACTCGCTGGTGGGATTGGACTTTTGCAAGAATCGGGGGCCATTGGAGCATTTTTTTAACAGAAAAAAGTATCCAATGCGGGAATCGAACCCGGGTCGTAGTGGTCGAAAACCAAACGGTTTAACCAGCCTTCCACCGACCCCCATGATTTTCTGATATACCAGGTCTATTAGTATGAAACGCGAAAATTTTCAGTGAATTCAAAAGTTCACCAATTCCATACAACAAAATATTTTTTATTCAAAGTAACTGCCCTGATTAGCTATACACTCGGACCACTTTTCAGGCAATTTTCGAATTCCTTGTCTGAAAATTTCTATTCCTTTTGAGTCGAACCAGTCAACAAGTCATTTTCGGAGTATGTCTGAGTTCGTGAATTACTGTTTTTTTTAGGGCGTGTCCTAAAGATGTGAAAAGATGGTAGTTCGACGGCGCTAAGTCTGGTGAGTACGGCGGGTGGGGTTAGAGTTCCCAGCCCAAGTCTTTTATGGTGTTTTTGACCACCTTAGCGTTGTGGGCTGGAGCGTTGTCATGCTGCAGTATCAGGTTGTTGTGCTTTTCACGCCATTCCGGTCTTTTTTCATTCAACGCCTCTCTCAAACTGTGCATTTGTTGTTCGTAGCGACTAGTATTGACCATTTTGCCAGGTTTCAGGAGCTCGAAATATACTACGCCGGTCTGGTCCCACCATATGCAAAGCATTGCCTTTTTCCGAAGCGATTGGGCCTAGGCGTCTGTTTTGGAAATTGGCCGGGCAGGCCCCACGACTTTTGGCGCGTAGGATTGCTGAAGTGGATCCATTTCTCATCAGAAGTTACGATTCGGTGCAAAAATGACTTCTTTTCATGCCTGGCGAGCAGCCCTTCGCAGGTTACCAGACGCCGTTATTGCTGCCTTTCGCTCAACTCGTGGGGGACCCATCTGGAAAGCCTTTGGGTCATTCCGAGGCTGTTTAAACGTAGAGAAACAGCACCTTGAGACACCTGGAGCTGTTTTGCGAGTTTCTCCTGCATTTGGGTACTGTCCTCATCCAACAAAGCTCGCGGTTCAGCGTCCTCGAACTTTTGGGGCGGTTTTCCACGTGGTTCATTATCAAGTTCAATATCGCCACTTTGTAATTTTTTAAACCACCTGTAACACTGCGAATTGCTCAGAGCGTGGTCGCTGTAAACTTCCTCGAGCATTCGGTGGGCTTCAGTGGCACTTTTCTTCCAGTTGAAAGCGAACAACAAAACTTCCCGCAAATGGGCACTTTTGGGCTCGGAAATCGCCATTTTCCACAGGCTCCAGAAAATCTTCACGATTCGAATTTTTCTAAAACTGCACGCATGCTGATGCCACGTGAGTCAAAGAACAAAACGCCTACAACAGCGCCACCGTCGGCTCAAATAAAGTTGCACAGCGGCCTCTGGCCCCCATTTTCGCGTTTCATACTAATAGACCTGGTAGAAACATCGACTAAAATATATACTATAAATTTATCCTTATTTATAAGTAGAATAGAAAATTATAATAACGAAATCAAAAACTGTATTTTTGCAGGGTATTTATAGCGATGATAAATGGCTTAAAACTATGACATTAGGTCACGAAAAACACGTTATATGGAGGATATTTCTATAACCATTTAAAAACAACTTATCAAGTGGTGAGCATACTGTTCATTTGGCCCTATATTTCTGAGTTATCTAGGGCTGTGTTCTGTGCTGTGATTACAAATGGTGACTATTTCTGTCCAACTGGCCCTGTATATGCCGCTATGTAGGACTGTGTTCTATAATGTTACAAAATGTAGTTACTATTTCTTCCCAACTGCCCCTATATTACTGAGTTATGTGGAACTGGTCTGTGCTGTGGCTATATGTGACAATCATTTCTGTTCATCTGGCCCTGTATTTCTGAGTTGTGTAGGGCTGTGGTCTGTGCTGTAACTACAAATGGTGACTATTTCTGTCCAACTGGCCCTGTATATGCCGCTATGTAGGACTGTGTTCTATAATGTTACAAAATGTAGTTACTATTTCTTCCCAACTGCCCCTATATTACTGAGTTATGTAGGACTGTGTCTGTGATGTGACAATATGTGCCAATCATTTCTGTTCATCTGGCCCTGTATTTCTGAGTTGTGTAGGGCTGTGGTCTGTGCTGTAACTACAAATGGTGACTATTTCTGTCCAACTGGCCCAGTATATGCAGCTATGTAGGACTTTATTCTGTACTGTAACAAACATGTAGTTACTATTTCTTTCCAACTGCCCCTATATTACTGAGTTATGTGGAACTGGCCTGTGCTGTGGCAATATGTGCCAATCATTTCTGTTCATCTGGCCCTGTTTTTCTGAGTTGTGTAGGGCTGTGGTCTGTGCTGTGACTACAAATGGTGACTATTTCTGTCCAACTGGCCCTGTATATGCAGATATGTAGGACTGTGTTCTATACTGTAACAACATGTAGTTACTATTTCTTTCCAACTGCCCCTATATTACTGAGTTATGTGGAACTGGTCTGTGCTGTGGCTATATGTGACAATCATTTCTGTTCATCTGGCCCTGTATTTCTGAGTTGTGTAGGGCTGTGTTCTGTGCTGTGGCAATATGTGACAATCATTTCTGTCCAACTGGCCCTGTATATGCAGATATGTAGGACTGTGTCCTATATTGTAAAAACATGTAGTTACTATTTTTTTCCAACTGCCCTTATATTACTGAGTTATGTGGAACTGGCCTGTGCTGTGACAATATGTGCCAAGCATTTCTATTCATCTGGCCCTGTATTTCTGAGTTGTGTAGGGCTGTGGTTTGTGCTGTGGCAATATGTGACAATCATTTCTGTCCAACTGGCTCTGTATATGCCGCTATATAGGACTATGTTCTATAATGTTACAACATATATGTAGTTACTATTTCTTTACAACTGCCCCTATATTACTGAGTTATGTGGAACTGGCCTGTGCTGTGACTACAAATGGTGACTATTTCTGTCCAACTGGCCCTGTATATGCCGCTATGTAGGACTGTGTTATATAATGTTACAAAATGTAGTTACTATTTCTTTCCAACTGCCCCTATATTACTGAGTTATGTGGAACTGGCCTGTGCTGTGACTACAAATGGTGACAATTTCTGTCCAACTGGCCCTGTATATGCCGCTATGTAGGACTGTGTTATATAATGTTACAACATGTAGTTACTATTTCTTTCCAACTGCCCCTATATTACTGAGTTATGTAGGACTGTTTTCTGTGATGTGCAAATATGTGCCAATCATTTCTGTTCATCTGGCCCTGTATTTCTGAGTTTTGTAGGGCTGTATTCTGTGCCGTGACAACAAATGGTGACTATTCTTGTCAAACTGGCCCAGTATATGCAGCTATGTAGGACTATGTTCTGTACTGTAACAACATGTAGTTATTATATTTTCCCAACTGCCCCCATATTACTGAGTTATGTCGAACTGGTCGGTGCTGTGGCAATATGTGCCAATCATTTCTGTTCATCTGGCCCTGTATTTCTGAGTTACGTAGGACTTTGGTCTAGGCTGTGGCAATATGAGGTGACATTCCTGTTAATCTAGCTCCTTATCGCCAGTTAAGCATCAGCTCAACATGATAATTAGTGTGACATAACTGAAGCGATAGATTAGCTGCTGGTTAAAGAACTCCTTGTGGTCTCAATATATACCAATGTTATGGCCAATATAGCTCAAATTTCCTCCCATAAACAGCAATATCTACTATTGGGTATCTTGTTTGATCTTTCAATGGGCTTTCCTTTTCCTCTCTATTCCGGGTTTAGTTCCTGGATTCCTCGATTCCATCTAACTTTCCGATAAACCATGCAGTCAACTGCAACGGCCATTCGAACAGTTTCAAAAAATTGGAACACATCACTTATAAATCTTACATTGGTAGTTGAACAATTATTATTTCTCACAGTAAGTATCATTATATTGTGTGGCGAAGAAATAATTTATTATTTAATATAATTATTCAATGAAAATATTTGGAAACAGATTTAATTTAATAATCTATATATATAAAAAATGAATGTATGTCTGTTTGTTTGTCCTTTATGCCTGACCAAACCACTCATTGGATCGCCATGAAACTTTGGGAAGTTATTTAGTATAGTACTGGGAAGGTTTCTAGCAAATAAAATTTTTGAAATAACTTTTCGCCTAGAAATAATCAAGATAAATATTCTAATTTATCTGTTATAATTCAACAATCTGCTCTAAATATTATCATGATGATACGATGATTTTGTAATGTAGAAAATTAGGAAAGACAAAATTCAGGATGACACGGCAATTTATTTGAGACAAGAATAATGATACAATTCAATGGCAAGATACTATTCCTTTAACTTCCAATTACCGAGGGAACCAATTAATATTGATTTTATTCAACTTATCGAGTATTTTTTCAAGGGACCGGGAAAAAATGTTCACTTTATCGAGATATTCGTTAAACAAACCTTTACTCGGGTAAAACCCGGGCGAAGCCGGGCGGGTCCGCTAGTTAAATATAAAATAATGATCGAAATATTTCTTTGCGTGCTTGCTCAAGATTCTCTAGCTGTAGATAGGGTTGTTGTTTGTTAATAATTGTCGACTAGTCATACTGACGTCATCAATAAATACTTTCAAATCCCCAGATATACAAAGGCTTAAATTTCTACGCTACAATATTTACCTAGAGGTTTGAATTTATCATTGAGAACTAAATTTCAGACTTTGCAATTTATAAAATATTTCTGAACAAGGGATTTTGATATAGACGCTACAAAATCGATTTGCAATTATGTGTATACAATATTTACAACATATATCGGTGGTTTAACGTTCTGTAAACTCCTCCGCACACACTCTAGTCTAAAACAATGAAATATTACGTTAGGGTGAGTAAAAACATACGTATAACGACAACAACAAAAAACAAATGCAATATTTTAGAACGGTTTGATAGAATATATTGGCAAAATTGCTGGGATAATTCACTGGCCCTCCCCATATTTTTTACATTGCTGTTAAGACAGTAGAAAGTTATTTTATTTGTGAAAATGACATTTTCAGTTAAATAGTTCAATATTGTTTATATCTCATAAGAGGTGGTATTCACCGCGAGAGTGTCGAAATATAATTTAGTTAGGGTTTTAAAAAATGTCTGAAATTCTGAAATAGCCAATACTGTATGAAATATATAGGTTAAATATATTTAACATGAAATCAAATATTAAAAAGTATATATTATCTTAGAATCTCTTTCAAATATCTATTGCTGATACGATTTTTCATATATATTATTGGTATGAACGAGCAGGTTTCTGAATTTTCAAGAAGGAGAGAGAAAGAGAAGATATTAATTTTCAATTTTGAGTCAATTCCTGCTGCAAAGAGTTCTTGCTATCACGTTACGTCGTTGTGTCTGAACAAGCCAGTTGCTGGTTATTTTTCGGCTCGAAGGTGGCAATCCAAGTTAACTGTCATTCTAACCGAAAAGAGTGTTCTGTTTGAGTCTTGAATAGTTATCCCGCCAACCAAATATCGCGTGAAGAATGTAGTGGCGTTTTTAACATAATTGTTAGCTGCGCCGAGGTTCGGAGAGGTCAGCTGCATGCTGGCAATGGAGCTTGCAGCAATCCAACCTTGAATAGACCGTTAATCCGGCTACAGTTTCGTCAACCACACAAGACTTCTGCCATGCTTCAATTAGGTTCTTTCTCTTCTCTCCGTCGTCTCGTACACAGCCTGGTCTGTACCACTGATGGTCAACCACATAGGGATATCTGCCATGCTTCAATTAGGTTTTTTCTCTTCTCTCCGTCGTCCCGTACACAACCTGGTCTGTACCACTGTTGGTCAACCACATAGGGATATCTGCCATGCTTCAATTAGGTTCTTTCTCTTCTCTCCGTCGTCCCGTACACAGCCTGGTCTGTACCACTGTTGGTCAACCACATAGGGATATCTGCCATGCTTCAATTAGGTTCTTTCTCTTCTCTCCGTCGTCCCGTACACAGCCTGGTCTGTACCACTGTTGGTCAACCACATAGGGATATCTGCCATGCTTCAATTAGGTTCTTTCTCTTCTCTCCTCTCAGACCTATTTTGTAGATAACTGTGGGTGCTAGGCTGTTGAGATGTAAGATCTGGTTGATGTATTGCCAGTATAAGACTGTTGTAAACTGTGGGTGATTTCTTTTGAGATGTAAGATCTGGTTGATGTATTGCCAGTATTGGACTGTTGATAACTGTGGCTAATGGGCTGTTGAGATGTAAGATCTGGTTAATGTATTGCCAGTATTGAACTGTTGTAAACTGTGGGTGATTTCTGTTGAGATGTAAGATCTTGTTTATGTATTGCCAGTATAGAACTGTTGATAACTGTGGGTGATGGGTTGTTGAGATGTAAGATCTGGTTGATGTATTGTCAGTATTGGACTGATGATAACTGTAGGTGCTGGGCTGTTGAGATATAATATCTGGTTGATGTATTGCCAGTATTGGACTGATGATAACTGTAGGTGCTGGGCTGTTGAGATATAAGATTTGGTTGATGTATTGTCAGTATTGGACTGATAATAACTGTAGGTGCTGGGCTGTTGAGATGTAAGATCTGGTTGATGTATTGCCAGTATTGGGCTGTTGATAACTGTGGGTGATTTCTGTTGAGATGTAAGATTTGGTTGATGTATTGTCAGTATTGGACTGATGATAACTGTGGGTGATGGGCTGTTGAGATCTAAGATCTGGTTGGAGTATTGCCAGTATTGGGCTGTTGATAACTGTGGGTGCTAGGCTGTTGAGATGTAAGATCTGGTTTATGCATTGTCAGTATTGGGCTGTTGATAACTGTGGGTAATGGGCTGTTGAGATGTAAGATCTGGTTAATGTATTGCCAGTATAAGACTGTTGTTAACTGTTTGTGATGGGCTGTTGAGACGTGAGATATGGTTGATGAATTGCTAGTATAGGAATGTTTATTTAAATAGGTTATGTGCTTGTGGTCAAATTCAAGAATTAATTGTCCCATTTCCAGGGCATTGGACTGTTGATCTTCCTCTTTTTTTCCACGTCATTTGTAGGATATTAGAGAACAAACCTGTTAAAATAGCAGAAAATTCCAGAACTATTATTCACCTTCTAAACATATTTAGAAAACAATGTTAGATATATCATCTAGAAACACAAAACATATTTTTCGATTATATAATTGTATTATTTACATAACTTTCAAGTTACACTATATGATAATACGCATAAATGAGAAAGACAAATATTTTTAATTGTGCGCGTAGTGATGAAATCACATCCAAAGATCTCGACAAACGACAAACAGACCCTAATAGTGTGTTGACGCAACATAGCGCAGTAATTGCATGTCATTAGAATATGACACCACACCTCACCTGACAATGCTCACATTCCCAGAACCTTACTCTCTGGAACTTCCAAATATCATAGAAAAGAGATAGTTTATGTTGTGTGTGTTTAATAAAGTAAATAATTCTAATTATAAATCATCTCGATATTATAAATAACATATTTATCAGCCTAGCTATGTGTATCGCTAGCAATATCAACGCTGCCTTTTGAAAACTAAATCGATTTATACTGAATATTCATACTGACCTTATACTAAGTAATATATCGTTTTTGTTGACTCCTTTATATATATATATCTATAGCTCTAGAAGAGTTTTCTTTAAATACACTTACCCTGAATTGTAGTCAATAAATGCATACCTCACCAACCGATAATTAAAATTAAAACGATATAATAAAATTAGCCTAATGCAAAGAGATTAATCAGGCGAAACCGTCTGTAGGTTTTACCACTGATGATTGGTAAAAAGCAGATGGGACAAATACCAATTCTCTACAGCCAAATAGGATCAGCAGTTCTTGAAATACAGACTTAAATCTGGTCAATTACGGTCAATGATCTTTTAGATTTTTGCAAGGTTTGTCCACTATGTGCTAAGAGTAGCTCTCATCCTGAAACTCCAAACCACATCATTGACTGCATTACCATCTAATGGCGAGCTCTACTCAGCCCCTTTCCAACACCATCAAAATTCTTAAGAAACAAAACCTCGATACCCTTACATGATTGAGTGGATATGTGGAAGAATCACGAAGAAGTCCACTGATGAACTATGCTATCCCATTCAAAATATTTCATCTCTCTTTCATTACAGCGTGATATTCGTAGTAAGAGTTTCAATTTTCACAAAAATTTGCCTTAAATATTGTGTTTATTGATAGCACACAGCTTTATTTAAAATGTTCCATGCTTCTATTCCCTTACATAAATTCACTGTATCAAAATATTTCAAATTGTGGTGGTAAAAAAGGAGTTGATTAGATCACAGAGGTTCCGACAAGTGGAAAGGTTTGTTTTGAGGTAAGATATATATCTTTAAACATAAATAGATCCGCAAGTCCATTAAGCTCAGAATGGAGACGTCCGGCCTTGACCACTGCTGGTCTTATCATCGTGAATGACCTTCGACCACTACAGCTCCCTCGTACAAACTCGACGTTCATATATTCACAAACACCTTTATCTTAGAACCTCTTCGTATAGATTCTCTGATTTGTAGTAGATTGCATTTTTACCATTTACTTCATTTTTCAAATAGTCGCTGAAGAAGTTTAATCTGTTTTCAATCTTTTTCTCCTTTCTCTACTTGCTTCTTCAAGAAAGTTAGATATAATAGGTAAGAACTACATGAAAACTTTCTCCATTGATTATTAAAATAGTAATGAAAATTAAGGAGAAAAGATTTTTATTCAGATAAACGTGTGACAAGCTTTCGGGCAGTCACGCCCTTCAACAGGTAGCAAACTAAGGTAACAAAAGACTTTATAATAAGCAGCAAACATAAATATAAATATGATTTATAAAATACTTTATATAGGAATCTATTCGAGGTATATTTGCATATGTGATGTATATAGTACGGCGAAAATACAATTCAAGTTCAAATTTGCATATCTAAATTACTGATATATGACAACTACGTAAAGCATGCTAATCGTGTAATGTTAAAAAATTAAAAACGATACAAATTGCAGAATGGCTATGGTAAAACATGAATTCGGGAAAGTAACATGAATCCGCGCTAAAAAACTAAAATCTACGATAGAGTTCTCAAAACGCGTATTCATGGCCATATGCTACTATTACGGAGTCAAATTACCAGAAATCAACTGTTCAACCCGCCATCAGCGGCCGCACAAGACCAATAGACGGGGGGGGGGGGGGTTATCCGTTTTTTAAGTTACTACATATATCATGATATTGGTCAGGTAAATCAATATGACGATTAATACTGTTTTTGGAAATGGATAAAATGGCCTCTATGATTAATCTTTGGTGTTTACTGGGAATGTTAGTGTATAGGGTGGTGGGAGAAGCCAGATTGAAAGAATGGCCAGTATTAAGTGTGTAGTCGTATATGAGGGATCTGCTGTCTTTATTATTGATACATCTACCATGTTCGATCATCCTGATGGCCACGGACCTACCAGTCTCACCTACGTAGGTTGCACTACAATCGTTGCATGAGACCGAGTAGACCGAGCCACCCGATAATCGAACACTGGTAGGTCTCTGTATGCGGGTAATGGGGTGTCTGAGAATGGTGGCCAGGCTTTTATTATTTTTAAAATAGGTATTGATGCCATGGGATTTAAGCATGCGGGCTATGGTAGCGGATTGTGGTGAATAAGGCAAAATGCAGGTGTTTCTATGAGGTATAAGGGGTTTCAAACTAGCAGGGTTGTATTGGTATTTGTGTATGAAATGGCGAGGGTATTGGGAGAGGGCAAGCTTATTTATTTATTTATTGCGTATGATATTGTTTTTTACAGCACAATACAACAATGTTGGCAAGTCTCCCTAGAGTGGAATGTCGAGGTGACGAATCCACTCCAGGGCCTCCTCTGTGCACCGGTGGATATCCCCAAGTGTTCCCTGGAAGAATCTTCGAGGACAGTCCCTTAGGATATGGTGCATTGTTTGTATTTGTCCACAGTCGCAGTTCTGGTCTGGGCTCATGTTCCACTTATTTAGTAGGTAGTTGCATCTACCAGTAGAGGTCCTGATTCTATAGGGCAAGCTGTTTTTTGATGTTGGAGAATTCTATTGACCTACATCAAAAAACAGCTTGCCCTCTCCCAATACCCTCGCCATTTCATAATCTAAATAAAAATCTTTTCTCCTTAATTTTCATTACTATTTTATATAATAGGTGGTAAGTTCAGTATTTTCGTAGTGAATGGCCTTGAATTATGTCACAATGACGATGGTGGACGAAATCACGTTTTTTAAAAAATATTTAACAAGTTATGAAGATATATGTGAGGCTATCACTTTTTATATACAAATATAAATAATTACATCGCTAGTAAGGATAAAAATACCCGATATAATTGTTTTGCAGCTTATCATCCTAGTTAAGTTATATAATCCTAAAGAAAGAGACGTCAATTTTCTAAGACCTTCTCGGAGTTGTTAAACCTTAATTATCTAATTCCAGGATAACTATCTCTTAAAGGTACTTAGGAATGAGGACATCAAGACAATTCCAGAGCCAAATGTGTTTTTTATTCTTTCAATGGAGATCTCCGAGGAAACATTATTAGGTCAGACCCGCAAGCTTCTTACATTTGAGATTGTTAAAGTTGATATACCTTGACACCAAACAGCCTGGGTTAATTGAGCTCCTAGCAACAGGCTCTCTCTTTCCTTTTACATGGACAATGTGCTAGATATTGGATTATGAGGATGGACAACTATCGACGCATAAACACATATATTGTATCGATAGGAAATAGAATTCTTCATTTTTCCCGGATTCCAGGGAAAAACAAAAATTGGCAGTTTTATATTGCCTATTAAGGTAAGAAATCAAATATTTTCTAAATGAGAGATTGGCATACCTGTACTACAGGTAACTGTAAAGTAGAATATATCGTTAAAAATAAAAAAGAAGATGAAAAGAAGACACGCGGTGTTTGTTGTATCTCCACCACGAAATGAATATAACTGAATACATATTTTTCTTATCGATACGACCACCTCTTGGAATGTATGGGAGCCTCAAGACAGGACCTATATTCCAACTCTACCAAGATTATGAATTTTATCATCTATGAATTTAGTCTTCATGACCTTGTGTATAATTATATAATAGGATAATAAAAATAATAACAAAAACGTTTATATAAAAGGGCGTACCTGGATCTGTAAAGAAAAAAACAATTTTTTCTCAAAATATTTCGAGAGATTGCTCCCTCTAATCAATGTATTGCACAGTAAACTTAATTTTAAAAAAAGGTAAGTTTACTGTGCAACAAATTGATAAAAAGGAAACAATCTCTCGAAATATTTGGAAATTTTTTTTTCTTTACAGATTCAGGTACGTACTATTATATAAACTTAATTGATGGATCGCCTTTTGTCTCAAATAACAAAAAAGTTATTGATACTTTATATCATTGCTTGCTCTTTTTTCTTGGACACCGAAATGAGCTTATCCAAGACGAGATGTCTTAATAAGAAACTTTTTATTTGTAGATTTATATTGTTACGATGAATTTGTGGCAAAATGCAAGCCATAATTTTAAAAAGGCATCTTATGATCGTACAATTAAAAGTTATTGAAAGCTTTCGCCATCTGTCAGAATAAATGCCATCTAATCCTTGATTTTTAGTTATTACAGACTATTGGTTAATTACCCTTTCTCTATAAGACATTATTTTCTTAATTTTTCCAATGTTCCCAGTGAAATTTCACTTTTGTACTATTTGTTCAGAAGTTATCATACCACGAAATTCTAAAAAGATAAAAATCGATCGCAGTTTAATACTGTAAATTTCTGGCATCCAGCTACTGTTCGAGACTAGTATTTAAAGTATCAACGTGGAAAGCAGAAAGTCAGAATTCAGAGTCATAGCAATATAATAAATAGCAATAATAGATTTCTCTCATAATCTCATCTGTGTGTGGTTGAAATGTAATTTTGTATTTCTGAAGACTTAGGTATCTTCTCTTTAGGAATTTTTAATAGTCTATCTCTCTAAACCTTTCATCCAAACAGCTACTGAACTGATATTACAAATAGATAAAGCATTCATAGGCCAGTGAAACATAGAAAAATGATGTGTCAATCTCTTTGACTTGTAACTTGAATGAGCATGTAAAGCTCTAATTTCTGTCCTTTATTGTGAAGCCGGCTGCAATTAAAACCGTTATGGTTCGTTTTGTTTAGAATATCATTACCGCATAATTAACGTAT
Organism: Cordylochernes scorpioides; assembly: GCA_030710605.1. Classification (NCBI taxonomy): domain Eukaryota; kingdom Metazoa; phylum Arthropoda; class Arachnida; order Pseudoscorpiones; family Chernetidae; genus Cordylochernes; species Cordylochernes scorpioides. The sequence continues at coordinate 23,638,101 of CP092872.1, forward strand.
TTTATGCAACACTCTTTCTTTTAACACTCTTAGTAGATTTCAGAAACCTTTATATATCGAGAAAAACTAGAATGAAGGTCACTAGGTAATCCCAGAGACCCACTCAGGTATCTTACAATCTACAGTAACTACAATAGATACCATAGATATGTATATGTCAATCTGACAGTGTAGAACATTTATGGAAGATGTTAGTCTAAGTTGGTCCGGTCGGTGACTATACAACACAGCGCTTGTTATTGGCTTCTACTTTTCGGATGAAATTTTCAGACAGCTTGAATACCATTCAATTTCATAATTTCATATTTGATCCAAAATGTTGTATAACATGTATAGCAATTGAATTTTTTTTTCTTGATATATCAAAATATCTATCTATATCTATTCAATAGTTATTTAATTAAAAAGGCATATATTGGACCAAAAAATAATTTATTTTACCAATATTTCAGCTGGCTGAACGCCAACCTTTATCAAGGTGTTATAACATTTTAAAGTCTGTCAACAACAAACTCAGCGCCACATAACGTCAACAGCATTAAGTTTTAAAAAATATATTTTGTTATATTCAATGGGGAGAAAATTTGATAAATAAATTTATATTATGAACAAAATAAATTTTGCAAAATATGGGTGTGAATATTTTGAAAATTAACAATAACGCCTATTTTATATTTTAAAATTATTTGTACTATGTGTAAAAAGATTTTTCGTATAAAAATAAATAAAAATAACAAAATATATATAAAAGAAATGTTAAACTAAAATTTTTACTGAAAACACAAAGCGTAAAAAATATTTGAAAAGTTGGTTGAAATAAAATTTTAAAAAATTTAAATGTAAAATTGTGAGATTCAGCCAGCTGAAATATTGGTAAAATAAATTATTTTTTGATCCAATATATGTCTTTTAAATTAAAGATTTATCTATGGAGAGAGATTACTCTATTTTCAAAACTATTCAATAGTATTTCTACAAATTTTATGATAATTATAAGAAATAGGAATATTTGCGATTTACTTAATAAAAATATTTGAAAATCTTACGCAATATGTTTCTTTATTACGAAAATACTACGAGCTTTGAAGCTCTCGCTCTTCAACAGGAAAAAATATAATCTAAGAGTAAGTAGATTATAATTCAATGCCTGTTGAAGAGCTCGAAAGCTTAAAGTTTTTTAACAATAAAGTAACCTATTGCGTAAGGTTTTCGAATATTTTTTATATAACAATAATCCTCAATAATGTGAAGAGAGAGAGATAGATTATCTTTATTTTAGAAGATTAATATTTTAAATATTTTATATAAAAACGCCCTTTATTTTTAGTATATAGATGTGAAGATTATTGATGTGAGAAGATTAAAAATATTTGGAAAGGCTTGGTTTTAATAGGCAGTGACTTTCACAGCTTTTCCGCCAATTTAAACTAACAGATCTTAAATTATTGTATCGTTTATTCTGCGTATATATAGTCTGTACTTTGTATTTTTTCTTTTAATTGGTGTTTAAAGACACTATGGAAAGAGGCTAGCCCACAAATAGAAAAGCCTGTTTACATACACAATCTCACTTTTCCTTCTCTCTATTTAAAAATGATTGTATATATACTATATCTCATTTGAATTGCATGTCACTCAGCCGGAATGAATTTCGACAAGACCTTATATAACAGAGTAGACGTGATTAAGAAACTAGAGAGACTTAGAGAACCAGCTGGATACAGACCACTAGAACATTTACCGACCTTGGTTCATCCAGATACCTTTTTACCAAGAATGGTATTCCTTGGAAAATCGATTCAATATTATCAACAAGCAATCCAGGTCCAAGTTTCTTGCACCAATTTTATTTCTCTAGCTTTTGGACTTACATGCCCTTCAACAGGAGCACCTAGAAGTATGACTTCCAGATAACTATACACGCCGACAACATCATCTATGACGAATTCAGATTAAGGCCAGCATGTACCATGGCTAAGAGGTGAGTCTTGAACTGATAAGGGCCATAGCCCAAAACCATGTTATACATATTGGATTTGTCAAAATTTGTAAATGCTAGTGTTGTAACAAATGAAGACATTAAGAGGTGAATATTACTTTTCACAAATAAATCAAACTTCTACTGTCTTTACAGCGATGAAAAATATTGGGAGGTCTTGGCTCAACAGTGGTAAACCCTCCCAGCGGTTTCGCCAATTTAATCTACCAGATCGCTTCTGTATAGCTCTTATACTGTATTGGATTATTCTGCTTATATATTCCACATTGAAGGGTGGAATATTAGAAATGGTATTTAAGCAAACTATTGTGTTGTGTCCCATCCATTTATCTTCACCCGTATGTCCTGCGCAGGGATGTGATAAACAAGATTGTTTTAAAGCAATTTTAAAGGAAGATCTGCCCCTTCTGGTACAAAATTAATTTGCCGGCTATTTTAGGTTCATTAATAACTTATCATTATTCTTATAACTGGTTCTTCCATTAATGAGAAATCGTGATCTCTTCGAGGACTCTTCTCCGTTTCCTTCTGTCTCCTATCATCTCATTAGTTTCTTCCAGGGTCGGTCTGGTGATTTGTTCGTCATTCCTTCTTTTTCTGGGTCTACCTATATTTATCCTTTCTCTTATAACAATATCTTTTACGCATTGAAACTATCAAAAGCTAATTTTCTTTTTTCAAAAAGAGCAAACATCCTTATTTCTTTACAGCGATGAACAAAAAATGTTGGAAGAGAGGTCCTAGCTTATCAGTTCTGAACCCTCCCAGCAGTTTTGATAATCTACCCTATACCGCTTTTTAGAAATCAACTATTGTATTGGACGATTATGCTTGAATATCCGACACTGTAGAGGGAATCTTGGTCATACTACTTGTAGTAGTTATGCAATATATGTATGTGCACATTAGCTTTGAGTACAGTATAATTATATGTACATATTTGCATCGAGCAATGCTCTTCCGCGCAAACAACTCAATCAGGTCAGTTGGATATGAATTGAATATAAGTTAACAATGTGCCATCTGAATTCAAGACACGAGAGCATTAAGCACGAATTCTTCAATAAAGTAAACATCCTACTGTTCTTACTTAAAATATATATATATATTGGAAGGTCCTGGCTCATCAATGGGAACCCTCAATGTCTTTTTCAATGGTCTTCTCCGGGAACTGCCTTTAAATTCTGATAAAGTGACCAAATATATCAGATTGACACTTTCTTCAATGATAGGAATCAATCTTTTCTTCAATTTTAATTCATATAAGATGATCACATGGGTTCTCCTTGAAGAGAGTAATTTTTATTTGATAATATCCATTAATTGATTTAACATCTAATCAATTTATTAATTTCACATTGATAATGGGTAAAATATTTTCACTATTATGTTTCAAAAATATGTAAAAAAGGTTACTTACTGTGAAAGGACTTATTGTAAAAAAACTGTATGATATAATTTTTATATAATACTATATGAAAAAAATGAGACAAATGTAAAGATTAAGAAAGGCTTTCTATATATGAGAATTAAGAGCATTTACTCCGATTTTCTCTTCATTTTTACACAATTCAAACAACATCTTACTGTCCTTATGACTTAGAAATAAACTCATGGACAAAAGGGAGAGGAATGTATTTGATGTCGCTGATCGTTTGCCTTTTTATTAAAAGAGACAAAAGCAATTTTGTTCACACTTGGTTATCTTATGTGTTTTCAATAAAGGTCCCTGTGAATCAAATATCTTTCAGTTATTGTCTCAATCCGAAAATACATGCTAAAAGGTACAATTTCCTTAAATTTTGTCCATGAAGAGGAACCATTAGCGTGATGAACCCTACCAGTGGGTTCATCATTTGTGAATCTAACAGCCCGCTCTAGTATAGGGCTATTCTTTGCTTATATATCCGGCAGTTTAGAGGAATTTTTGATAGAATTATTTATGTAAACTATGAACATATGGTTTAAGGACAGTAAATATATATATATATACCCTCATGAGAAAAACTTAAGGAAGTTGTACCTTTTAGCATGTATATCGGGATAAAAACACTGAAAGATATTTAATACACTGTAACCTTTATTGAAGACACACGAGATAACCAAGTGTAAACAAAATTGTCTCTGTCTTCTTAAAAAAATGAAAAAGATGTCCGGCGATATTGAAGACTTTCTACCTTCTTGAGGTTTGTCCGTGAGTGGAAATGCTCGTAAATACATGCCTTAAATATTCTAGTCCTCAGACTTGAATAAACCAGATAGGCATAAATCAAATATGAATAATTTGCATGCTCCTTCTATAGGCATAAATTAAAACTATTTTTCGATTTTTTTCACAAATAAGACAATTCCATTCTGCTTTGACTCTGCGACGGAAAATATTAAATAAGGATAGTAATAAGTGCTTTCATGTTTGTGAAAAGAGAAAATTTTGTGCTGAATGATTTTAATCCATAAAGGAAAACTTGACGCTAAGTTTTCATCAACATATTGATGTTTTTTTACGGTATTTTACATCTAAAAGGGGGAAAATAGATTAATACCATATATATATTCTTGATGATTAAGGCTGCCCGACCAACATTCATATTTCTTGAATAAGATACACTTCAACCCCAGAAAAAGTATTATTTACTAACGTTTCGACAAAAAACGTTTGTCTTGGTCAGGAGAAATAAAAATAAAGCATTTGTAGCAAGGCTTTAAAATTTAATTCTATTCTTTATTTTCATTTATCCTGACGAAGAGAGACAAAATATATTTTTCGAAACGTTGAGAAAATAAAACTTTATCTTGCCGATGTGTCTATTTCTTAAGAAAGAAATGTAAGCCGTTTTCCTCTAAGTTACCCTTGAAATCTCCTATTTCGCTAAAAAACCGTCTTACTTAATCTTTTATTGGTTTTAAAACCAGACCTTAATGACACAGTTTATACAATATAAACCTACGGGATGATAAAATTCTTGTGTTTACAGAAAAACATCTTCTTTTAATTTCGCATTAGAACGTCGCATTATGTTCATTACTCTGTTGAAAAAACTTTACTACTGGTGATAAAGAACGAGTCGCAATAAAAGTTTTAGAAAATTCAGACAAAAAATAAAACTGTATACCAATAGTTGCAGGTTATGTCTCTCAACAATACACACACACATAGAGCTATATTAAGACCAGCGGTCTTATACAGATTCACCACAGACAGAAAGCACAGAAAAAGCTCCTATACTTCAGGCAGCACAGACCCCAACAGCAATCTTCAGATCCGACGCATCTCCAGTGGCCACAGATTCCAGCATGCATATGTCAAGGTTAGCGTATCATTGAAAAGGCGAATGTGGATTCAGCCGCGTGTTAGTCTTCGCTTTCTTCATCCAAATGGACCACGACATTCGGTGATTCTATTAATCTCCTCCGAATGGTTACTGCGGTCTTGTAGAATTTATATAAACCAAAGAGAAGACCTTGATCAAACATAATTGTATTCATCCAATTAATTTCATAAATTCTCACAAGAATGGCTATGAAATCGGTCGAATTTGCAAAAAGGGTGTTCAAACTATTGAAGTGCTAAGAGCCGATTTTCAGCCTAGAATACAACATAAATATGAGGGGGATTCATGTACCTAGAGAGAGGCACCTCTCCCTTTGATTATACATTAGAACGACATATTATGGTTATCCCCCTAGTACGAAGTTATATTTTGCTTTAATATCTCAATTTTATTTTTCACTTTAGTCTTTTCTGGCTTGTATATATATGTTGTAATATATTCCAATAGATATCTATGTCTCCATGTGTTGTATAGATGTATATGTAACTGCCAAAGTGCCAAATAAAATCAAGTGAGTTACAGTCGGCGCCGGAAAAGGGTCTAAAATCTAGTCGGGTATGCCCCCTTCTTACGCAAACAGATTAGTCCGCTTTGAGACACGAGGTTTGACAGACCCCTCTAGACAGATCTCCCCTGACCGGCGTCGGCTACACTTGCTCTCTCGCCATCTCTATGGCACCATCCAACATGCCTCGTCCTTTTGTGTAATCCCAATCACGCCTGAAACCACTCTAAACATTGTGGCCACCATGACTACAAACCAACATGCCACAATGCATTCATCCAACAGCAACCACAAACTACATTACTATATATATATATATATATATAGTGTAAAAACTATATAATAAAAATATAACAGTGATTCTACAGTCCTTTATTAGCAAACTTAATATTATTCTGGTACGAAAGAGAATACTTTCTACAAAATAATGTTAACTGGCAAATGTTCCGTTATGTAGATGTCATCATAATATTTAATAATCCACAGTTCAAAAACTTAATACCTAAAATTTATCCTAAATACTTGAAACTTAAGAACAATGAAAAAATTTATAGAAACAAAAAAGTTAACTTTTTAGACCTAAATATAGACCTTACAAATAATGCTATTAAAATTTATAATAAAAAAAGTAATTATAATTTCAATATTATAAAATACTGTAATATGAATTCTAATATTTCATTAAATTGTTGTAAAGGTATATATTTTGGTCAGTTTCTAAGATTTTATAGAATAAATAATATATTAGAAAATTTCATAGAAGATGTTAAAAATTTAAACATGGAATTTATTAAAAACAAATTTGGTATCAGACAAGTAAAATATTTCAACAGTATATCAATTATAAAATACTTTAAAAAAAAATAAATGGAAGTATCCATTTATTAAATCTACTTTCTATAATTTCTCTCAATAATAAATACTACAAATTTATAATCTTTAACAATTAGTTAAACTTAAATTAAATAGCTGATTTGAAGATTTTTTCACAAGATTTTTAAAGTAATATTGTATAGAATTCATTTTGTTTAATCTCCAATTTCTGGGGAGGAAAATGGAAATTAAATAAAAGTGAATTTTCACAATTAATAGCTTTATTAAACTCTAATAGTTTGCCTTTTTAAAGGAATATTGAAAGATGAATAAGTGTTGAATCAGTTATTTTAATATAACTGGCTGTAAAGATTATAAAGTTTGAATTTCTTCCCTCAACTATCTTTTCTTTCTTCTTTGAATATCTTGTTGTTCTAAAACTTCAGAATGGACGGTCTAATTTTGTCCCCCACCCCCCACAACATGTGTCATCCAGAAATAGATGTTTACAGTTGAAGGCGGCGCGGTCAAGGTAGGTTCACAATAAGAATTTGGTAACACTTATATCTGTTATATCTGTTCATATAAATGTTTCACTGAAGTAACTTTATATTAACACATAAAATCCGGTTGAAAAGAGGTCTATGACGTAATAGAGAAGGGATGAAACGCCGCTGAACTTCTATTTGAGAATTCCCGGTTCAGCAGACCTCTTTTTTCAATAATTACTCCAATTTAAATTTTTTTGTATATGTCTGGTCTACCATTAGGGTTTCAAAACATAATAACCAAACTTATAACAAAAGTTAATATTCATAGTATAGATATATTACTAAATACAACTATTTATATTCATATTTTAAAATAAAAAAATTTAAAAAATCTTTTAAAAAAAAAAAAAAAACGATAAAATATAAAATTATAAAAATATATATATATATACTAACAATCTTAACTACCTTCTTTACAAAACTTTTTGTCTTCTTATTATTAGTTTGATCAAAAGTACATGGTTCTGTCTTTCTCTCTTTTTTCTAACTATTATATATATTCTCACTTCGATTATTCTATATATAGGATTAGAGTATGTCTAAATGACGTGTAAAAGCCGATGCAAAAGACGTTACGTTGTTAAATTTTATTGTTATTAATTATAAATATATAATTAACTAGATGATGTTTTAGAAGTAAAGGATTTTTTTCTCTCTCTCTATCTATACTAAATAATAACAATTTACTAATTTTATAATTTGAATTTAAATAATCAAAATAATTAAGATAATTTTAATAGAATACTTAACTATAAAACTATACAACTATTTATATATATATATATATATATATATATATATATATATATATATATAACAATCGTTATTTTCGCACATAACCGAACAAATACCAGGTATGTGAGCAATAGTTCCCAGAAACTATTTGAAAAAGGAAAAAAATTCAGGTTGAAAGTTTCTTTTAATTTTAAATTTGCAAGCTATCGAGTAAAATATACTGTTATTAAGAGATTGTACATAGAATATTAGCCCGTTGAAGAGCAGTATATTTTCCTCGAAAACTTGCAAATTTAAAATTAAAAGAAACCTTTTACCTGATTTTTATTTTTTTCATTTTTCAAATACCAGGTAATTAACTAAGTGGTCCAAAGAACTCCCATAATTTTACAAAATTAGACCGCTCTTATGTCCTTGAAATCTTTCAGATTGTAAAAAGAATTGTGAAAGCCGTCATAGGTAAGGTATAATCACAAAGTGATGATAAAATTTACTTATATTTTATTTCCAAACTATTTAGACATTGTGTGAAAAAGGTACAAAAGAGAAATTGTACTGTAATCAGGCGCATAAATTAATAAAAAGACATATCCTAATTGTGCAACTAAAAGTTGTTGATGGCTTGCGCCACACAACGTGATAATTTACTAGAGTTATATCAAATTTATTACTTTAGTATTAGTATATAATAGAGAAAATATTTTATATATTTAATATCCACAAATGATTGTATAAAAAATGAAACAATCAGGCTTCGAACCCATTCTACTTAAGTCCCAGCCGTTAACGATTTTTTTTAAATTGAAATTTCAATTATTCAAATCCCTGCTAAAACAATATAAAGGAAACACTAGTTGCATCAATTCGAACTTTAAATAGCCACACTTCTGAAGATAACTTATGGTTTTAAAATAATAAGTTTATGATCGAATAAAGTTTTTGTTTTAATATAAAAGGTAAACATAGGACAATTTCATTTAAAATCTAGTTTGAATTAAAAAAACAAAGCAAAGAGATGCAGGCACAGTGAAATGACTAAGTTTTGTGGAACATAGAGTAGGATAGATTATTTATTTTATTTCTGTGATTATTTTCTTGTGAACTGTATAGTCTATGATACCTGGCTCTTCAAGAAATTTAATTTTTAACAGAAATACGAGTGTTTTCCAGTGTTCATTCAATATAAAGGGCGGCCTACAGCTTTAGTTGATCACAAGCAAACATAGATGAAAGCCTGACTCTCATCAAAAACCACTGTCCCTGATATGGAAGCTGCCAATTCCAATATGAATACAGTCTCAGTTCGTCCGTAATTCTGGAGAAGCGCTCTTAAATGTGTTATCAACCAGGCCAATCAAACTAAAGTTTTTAAAACCTTTTAGACATAGTGAAATCATTTCAAGGATATACCATACCGACTGAAAACTCGATGGATAATGTCAATTTTGAAAAATAAATTATAGAGTATTTCTTGGATGTGTATATTCAGTTAGAATAGATCCTCATCGTTACTCTCCATCTATCAACATAACGTCCAAGCCGTGCCAGAATGTCGGAACTTGAACAAGGACGTCGGTGGCCCTGACAGCTCGTATCTTGCCTATCGGAAATATAAGTCGGTAAAAACGAATGGCAAAGTGAACTAATTCTTAACCCTCTTCTCACCCCAACCGTACTTTAGGATAGCTATGGCAGAAGAGTTATATAGAATGATAACTGTGTGGGCAGGATGGCGGAGGAAGCAGAGCGAAGCCTGGAGAAACAGCCCGGCGTGGGCGTGAAGCTCGGCATGACAGCTCTGGAGGCTGTAGTGGGCATCTACGACGTCCTCACACTTCCCATCTACTTCGTAGCGCAACGGCCCTGGCGTCACTGGAGACGGCCCGTCTACGTGAGTCTATATTCATTATCACAGATTTCCACAAATTAAAAAAAGGTATAAGACGCCGCGCAATTCTTTTTTAATAATTGTAAAATAAGCTTTCAGGAAAGCCCTTCCTCAGCAAATTAAAACATAAAAAAAGGTGATGGATATATATATATGTTATAGATTAGAAATTTTTTGTGTGTTTGATTGTTGAAAGAGGTGCAGTCGTTGAAAAATAAAAATAATTATTTACCTTTCAAGCAGATTTTTATTTTGAATCTCTTGAAGTAAAAATATACATAAAATTATTTATATCACAGGAATATAGAATTTATACAATGAATTCTATAATCGTGAATAAAAGATAGGTAGGGTTAAATATACATATTTACAACAATAATAATTAAAAGTGATATTTTTTTGAATATATGGTCAAAAATGCAGAACAGTCAACGAATGAAAAAATAAAATATATGTTTTTAAAAAAAATAAAATATTTGTATTTTAGATTATATAATATATATATGATGGTGATATATAGCATTTTAAAGATATATCTATGCAAATATAGGACATAATAATTTACATAATTAATAATTGTTGAAAAACAAACTATGAAAAGGTTAATGAACTTAGTGAATAGAGAAATGGACAGATTATTGTTATAGATATGACTATCAATATACATACAAATATATGAAAAGAGAAGGCATTAAGATAGAAGGGGGACATATTGCAATGATAGCTGTATATATATGTTATAAAAATGAGTAGAAATGAGATTTTCTGTTGTATTTAGATCATGTTGAGGATCATGGTAATGTAATGCAGTCGTGGTTGAAAATCTTTAAAGTATGACAATGAAAAATACTTTTGATCAGCAATTTAATTGAGTTAAACGAATATATAAAAAATACATAATTTGATAAAAGTAATGCCCGGCTTAAGGCGAGTAGAATAAGAAAAACAAAGATTATTTACATAATGTACAAAGGTTTTGAGCCGGCCATTGGGATAAAACAAAAATGAGTTTATATAGTGTTTGAAACGTGACCTCTGACGGTCGATTCAGCAGAGCATTTGAATATATGAAATTAAAATTTGAAATAAAATAATATTTCCATTTAACATATATATATTTTTTATTGTATTTGGGTTCTTGAAGGTTTCTATTGCTTCAAGGATGAGTCTATATACTCCCATATACATTTGGTTTATATCTTACTTAATAAGGCTTCTTCTTCGAATTAAAACTTCTTTGAATGAACATTTCGAAGCACATCCACCATTAACTTGAATTTGTGATTCCAAACTTTATGAACCGACGAATGATAGTCGAATGATCCATATTAAGGTTTCGGTTAATATTTTCTCTTTGTCAAGTTTCCTTCCTTTTCCATGGCTGACAAAAGTGATTAGTCGTTGATATTTGATGATCGACCTCTTCATTTTTTTTTAAATCTGATTGTTCCTTCTCCAAAATTTTCTATGATCGCTAAATATCTGTGCTGTATGGCAACTGTTGAAGTTAAAGATTCAATCAAGTTTCAAATATTTGTTTAATTCAGTATAAAAAATATATTAGCACATGGCAATCAAAGGTGAAGAATAAGATACAAACCAAGAGAAAGAAATAACTTTGCTGCGCCTCCGTATTGTTGATTGTGTGGTTTGTAATTTTTTATTCTTTCTGAATATTTTTAATCATCATTCCAGCACCAACCTTTAGCTAATTAGTGGAGCATAATATGGCGAATATAATTCGATTTTATATTTAAAAGTTTCATTATCTGAGAAGAGAAGATTATTTTCTATTTAAAAAAAAAAAAAATTAAAAATCCCAATTCATAAAGAAAAAAATTAGGAAATTTCCATAATAAATATGCACCAATTCAAGACTTCTTAGATTACTTGGTGTATATTAAAGAGTGTATATGTTATAATTTTAGCCAACATTTACTAAATACAGTCAATTCTTATTTGAGAAGATGGAACTAGGACAGTAGAGCCTTCCTTGAGAGACCGCCCAAAAACAAAGATGAAACTGGTCTCTTCTAGAGGTGGTCGTTCAGGGAGGTAGTCTCTGATCAGATGGATTGCTGATGAAATCTTTACTGCATTACATCTCATAGCTATTCAATTTCGAATCTTCAAAGATCCTGCATATCGTCAGAATGCTCAGGAGACAATCTCAGAAAAAATGTAACCGGAAATATTACCATCGTATTAATACACAATTGTAACATTTTGGCAATTTACTTTATATTTGTGTATTCTTATATTTTGTCTTCGCTTCTAGATCTGTTCATTTCAAACAAGATGAATATCTTAGAGTATTTTTACTGGACATTCGTCTTTCCAATCTCCTACACACTTTGTCATTCTACTATAGTAATATTTGATGGCTTCTATAATTGATCTGTCATGAATTATATCTACATCTTCATCAGATACTAAAAGTCGTACTACTATATTAAATCTTTGATGGATTCCATGAATGGATCTGTTTTCTCTTAATATTATACAAATCGTTCTACTATGGCAAATCTCTGATGGTTTTCATAATATATATGTTATAGATAGTATCTGCATCATCATCAAATACTACAAGTCGTACTATTATGGTGATTTTTTTGTTTATGATCGATCTATCATGGATTGTATCTGTAGTGGTTTTTCCATGATAGATCTATTATGGATTGTACCTCTGTCAACTTCCACAAGTCGTTCTACGCAGGTGAGGAGAGAGACCCCTGCCGACCCCAGGGGCCCCTACATCAGCACCAGACCCAAGTGTGATAATCCAGTTGAAGGAATCGCTACGCTAGACATCCTGTTCAGGGAAGCGGTTCGAAAATTTGGCTCGAAGCTGTGTCTGGGATACCGCAGGTTGCTGGACGTGCAAGAACAACTTCAGCCCGACGGCAAGGTCTTCAAGAAGGTAGGTCTGTCAGCTGAAGTTCTGAAATGTAGATCGTGTTGGATATAATAGGAGCACTTCTTCTTTAAACAATAGAATGTTTAACAAAGTCAATCAACCTTTCTTCCTCACACATGCCTCACTTTTTTCAACTAATCTAATTTATAAATGGATTTTTTTCACACTCATGGACAAATTTTGAGGAAGTGGTAGTTCTTTGATGTTATTTTCAGGTGACAAAGGAAATTTTGTTCACACTTGGTTATCTCGTTTGTCTTCAATAAAGGTCATTGTGTATCAAATATCTTTCAGAGTTATTGTCTGAATCCTGATACATGCTAAAAGTTACAAATTCCATAAGTTTTGTTCATGATTGTATTTTGACTGAAGAGGTCGTGATGTGTTCCGTCATATTTTAATTGTTTGAATAATTATCTAGCTTTATAATATTTTAATGTAGCATTTTTTTCAGGGCAATCCATTATTTATATGGAATACAGAACATGCCTTAAGCAGACCCTATGTTAAGTGATAACCCGTTGCATTAGCTAAAGCCGCAATGTTCTGAGATTATCTAGTACAAGTATTTGAATCTGTGTTAATAGGATGTTTAACAATCCAGTCAAATCTGGTAAGTACATGGGCGTCCGTTTTACACCTATAGGCAGGTTTTACTGCATTGAATTGTAAACGATCTCTACGAGTCGGTATAGGTTATAGAGGTGTAGCTCGAGCCGTGTTGCAGTTCCAGCTAGACGACGAGTACACCTGGCTGAGCTACGAAGAGGCCGACCGCCGTGTGGAGATCCTCAGTCGGTCACTGCTGGCTCTGGGTGTCAGGTCGCGGGACCACATCTGTATCCTGGCAGAGACCCGCCTGGAGTGGATCCTGTTAGCGCAGGCATGTTTCAGGATCAACGTTGCGGGTAGGTCAGGCCTGACATCTTACAAGCTTGATAAACCTTAACGTTGTGAATTGGTACTCTTCTGGTTTGCTTTGGCATGAATATTGTCAGTAGGTGTCTGCAGGCTTGCTTAAACATTAAAGTTACCAGTAATATTCCTACAGTTTTTCTCAACCATCAAGGTATCCATCAGTTTCCCTGCAAGCTTTCTTAGGCATCAACCTTACCAGTAGGTACTCTTAAGACTTGGTGATACATAAATGTTACCAGTAGGCATCCTATAGGCTTTCTTATACCTCAACGATGCCAGTAAGTAACCAGCAAACATGCTTTGACTTCAACCAACAAGTATTTTTACTACAGGCTCACCTAGATATAAATGGTATCACTAATTAACCTGTATGCTTGCTTTAACGTAAACGGTACCATTAGTTATCATACAAGCCTTCTTTTACATCACTGATGCCATTAAGTGAACTGCAAACTTGCCTAAACCTCAACCTTACCGGCGGTTTCCCTGAAGGCTTGTTTAGACATCAATGAGGTCGCTAAGTGACCTTCAAGCTTGTTTAGGTATCAACGTTACCAGTAAGTATCCTACAGGCTTGCTTAAACATCAGCCTTACCGGTAATTTCTCTTCAGGCTTGCTTAGATATAAACGATGTCACTTAATGACCTGAAGGCTTGCTAAGACAACAATGATGTCGCAAAATAGCCTCAGAGCATGTTTTGGTATCAACGTTATCAGTTGGCATCCTACAGGCTTGCTTAAGCATCAACGTTACCGGTAATTGTCCTGAAGACTTTCTTAGACATAAAATATCTCACTGAATGACCTGGAAGCTTGCTCTTAGACATAAATGATGTCACTAAGTGACCTTCAATTTTGTTTAGATATCAACGTTACCAGTAGGTAGCCTACAGGTTTGCTTAAACATCAACGTAACCAGTAGTTTTCGTGTAAGCATTCATCCACATTAAAGTTCTGAATTTAGATAAAAGCTAGATTATTCCTGCTTTTAATTATGGTTCTTATCATTAATCGTACCCATCTCACCGGGTAAACACTCTCTTGGATATTGTTTATAAGTAAACCTGCCGAGAACATCTATGATCAGAGTTTGGCACAATAAACCTTTCATGAACATGTCAGTACCTGATATCTGTGTCTAGTGGTGACTCTCTATCCCACCCTGGGTGAAGATGGCATTGTCCATGGCCTGAACGAGACCAGAGTCACCTACCTCTTCACTTCCAACGACCTACTGCCCAAAGTCCAGGTGAGTCCAAGGGAACTGACCCTTTGTCTATAACGTTGCTTATAAAAGCTCTCTCCAAATATTCTTTTAGAACCCTAATTGTGTTTTACTATCTAATGGATCCTTCCATTATCAAGACGAAGAAAGAAACGACTTATTTGAACCCTACTAACTATTTAAAAAGATATATTAAAATGGAAAATGTCACCCCCAAAAATAGTTGAAGAAATAACATGGAATTTGATTCATGTGTCTCCCAATAAATGAATACTTGATGTGCGAAGCATCTGAAATAGTTAAATTAAAATTCTTGTACACTCATGTTAATTTTCATAATATTTCCCCAGTTCCTTTTGATTCTACCATTTATATTTCCAATAGTGCATAAAAAACACCAAAAAAGCAACAAAAAAAATATTTTTGTTTTAGAGTTACTTTTTATCTCTTATTTGTCAATCTAACAAAATATTTCAGAAAATATATTTGGAACGATATAATCCTCCTTTATCTCAAATTTAATTGGGAAAATGTCTTTCGCGATTAATTAGAGAGTTCCATTGCACATATAAAATATACTCCCAATCCCTTGCAAAAACTCAGTGAAAAATATTTTCTTATACGTATATAATGACCATTTTGAAATAATTATTTGTTCTCAGAGAGAGCATCGAAAAGAATTAGATTCAAGGGTCAACTCTAATATCCCGTTGATGTCCAGACTTTCAACTTAGGCGTATATGCATTTATAGAATTCCTGCATACACCCTCTAGAATAACTATTCGACAGGCGTTTTTGCGTGTTTTCAATAACTTTATTGAATATATTATATTTTAGTTATTATATTTATAAATATATAAACGAAAATATACACCAAACAAAAGAAGCACTCATTCAAATAAAGTTGTATAGGCCACGCTAACTGTCAAACAAATTAGAAGAATAAACTGTAAAATCTAGCTCCACTTCACGGCGAGGGTTCGATCAGGTTTGATTCAACAACGGCTCTGATTTAGTAGCTCAAGGTCTATTGCAGAAGTCGTTAGTTCGTGCTGTTGAGGAATCCATCCGTCTTCGTCCGGCATACATCCAGCTTCAGGGAATCAAGGACAGAACAAAACTTAATATTTTGTCAACAAAATTATAAATTCTTTACGGGCTTATGTTTCTTTTCAGAAGGTCCCTACTGACATTACTTAAATGATAAAATATTGCAAGGGGCTAGTTCATCATTGGTCGACCCTTTCAATGTTTTCGCCAATTTAATCTATCATACTGCTTTAATATTGTATTTGCTCATTCAGCAGGCAATAAAGGGGAATAAAACTGGCAAAGACTGGAGAGCTCACCGCTAATGAGCCAGGTTCTCCCAATTTTTATTATTGAATAGAGAATTGTTTACTACAAAAAATCATTTATGTTATAATATTTTTAACAGATAGCGCGGTTATTTGATTGATGCCCCTCAAAATTAAATATTAAAAAGAATTCGCAATGTATTCATATGGCACAAGAACCTACAGGACATGCCACAATTATACTGATGTGAAATTAACACCTAACCACACATATTCTCATGTCTAGAAATGGTCACAGCTTTTCAAAATATTTTCATGGACCCAAAACAGCAGCTTTACACACCCAATATAGAGAACATTGTAACTGCTGTGATAGAGATGCATGGAGACATCTGAGGCTCTTCATTGGACACGACGACGACAACAACAACAACAACAACAAAATAATGATGAACCTATAAAGGGTCTGTGAATTGTGACTTATTTTAAATGAGTAACAATGATCGATTTAATGGTTTATATCGGAGCTTTTCAATTCTAAAGTTCTCAGTTCTCTCTCTCCATCAAACTATTTACCCGAATTACCATTTTTTTAAATATAAGACACACCCGTTTTTCATCAAGATATTACTAATTTTGTTTGTTCTTTTAGGTTATTTGATTGATTTTTCTAATACATATCAATTATCAATATTCATTAATCATCAAATATCATCTTTTCTATTTACCTAACAAATTTATCAAACACCAAACTATACTTAGCAATCCATATACCAAATATTTCCATTCATTTTCAACGAAAAATATTTTAATACAAATATACTATAAAATGAAAGGATTTAAAAGAACGAATGTTTCTTTTATACATAATACAAAGTTCTACTGCCCTTACTGCGATGAAAAATATATTGGGAGGGCTTGGCTCATCAGTGGTGAACCCTCCCAGCGGTTTCGCCAATTTAATCCACCAGACCGCTTCTCAGAGCTCTAATACTATATTGGAAGATTCTGCTTATATAGGCAGCACTGAAGGATGGAATCTCAGAAATGGTTTTCAAGAAAACTATGGACATAAGCTTATAGGACTGTAGAATTACATTCGAATATATTCGAGATACGTTCGTTTATTTTTTATTATCCCTATTACACGTGGTACAGGCCATGATAATCATGGTGGATAGAAGTTGACGAATACTTTTGCTGTAAGTGCACCACATGTCTACACATATGAAAAGCAGAGGTTGACTCTTCATTTACAAGTGTGTTAGAGCCCCGTTTGGTTACTCGCACTCGCTGGTGGGGTTGGACTTTGAGAGATACATTCGTAGAACACACACAAATATTCCTGTCTTTATTATTAGAACGAAAAAAAAAGAAATAAATACCAATTAATTTTATATTATGTGGACTTACTATTTATTGTAAAAACACATTCACGGCAAAATTTAATTAATAAAATAGAGAACTATAGTGTATTTATATGTTTACAAATTTATAAAATATTGAAAATTAATATTTTAAAGTAGAATATAACATTTACAGATAATAAGATAGGTATCGGTAATTTTAAATCTATATATTTGGTGTATATTACATCTTTAAATATTAATTAAACATAAAGATTTAAATATATATGTCAAATAAACAATATATCAAAAGAGTTTTTAAAATTGTCAAGTTTTTTGCTATCATTCTCGACGATGTAAATATATATCCATATATCCAGGTGCGCTATTCTCCTGGTACAAACTTGCCAATATTACTACGAGTACAATTGTACAATGCATATTAAACAGATAAAGAACGTGTCCAAAAGCCTATGCAATTCCTTCAAATATTTTCTAAAGTTGCAGTATTGCCTTCAACTCTTTTAGAATTTTGCGGATTGGCTCTAAATCTAGCATATTTTCATTCAAAAATATTCCTTAAAACTTAAAAGTTTTTTTTTTTTAATCTGTAAATTGCTTTTATTTAATACACACAATACTTTACAATTTGATTTCATTTAACTAAATTTGCATACCAACCCTTTGTACATATATCAATTGTGTTGATATATATATATATATATATTTTTTTTAAATCTTTTCATCTAACTAACTTGCATACTAATTCTGTACCTATTTAAATATCTTTCTTTCTTTTATTTCAAAATTTTTGTTTATGTTTAAAGTGCAAGTGTCCCTAGGGGGACATAGCGCTCTAAGTCGAAATAAAGAAGGATTGGCTCTATATAAAACTAAGATAAAAATGAATAATTACATTAATTTATTCAAATATCTATATAAATACAAGTTTATTATACATAATATATACTAATAAATTGTATAATTGTGTGTGGGCTGAAAGTAAGCCGTACAAAATAGGATATTCTTGAAAACAGCGACAACGGATCGCTGAAAGATCGAAATAAACTATAACAAAAAGGTTGAAATGAATCATTTATAACTTTTCTTCACAGTTTCTTTGCAGCATATATAAGTAGAATCGTCCAATACAGTATTAGAGCTATAAGAGAAGTGGTCTAGTAGGTTAAATTGGCAAAACCGCTGGGAGGGATTACCACTGATCAGCTTACTCTCACCCAATATTTCTTCATCTCAGTAAGGACAGTTTAAGTTTGTTTTATGTTTAAAAGAAACATTCATGCTCATATGCTTTCATTTCTTATGTATAAATGTCACGTTATCGCCCTCTACATTCGTTATTGTAAACTTGACATCCCTCTTAATCCTGCATAGAGCTCTAGGTACTGTAGTTCCAGTGAGGAGTTAAAGATAGCGGTGTGTCTGGAGCAGAACCTGATATCCCGGACTCCCTCAGTGAGACATGTGGTGGTCATGGAGGGTCCTTCGCCGCCGGATCTCTCGGGTCCTTGGCCCGAGTCCGTCTCCACGAAGTCCTTCACCGACTTCGAGAACATGGGACACGCCGATGCCGGAGGTATGTCTCGTGTGTAGATACAACAATCATTTCCTGATGTAAGGTTGTCCCAAAAGTTCATGATTTTCTTAAAACGTTGTTTTTCTTATTACTTGGCGAATAATATTATTACGCCTAATACCTAATAATAAATAATACAAAGACATTATTCATAATACAAAGACACTATACATAACAGGGAATAATATTATGGCGAATAATATTAGTATTTCAATTATTTGCAAGTTTTAAGAATATTTGGAACAACCTTGTGTAAGCGCAACATCTGGTTTCAAAATTATAAACTATTCACTAAACTATAGATTTTGTATTGTAAATAAGGCATTCCCTACTGTATTTATTGCAATGATGAAGTATTGGAAGAGCCAGTCGTGAACCCTCTCAGTGACATTAAACAGTCGAAAATGCTGTGATGGTTGAACACTGTCCAGACCCTCTCAATATTTTATCATTGTAAAAAGGGCAGTAGCGAAGGGTTTTTTAAGGCATATCCGCGTGAATATATATAGAGTACAATTTCTAAAATTTGTATTGCAGCTCTATTCCGTATTTATTCTTTAGATTGTTTGTTATCTAGAGCCGTGTTAGAATATATTTGCTGCATTGTATTTTTCTTGTAAAAATGACAAATTTATAAAGTGCACACAAGAATAACAACTCTTACATTGCACATTTTAAAAATTCGATTTGTATTTTATCATTTAGAGAGCATTTAGGTTGAAAATATGCTATAAAATCTGTTTGATATCAAGTGCTCCTACCTGTATCTGCTTTACACACGTCTGTGTGTGATTTTGAACTTTTCCTCAAGTGTTTTTCACGCGTGTGATTTAAGAATCAAAGTTTATTTTCAAACTCAATCTGCAAAGGCTTTTATTGATGCCATAGCAAGTAAATGATGTTACTTAGTTGTGAACACACACACACACAACCGATGTTTTACTAGATTTCACATTCAAATTTTTAATTTTTTAATAAGCTTCGCTCAAAAATGAACACTGGCATATTTGGGGTAATTCCACTACTACAGAGGTTAATAACAAAAGCTCGCGTATCCGACAGAGATATGGCTATGTTGTTTTATGGAATTTTCTCCGACAAAAATGTTATCTGGAAAAGAGAGACACAGAATCATCACAATACATGGTGCAATATGTCCCAATCTAGGATATTATTACGACGCCCCGGGTTCCCCCATCATCAATGACTTCTGCAGAGTCGGAAACTATCAAATGCGGCGATATCGATTTGATCTCAAGATATTCCGTATAATCACTTTCTATATTCTCAATGTGTTGAAACACAAATTATAAAATAGACATTTTAAAAATAAAATTCTCATGCAATAAGGTATCGGGTATAATAGAGAGAGTCGAACTTATATAATTCAAAGCTCAAGGGATCAGAAAAAAAAATCGAATTATCCAAAAATTCCAATTGAAAATGGAAATTCTAGGAACAAAGATAAAAAATTCGAATTGAGGGCGTTTTCGAATTGAAGACCTTCAAATCCTCCTAGTTCTATTGTATAAAAAGGATATCAGACATTTAGATTGTTGCCATTTTTGCAAATTTATACAGGGGCGACAAGAAAAGATGATAAATTAAAATAAAATGTGAATGATTTATTTATAAATAAAAGCACATGTGCTCGTGGTCAAGAGATGCCTTCTTTATTTTTAATATATATAAATATTTATCATTATTTATCATTATAGAGGGTTATGCGCATTTTAAAATGTTCCATTTTCTATCTCCCCCTGTATAGTAATTGCAATACCCACTTGGTGTCCAACTATCGTAGCCGTTACACCGTAGTTGACCATTGTTCCCTGTGGATTGACCGTAGTTGACCATTGTTCCCTGTGAATAGACCGTAGTTGACCATTGCTCCCTGTGGATTGACCGTAGTTGACCATTGCTCCCTGTGGATTGAAGGTAGTTGACCATTGTTCCCTGTGGATTGACCGTAGTTGACCATTGTTCCCTGTGAATAGACCGTAGTTGACCATTGCTCCCCGTGGATTGACCGTAGTTGACCATTGCTCCCTGTGGATTGACCGTAGTTGACCATTGCTCCCTGTGGATTGACCGTAGTTGACCATTGTTCCCTGTGGATTGACCGTAGTTGACCATTTTGCCCTGTGAATAGATTGTAGTTGACCATTGTACCCTGTGAATAGACCGTAGTTGAACATTGTGCCCTGTGAATAGACCGTAGTTGACCATTGTTCCCTGTGAATAGACCGTAGTTGACCATTGCTCCCTGTGGATTGACCGTAGTTGACCATTGTTCCCTGTGGATTGACCGTAGTTGACCATTGTACCCTGTGAATAGACCGTAGTTGACCATTGTGTCCTGTGAATAGACCGTGGTTGACTATTTTGCCCTGTGGAGATAGACCGTAGTTGACCATTGTGCCCTGTGAATAGACCGTAGTTGACCATTGTTCCCTGTGAATAGACCGTAGTTGACCATTGTGCCCTGTGGATTGACCGTAGTTGACCATTGTTCCCTGTGGATAGACCGCAGTTGACCATTGTACCCTGTGAATAGACCGTAGTTGACCATTGTGCCCTGTGAATAGACCGTAGTTGACTATTTTGCCCTGTGGAGATAGACCGTTGTTGACCATTGTTCCCTGTGAATAGACCGTAGTTGACCATTGCTCCCTGTGGATAGACCGTAGTTGACCATTGTTCCCTGTGGATATAGGCCGTAGTTGAACATTGTTCCCTGTGGATAGACTGTAGTTGACCATTGTGCCCTGTGGATAGACCGTAGTTGACCATTGTGCCCTGTGGATAGACCGTAGTTGACCATTGTGCCCTGTGGATAGACTCTATTCGACAACTGTGCCCTGTGGATAGACCGTAGTTGACCATTGTGCCCTGTGGATAGGCCGTAGTTGACCATTGTGCCCTGTGGATAAACCGTAGTTGACCATTGTTCCCTGTGGATAGACCGTAGTTGACCATTGTGCCCTGTGGATAGACCGTAGTTGACCATTGTGCCCTGTGGATAGACCGTAGTTGACCATTGTGCCCTGTGGATAAACCGTAGTTGACCATTGTGCCCTGTGGATAGACCGTAGTTGACCATTGTGCCCTGTAGTTAGACCGTAGTTGACCATTGTGCCCTGTGGTTAGACCGTAGTTGACCATTGTGCCCTGTAGTTGACCATTGTGCCCTGTAGTTAGACCGTAGTTGACCATTGTGCCCTGTGGTTAGACCGTAGTTGACCATTGTGCCCTGTAGTTAGACCGTAGTTGACCAGTGTGCCCTGTAGTTAGACCGTAGTTGACCATTGTGCCCTGTAGTTAGACCGTAGTTGACCATTGTGCCCTGTGGTTAGACTATTTGATAAATGTTCCCCCCTTAGCTGACCGTAATTGTGCAGTCGTAGCCTCCACCCCGCCCCAGGCCAACGACGAGGCCATCATCATGTACACCAGCGGCTCCACCGGCATTCCCAAAGGTACATCGTGTCACTCCGTGTTAG
>CP092872.1:23665829-23670982 GCA_030710605.1 Cordylochernes scorpioides
TGGTGAGATATGCCATTTGCGCGCCATCTATACACAAAAAATAATAATATTTATCCCCCGATTTTTAATTTATAAATAAAATGCTTCCTACTGTCCTTACTGCAATGGGGAAATATTGGCGCCGGCCTCAGTAGTGAACCCTTCCAGCGGTTTTGCCAGTTTAATTAGTCATATCTCTATGGTATTGCATGCATCTACTCTTATTACAACAATACTTCATCATTATTTAGGCTCTCTGATGTGAATGCCGCAAAAATGCGCTAATCTGTCTTGCCTTGAATTATCTTGAATTGTGGAGAGTTACCAGTCAGGGACTGGACTTGTTCGTAATTGGCTCTTGATGATGTGAATATGTCCACTGTTGGATGACATTGGTTAATGCTGGTTCTGTGATCAGGATGATAGGGTCAGTGATTGGTGGTGGCTTGCGATTGACGGTTTTCAAATTCAAATGGTCGTTGGAGAATCAAGTCGTAACACAGATATTATCTATCTTGGTCTAATTCTCGTATCTACTATTATATTGAACTAACCGTCTTATATATTGTCGACATTAGAAAGGAATTCTTGGTAAGGGCATTCAATGAATTTTATGGAAGAACGCTATCAGAGATAGGGCAGTAGAAATATATATAGCTAACTGCATTGAGCGATGCTCTTCCATAAACAATACACAAAAGTTAAAAAAAGAAACATCAGGCTCTTCTAGGGAAAGTTTCTTATGAAAATGTTTGATTCAAATCTCTAGCTTTCTGGGGCATTAAAGTCATTCTACAGGAGAAAACACGATATAATATACCGATATACCATTGGATTGAAATTTTTAAATGGAAACTTATCTCTAGATGCCCGATTTTTTTCATCTTAATATTGACTCATTAGATTATATTATTATGTCGTATCCAGACGCTATTCGTGTACTTTGTCTACTCAGGATGCCACAAAGATACACAAGTGAGTTTGAAGGGATTGCAGCTAAAGTTAGCGCTTTATTGTATCTCGCTTAACAGAAGGAATACAACAGTGGGACTTGCCTTCAACCTCCCCGTCAGAATAATTCTTGGCGTGCCATTCTTGTGAAGCGTTACGCTCCACAAAATACACGTTCAGCCTGGACTACACCGTCTTGTAGACCGCTCCGATGTCAGGCTCTCCTGGCACCGCCATGTAGGATCATCCACAAGCCCGGAGGCAAGTCGCTACGTCTTCTTCTTGCCGCAGATGTAACCAGACTCTGTCCTTCCCACACAGGAATGCTGTTTTTAGCGCCAGCACATGGCAAGCGGGGGCCGCTAGAGTCCACCCCTCTTTCCCCAACTTTACTCTGGTATCTTGGCCTTGTCGTCCACGTTACAATAGTATTGACTTATGAATACAGAAAAAGCCAGTCAGACGATTTAAATATAGGGTATTGGCGTGCCATATATACACAAAATATTATAACATTTATATCCCGCTTTTTTTAACAAATGAAACCCTTCACTGCAATGGGAGAATATTGAGGTACATATTGACTGACGGTGTGTACAGTCTACAGGGATCCTGCCCGGACATAAAGGGGATGCCACGCTGCTGAAGCCAACCCATATGATCGCCGTGCCAGTAAGTCTCATTCCTATATCCTCTTCTAGCACATTTAAATATTAGAACATTAATTCGTTCTAACAAAAGGTATGAAACCACGTCTAGTTCAAAGCCCACTTTATGAATATTTACCCATATATATTTACCTACGTTGACATTTATATTTATTGAAATATAGCGACTATAAATATATATACACTGCGTGACATTGAAAATGGAACAACAAGAAAGAGGGGCCATAAAGTGATGAAACTTGGAAACCAGAGAGATGGAGGAACGAAAAGTAAGTGATCTTCATTTCAAAACGCGTGCTGACGTCACTCTGGCTGCACCGGCATTTCTATGAATTACACCATTTCCTTTTTCCAACAATCTTTCCCTCAGCCAGTACACTTTGGACGCACCCAGGTGTGTGTCAGTTGTGATTTGACGTATGAACTAACCTTCCCTTTTCAGATAGATCACCATGTCCCTCGTAAAAACATCTGTTTGCAGGAACTGTCTCCGTTGACGACAGCCTTGCCATTATCTGCTACAACACCTGTCTTTTGAAACAAGAACAAAATTCTATGAGGATTTTCCTCGAATAAATAACGGCACGAATATATTCTTTCTGAAAGTTCCTTCCCTTATATCTTACTTGACGTGCGCACGAGAGCTGCACATTTCACATCATTTGCATAAGTCGGTGAGGCGCGTCTGAACTGAAATTTGCATAATATTCTGGCCATTTCTTGGTGTTCCATTTTCAGTGTCGCACAGTGTAAAATAATTTTATTTATAAAAAAATGTATATCTATTAATGTATTTATTATTTAAAAAATATATAATACAATTTAGAAGATAATAATAACTGTAAACATAAACTATTCTTTATAACGAATTTTGGCGGTTTTGGCTATAGTAATTTCAAGGTGTTTGAGATGGAACTCTGCATTTTTAACTCTTTCTCTTTCAAGGTCATAATCATTTGTGTTCCAAAAATCGAGTCTAAACTCTCTCAACGAGTTGAAATCATGCATAGAGATGTTTTTTTTTACTTATCCTTTTAGTCTAAATTAGACAAGATCTTGGTGGTCGTGCTCGTAAAGAAGCTCAAGAACTCTTCTTGGTTCTCTGTACAGGGATCTTTTGTCCTTTCCAATGCAATTTAGTGAATGCTGGGGAGTGGCCTCTTCGGTTTTGCACCTAGTGCACATGGGGAAGCTTTTGGCTCCCTCTTTATAGACTAGAGGGCGCAGGTGACCAGATTTCCATCTGGCCAACTGTGTCGATTCCCTTCTGTTTAGTTGGAGGGTCTGTTTTTGGGGATTTTCTACTTGGTACCAAGAATGATGGAAACTATCTCTATGGTTCCTTATTAGTTGTAGTTTCAGTTTGTTAATATTGGCATAGAGATGTTATTTATGTAAGTAGATAACCATTCGGAACATATAGGTCACCTTTTATAAATGTCAGTAATATGAAGTATTCTGTCTTTTAAGATAAAATATGTGATATACTTGAAGTATGAGCAGCCAGCTATTCTCTTTTTGCTTTCTTGATTGACATAGGAAAATGACTTTTCAGACTGCCCAGAGGTTTTGGGTATAGGCAACAAGAACAACCTAACATTTCACATAGCAACAAATATATTTTAAGAAAGTGATAATACAGGTGTGTATATTGCATATTGTACATATTGCCAGCACTTCTTTCTTTTGTACACAGTTCATTTTTCGTTTTTTTTCTCTTTATCATTGTTAACATCATATAACTATCCTATTCACGGCCTAAAATTATTGTATTTATATGCTATAGACAAATGTAAAGGCATACATGTATGACAGCGCAAGTGTCCCTAGGGGAACATAGTGCTTTAAATTGAAATAAAATATAAATAAAAATTAAAATTTAACATAGTTAAGTATAAATTCTCTTCAGTTACGTATGGGGTGGAAATAATATTTTTTAAAATGTTATTTTAAGTTACTGGTATTGTGTCACAGTTAGTGTTGGACCGGATAAGGAAGGGAATCACGGAGAAGGTGGCCGCTCGGGGGATGTTCGCCAAGTCCTTCTTCAACTTTGCCATCAAGTACAAGATCAAATGGTACCAAAAGGGCTTCAACACTCCGCTACTGGACAGGTAACCCATCTGTTATTGTATCGAATGACTACTTTTTATATAGGGTCTTTTAAAATCCATGAATAAATTAATTTTAGATAAATTCACACAAGTTTATAATTTATAATTACAAATTTCATTTATTTATTCATAAATTATACAGTGTAAGTTTATGATCGTTTTGCATAAATGTATTTGAATCGAACTTTGTGCATCAATGTAAATGTGAGTTTGCGCATAAATCGGTTGTGTAATTTCCCGTTTTGGTGATCAGAACTGCCTTCCCAGAACATGTGAATCAAACGCCATTAGACTCTTTTGGAGAAGAAGGGGTCAAGTCTAAGATTCATATCAACAAGCACAAGACCACACAAGTCTTGAAAGATGATATTGCGAGTTGTAACAACTAAATCAACCAACCATATTTACGCAAGACGATTTAATAAAACGTTCATATGTTCAAGAAAAGCCTTGGAGTTAATTCACCCGATGTTTTATTCCTTACTCAACCCTATACTGTATACTTAATGAATCAACAAGAAAAATACAATTATGATTATAAGCCTTCACTTTCAATCTAATTATTTATTGTTTGAATTTTGGGAAACCCAGTAAGTTGTATTATCAATTTATCAGTTATTATGTTGTGGAATCATTTTTTGTTGTTGTTTTTTTTTGTCTCTTTTTTCCGTCTCTATTGTATCAACACAACAGCTACATTTAAAAGATGCCTAAAGCCACATTTAACAGACTCCCACAGCTACCATCATGTATAGCCACGGGGTGTGTGCGACAGGATTTTATTCCGAAAGATCCGTGAAGGGGTGGGAGGCCGCCTCAAAGCCATGGCTGCAGGAGGCGCCGCGCTCTCCGCCGACACGCACGAGTTCACCCGCGCCTGCCTGGGGCTGCACCTGATGCAGGGCTACGGGTTGACCGAGACCACGGGCAGCGCCACGGTGATGCTGTACACGGACCGGTACTCCGGGCTGGTTGGCCCGCCCCTCACCTCCATCAAGATACGGCTGGAGGACTGGCGCGAGGGCGGCTACCTGGCCACGGACCTCCCCAACCCCCGTGGCGAGATCGTCATCGGCGGACCCTGCGTGGCCAAGGGCTACTACAAGAACGATGCCATGACCCAGGAGTTCTTCAGGAAGGACGAGAAGGGAGAGATGTGGTTCGCCACGGGAGATATCGGCGAAATTTACCCCAGATGGAGCTGTGAAGATTATTGGTGAGAATTCAATAAAATAATTTATTGAATAAATATAAAGTTGATCATCGGGACTCCAGTTATAAGTTTCTTCAATAATTTGAATTTCAAACCTATATTTTTCGGGAACGAGAACTCTTCTACAGGAGAAAGAGGGATACAATAAATCACCAAAAAGGACTCGTGATGAGAGTTATCATACATCTATAGCGGACGCCATCTAAAGCGAAAGTTGTTGTAGTAGTT
>CP092872.1:23671082-23706421 GCA_030710605.1 Cordylochernes scorpioides
TTTGGCAGAAGGGACTGTGAGGTGATGACGTGGGAGACTTCGGACTGGTCGATACCGTAGACGATGGCGCTCAGCCCCAGGGTGGCGTACAGGGTCACCACTGGCGTACAGACCTTAGTTTAAATACAATGTTATCTACAACACTACCTTCATTGCTTTCATGGTATTTAGATTGTAGAATGGTGAGTTAGACATAGTTGTTTATATGATGGATTAGCGCGCCATCTTTTATAAGAAATTGAAATATTTTTGACGCGTATGATTCTTTTCTAAATGAATCTTCTACTGCCCTTACTGAAATAACAAAATAATCGGAGAGCCTGCCTCATTAGTGGTGAACCCTCCCATTATTTTGTCATTTCAGTAAGGACAGTAGATATTGTTTTGAAAGGAATCATACGCTTCAAAAATATTTTCAATTTCTTATAGTTGACTATATTTATATATGCAATATAAAATAAATATTTAGCAAATAAATTTACTGGCAATATGATTCTTTTAAAATAGAATTAAATATTATCTTTACAGACCCTACTGTATTGCGATAAGGTCTGTAGAGATAATATTTGATGCTATGTTATAAAGAAACACATTCCCAGTAAATTTATTTGTTACACATTTTATCGATAGATGGCAATTGAATTTATAAATAAAAGAAATAAAATGAAAATAAATATTCTATTTTATAGAGTTCCTGTTGTCATATTTTATCAACTTCTCTTATCAACAAACTACAAAATTTCTATTGATAACACACAGGGGGAATTCTTTTTCATAACAAGCGCTGCTCATTGTTGTCATTGATGTTCCTTAGAATGGTAAATGCTCTTGTGATATATAGTGGCCAAAACGAAGAAGCCAATCCCGTAAATACATTTTTAAAATTGCATTGAATAAAAAAAAGAGAAGGCAAGGTTTTAGCATATATGTATTAATGAGAAAATTATCTTCATTAGTTAAGTAGACAAGAAAACCCGATATTTATACTCTCAAAAACGTGATATTCAAATATTCGTAACAAGGGAAAATAATAATTAACTTTCTACAGTTGGTTCACAAAATTCTACGTCGGCGATACTAGCTTAGAAGAAAGTCCATGAGGTTATGCCAATAGTTTTCTGATAAACCATAACTAAGATTCCAACCTTCACTGTAGCATATATAAGCAGAACCCTCTAATAAAGTATTAGAGCTCTAAAAAGAGGTTTGGTGTATTATTAATATATAATAAAATACAATAAATTGGAGAAACGCTGGGAGTGTTGATCACTTATCAGACAAGCCATCCCAATATTTATTTATTTACAGTAATAACAGAAGAAAGCTTGTTTTATTATTATTATAAATGACAAATTCTTGATTAATAGTTTTATTTCTTGTATACAGATGGCGCGTTATTGCCTTATATCTATGTGTGTCCAGTAGTTCGCTCGAAGTAGGTAAACTATTATGTTTGCCATCGACAGGGATGCTTAACGACCTCTGTTAGGCATCACAACGTCCCCGTTGTTAAACGACGTTTTCTTATATATATATATATAAAAATCAATGGTAAAATAGAAGTTTTATATTATCGTGCGTAGGGCCGTGATGAAAAACTATTCAAGGCTTGGAATCTTGCATAATTTTATCGAATAAAGAGACATATCACTATAGCTGTTTCAAGATCTCATGATTTTGAATTACCAATATCTAGTGTGGCAAACAACATCTCTCAAAATGTTTTGTCCACCAGGCGCCAGGAGTGTTGCAAGACAGAAGAGGTTGTTTAAATGGAGCCAGACTATCTGCTCAGTGGCGTGATCGAACTGGTGGTTGACACTGCTTATTTTCCGAACGTCGTGATGTAATCGACCTTCATCTGGATTGACTCAAAAACACTGTTCAGAATGCCTAACTTTTGAAAAAATGAAATTTTGCTTTTACTGTTATCATTCGACTTGTAATTATATTGATAACTATACCACAATCTATATGTATTAAAATAGAGGTCACATCTTCTGTCCAAATAGACGTCAAAACTAGAAGCCATCTATGGCTTTATTTTTTATTGATTAATATCTTACCGGCAATATTTCCATCTATATTTTAAACATAGATTTGACCTAGCCACTTTACAAGCTAAATATCTCTTGGGCAGATTGTGAAGATTCCATTGGATCCTTTGTGAATCTCATAGAATAAAGTCCGTCCTGGACTGAGGAGAGCCATTAGCCTGACACCATGGTCTCTAGGTGGACGCTTCTCAGTTTGTCAGGGCTAGTGTTGTGGCTTTGTCACCGACCCGAGGCCGTTCGTTTGCGGCGACGGTCAATAGATGGCGTCTAGTTTTGACGTCTATTATGACGGGATAGGTGACCTCTCTCTCTCTCTTTATTTTTATAATCTATATTTAGTTCATTAACGGTAAAACAAGCTCTCTCTCATCTTGGATCGAATATTCATTAATATGTTCTGAATTTTGGACAAGGCTGATAACATATCTTCTTCTAGAGCATTTATTTGAACCTTTCTATCCACTAATGTGTGTGTGTGCAAGACTGATTCTATAAACTGATGTTCATACAAACCAGTGAAAGTTCAGAGAAATGCTCTTAGAAGATGGGTGATCAATCTAGTCGAATTATCGATGGATATCAACAATAATATGATACAAAATAGGTTTATAATTATTTTTTTATTGCATATTAATGTTTAAGAAAGAGCACATTCGCAGAGTTTTCAAAATGGAAACTACCCTTAAAATTCAACCTCAAGTGCAAGAGTGCTGAATTAATACTTCCAGCTTTGATAATAAAGATTTAATATCAAACTGAATCCTCTGTCAAGATAGTCAATTCTATTGAATATAAAGTATTATTATCATGAAATCTGAGCTTCAATAAATAAATTTATTTAGCCTTAACTAAACAGTATTACTCTAAATGATAATTTCCCTATCACAGAAATATCTAAGTTTAAAATAAATATATCTAACACAAATCACGTTACCTTATATATATATAACCAGATCAAGAGGATGACATTGTACTGCATTTGTGGATCAACTGAAGAAAGAAACCAATACAACATCTTAGCAAGATTTGAAATCTTAGTGAACATCTTGGAGAAGTATGACTGAGGAGCCACACCAGTCCTGGGACCAATTCACCTCAATTAAAACAACTATTTAGTTACATAATATCCACGAGATAATATTTTTAAAGGCTTTTTATCTTGAAGTTCAATAGAAGCCGATTAGGCACGGTTAATAAGACTCTGTAGACACAGCTATATTCCAAAAGTGAACAAATTTCAAAGTTGCAATGGGGAATCGCACAGAAGTCTACCGACATCATGGAAATTTTAAGAATAATATAATCATATTTATCTATTTAAATATATTTCAAAATCATCAAACATATATTTTAAAATATATTATTTTTTGGCAGGATGGATTTGAAGGTATAATCACTTCCTGCATCACAACAAAGCAAGAGTCACATTACACCTTGGTGATAGCCTACCATATCCACAGCTAAACACCTCAATGAACAATTATAATTATTTCTTAGAGTGCTCTCCAATCCACCCTCTCCAATATAAACAATAAAACGCATAGTTAAATGCTTCTTTATAATGCAAGCTTCCAGAAAATGTTTTAAAGGCAGATAACTAAGAAGCTTAAGAGATCTCAGCCTGTTGAAGGGCAACGCGCCTGAAAGCATGTATTGGAAGATATAATTATATTTGATATACAATTTAAGAGAATACAAAATAAAACTCTAGCAATACCTTTATTTATTTAAAATATATACATAGAGGAGGGCTTTGCCAATCGTTTATGCTTTATATTGATACTCCTGATGATTGTTATCTATAAAATCGCCCTTTTCTGAAACTTATAAATGGGCGAGATTTCCAAAGTGGTGTGACAAGTTATCCAGGTATTAATTTTCTGAATTACTTTCTTAAATGGCCAAACGATTAACCTTTTTGTGACCGTAATCTAGGAAAATAATTCTCGGGTTTGTGATATTTTCTTATAGGCTAATAAGCATACTCTTGTTCAAGAAGGAACGTGAAGTTTTTTATTCATAGGGTCTATTTATATTTCTGTTCAAGAATATATCTGAAATGTCGGTATTTTTTTCAGGAAAAAGAATAAAGGATCAAAGCCAGAATTGAGGCCGTTTTTAAAAGGTGAATTGATGTCACGTCCTCCGCTTTTTGTTGCAAGGAATATTCAGCCAGTAGCCTGTAAGTGATCAAATGGGGCTCTGGAATCTTGTAAGTACCGTTTTACTTTTATACATTTAGACATGTGATATACGTATAGTTTAGGAAATTGCAAGGCTCTACTATCTAACACATGAATCTAATCCCGACCTATGCAAAATGTTCTTGACATTAATGACAAGTCCACGGCAATATGTGATTACCTGGGACGTTGATTCTGAAAGCGGCCTGCGCTGTGAGCATCCACTCCACCCGGGTCTCGGCGAAGATGAGCACCGGCTCACGGGGCCGGCAGTCGAGGCGGAGCAGGGAGCGGCTGATGGTGTCAATCCTGGCGTCGGCCTCGATATAGCTCAGCCAGCGGTACTCTCCCAGCCTTAGCTGGACACATTAGGCTTATAATGTAGACTTATAAAACAGATTTACTCTCAAGTAGTCGCGCAATAAGTAAATATTACCCAGTAGGCACTCTCAAAACTATTTCTGTATAATTTTCAAATATTTATACAAGGGTGGATCAATAAAATACGATAAAAGTTTAATAGATAAAAAAAACAAAAAAAAAGTGTATATAGATATACACATTTAGATTGAACTTTGTTGTCATATTTTAAAAAATCTCAAGAAAAGAAACCATCTGGCAACATTTTTTTTTCACTAAAAATGGCGACCAAAACAAACAGTTGCACCAAGTATGTAATGCGAGCAGTAATACGTTTTCTTTATCATGAAGGAGTTGAACCATTTGAAATTTACTCAAGAATGAAAGCTGTTTACGGTGATAAATATTTATCTCAAAATCGAATTTTTGAATGGGTTAGAAAATTCCAAGATAGCATAGAAAGTTCGGATGACGCACCGCGACATGGCGCCCCGGTCAAGGTTAGTGATGATGCAACCTTCTGGGCCATTGGCGAGATGATACTGAACGATCGTCACATTAAAATTAGAGTTATTTCTGCCGAACTTAACCTTAGTTATGGTAGTGTCAAATAAAAAGGCATTACAAAACATTTAAAGTGCAGAAAAATTGCACAAGATGGGTGTCTCGGCTGCTCACAAAGGAAAAAAAAAAGGAAAAACGTCTTAACGCTTGTAAATAGCTTTTAGAACGTTATGAAATTGAGAGTGAAGGTTTTCTTGATAGAATAATGACTGGAAATGAATCATGGATACACCATCACATTCCTGACTCTCAAAGATCTATTGCAGAATGGCATCACAAGGGTTCACTAACACCAAAAAACCAAGGATAACAGCTTCTGCTGGAAAAGTACTCTTGACTATTTTTTGGAACAGCAAAGGATGCATCTTATAAGATTATCTTCCTAAATCCAAACACTTAATAGCATAGTTTATTCTGAGCTTCTTGAAAAAAAAATTGAAGTCAAAAATTCGTTCCAAAAGGCGTGGTTTGCTGAGCAAAGGTGTTTGCCAACTGCATGATAATGCTCGGCACCACGTGTCAAATATCACCATTGAAACTATTAATAAATTGAATTTTAAAGTTATACTCTCCTGATTTAGCCCCGAGTGATTATCATTTATTTGATCACTTAAAAAGATTTTTATGCATGACTTTCAAGATTGATGATGAGGTTAAAAATGCGGTGCATGGATGGCTTGCACAACACACACAAGATTTTTCATTAAAAGAAAAAAGAGGGGGTTATTTAGAGGATTAAAAAATAATATTTAATTTTAGTTTGCACTTTTTAAAAAAAGCTTTTATCGTTTTTATTCATCCACCTATGTATATATTTTCACTGCTTTTCAAAATCTATTTAAAAAGTCATTATACTGAGCCAATCATTTCAATATTTTATGACATATTTATTTTATTACCATGTATATATATAGAGAGAGACAGACAAAACCTTTCTGATATATGTCAACAAATGAATAAAGTCAATTCGACATTAATATAAAAAATAAAATTTAATATTAATATTTACAATGTCCAAGGCGCTCTCAAAGATGGAGTGTCCTTCTAAAGATGACAAGTCTATTGACACCGCTGAGATCGAGGGCCAGGAAGAGGCGGTAGACGCTCTCCTTGGCCGAAGATGTTATGGCCAAGGTTTCTCGTCAAGGCCATTTCCGAAGAGCCAGCTCTGCAGGTCTGGCAGTTGCTGGATGATATTGAAGGCCTTCCGGATTAGAGGCCTGGCGGAACGGCATCTGCGTGCAGAGGACAAGAAGGCCAAAGCCATTCAGAGAGACGGGTCTAGATATGACGTCAGAGGGCAACCAAGCGGTGGAGTCGGTAGGATGGTATCCTTGGAGGTCGTGTATGAAGGAGAAAGCACCATGGAGTTGGCGGCTCTTGCCCGACGACGAGGGAGAGACCGCGGGTGAAGGGAGTCCATCTTCGGAAGGCCGCGTCCAAGAGATCCAGGAGATGTCCTTCCTGCATGGTGGCTGACGCTCTATGCCATATGTCACAGCCCGGCCTCCTCAAACATGTGTTTGTCTAGGAAATCCGTAGGAGGGAGTCGACGCGGGTAGGCCGGGCGCCGCACCAAAGTTCCACGCTCTTCCTGAAGTTCACCCGAATCCCGAAGGCGCGCTGGAAGCCCTGTAATAGGGAGGCCACCTCACCAAAGTGTTCCTCCTGGCGAATTATTAGCACGATTTCGTCGGCGTAGGAGATGACGCTGACATCAGCACAACAGCCACACCAGATGATCCCGGAGAATAAGTAGAGCCTAGTTAAAGAAGGACGGCTCTGTGGTCCGAGACACGGTAGAAGCAAGTGCAGTAGCTCCTAGTCCGATTCACCAGCGCGGCAGGGAGGAGTATCCTATCCAGCCGACTGCTGTTGATCCAAACCCCGAAGGCGGCCACTCTGGTTTGAAAGTGGGCCGATTCGAAGAAGGTGGCGACATTTTCCAGCGCGGCTTGCTCGAATAGATTGAAGAGGAATTCCACAGAGGCCGAATCTGTTGCTCCAGCAGGATCCCTGTCGATGTTGAGGTCGCCGGCGACCCAAGAATTGTCCCGGACTGATGTTTCCTCGATGATCCTCAGCTGCTCGAGCCGCTCGTGAGGAGCGTGGGACAGGTGACTGTTTATGACAGCCATCTTATGGCCGTGGACATCGAGGTGGACTACGTCGATGCATCCCGGCTAAAAGACGCGATGTCGCAATAGGGTGACGCCCGGCACGAAGAGGCAAGCGAGGCCGGAGTCCCTGGAGGCGGCAAGCGGGGCGACGATGGCGCTGTAGCCGAGGCAAAGATCTTGGGCGTAGTCCAGGGACTCTTTTTCGTTTTTCAGGATGATGGCGACGTCCAAATGTTGTTGGGCCAGAAAATAGCAGAGCTATATACTCCTCTCACGAGCGGTGAGCCTATGCTCGTTGAGAGTCATAACACGGAGGTACATTGGGAGCTCGCAGACTGTTTTCCAGCGTCCGCGAGATGCTTGTAGAGGGACGAGTTTGGGTCCGGGAAGCCGCGTCAGTAGGTGCTTGATCAGGCTTTTAAACCCCGACTTCTTGGTGTCCAAAGTGAGGAGGTTTTCGTGAGGCCGGGGATGGAAGCGGGGGCCTCTAAGACAGGTTCTATCTCGAGCCCCAGCATCTCTTTGAGAAGAGATCCCAGGCACCTGCTCAAGGAGAGCATCCAGCTCACTTCTTATCCTGGTGGGCTTTCCAGGAGGAGTGAGGTTGATGGAATCCTTCTGATCCTGCAGTAGGTTTTGAGACTTAAGGTCAGGGCTGCCCTTCTCGACAGACTTCGGGAGATGTTCCCGGAATGGAAGCAGCAGGTGAATCCGCGGTGATTGCAGTGGGCGCAGGCCTTTTGGGAACCAGGGGGCAGTTTGTCCTACGGTGCCCCTGCCTCTGGCACCGCGAGCGCTCGACTCAGTACGCGTGGAAGACCGGCAGGATCTTCCCTTTGTGGTTGATATTGAGGCGCTTTTAGCGCCTTTCCAGCTTCACGTCCTCGTTCAGAAGGATGAACAATCCCCGGCGTCCACCCTTTATCGTGAAGCCCGCAACGTTGACGAGCAGCGGGGCGATAGATGTGACTAGCCCGTAAGGCCTCAGGGCTGCGATGACTTCTGAATCCTCCACGAAGAAGGGCAGGTTGGTAACAACGACTATTTCCGCCAGTCTGCGAAAGGGGAAAGTTTTGAGCAGGGTCTCCTCGATTTGGAAGCTTTTCTCGATGAGGCGCTCCGAGATGGCCTTGGTGGCGAGGCCCACCAGTACGTGGCGAGGCCCACCAGTACGTGGCCGTTCATTGGATGGTCCTTACAATGTCAATAACTGTCCAAGTGATGTTGTAAATCGATTGTGTGAGCCAATCAATGGCCACAATGTTGAAATGGATAACTGGTTTACCATTATTCTTTTGCCTTAAAACTTTGAAACCAATTTAAGGACAAAATTATTGGCACCTTGCAAAGAAATATAAAGGAAATTCCCTCAGGAGTGGTAGAAGTTTGAACACTAATATATTTGAGCTTTCATATATATATATATATATATATATATATACATATCAGAAGGTGACTTGAAGATAGGAGTGTTATTGTTTTAGTAAAAACTCTATCTCAAGAAATGTAGAGCGGTGGAAGAGATAACGACTGCAACAAAAGCTAAACGATAAGATGTAAAAGCTTCACTGATAGCATGTCTTGCTTAACTCAGGATGTTGTCCTTCTCTTGACTTTCTTGCTGATTTCATCCCAGATCTGTAATATCCCAACAGGGACAATTGTCGTAGGAACTATGTGCGATGAAACCAGAGAGGCCACATGGCTATGAAGCCTTCACATTCAAATACTCTGAAATAATTATAGGGTAATAACGTGTCATCTATATATAAAGGAAAACATTCAAGCACGCAAGTTTCTTTTAAGTATAAACCATTTATACTGTCTTTAATGCGATGAAAAATATATTGGAAGACATTTTAGCTCATCAGTGGTGAACACTCCTAGCGGTCTCGCTGTGAATTCTCCTTGTTTTCCGAAAAATAGCATTAAGCTTGACTACTAGACGAACGAGCTGAGAACTCCTGTCACTAAGAAATGTCATTAACACATCAATATCATTGAAAATGTGGTTATATTTTTATCAATTATAATATGATACATCAGCGCGTCATCTGTTATCAAAATTCAAAATTATTATAGAGGCGTATGATTAATTTTTAAAAATTGAACGATTTTCTACTGCCCATATTACATTGAAAATTGCATCCCATTAATTTTTCATTGCAGTATGGGCAGTAGAAAATTGTTCAATTTTTAAAAATAATCTTACGTGTCTATAATAGTTTTGAATTCTGATTTTCAGCAATATTAATATGGAATATTTTCAACGATACTTTTATGTACGATATACGGTACGATTAAAGGTGGGTGTTGCCTGGCCGATGTATTGATATTGATAATTAAATTGACAGCTCAGTAATGAATTGCTTATTTCCATCTCTTGGCCGAGGTGTCCTTTCATTTAGAGAAAATATGTTCAAATTTTCTATTTAAAATATTAATTTCCTTCATATATTTATTTTATTATCCAAGAGAAATAGGTGTTTGACCACAATCTTTTGAGGATTGTTAGCAACAAATAACG
Source organism: Cordylochernes scorpioides (assembly GCA_030710605.1). Lineage (NCBI taxonomy): Eukaryota > Metazoa > Arthropoda > Arachnida > Pseudoscorpiones > Chernetidae > Cordylochernes > Cordylochernes scorpioides. The sequence continues at coordinate 23,680,894 of CP092872.1, forward strand.
GAAAAAACGGGTCATATTACAATCATGGTTTAATGACATCGATATGTCTGCTACACACATTTTATTTCTTATAACCTTTTTCCTAATTAGGTTTTTTATATGATATTGAATAAACTTTGCCTAAATTGGGGCATTTTGATTTATAGAAATATAGCATGTACGAATAAAATCCGATTCGTAACTATATCACCACATGTTTTTCTGTTTGAAGTTAATAAATGAAAGGATAGTTTTTTTTTTCATAAAATTGGATCAGATCATCTTGCTCTGGAGGTTCTGTTGTTTAGGACGATAAAGAATAAACGAAATACATTAGCCCTGTACAAGTTTTACAAGACTGCGCAAGAGAAGAAACGTTAAGAAAAGAGAGCCGTATGTAAACGAAAGATCGATCACCTGTAAATAACTAACTCATCTTTTCTAAGTAATAATGCACCTGGGTGAATCCTGAGTAGGACATAGAACTCCAATAAAGGGTTGTTGTTGATGTTATCATATTATAGTATGTACGAATATTTTTATTGTGAGAATATGCAACTACACTAATCAAATATGTTGTTATTCCTTGGTAAAGGTTGGCTGGCGTACTGACAATCGAAATATGGATGAATTAAACAGTTTAATGATATCGATTTATATGAAATTTTAATATATAAATATTTAACACCGAATATTGTTTTTATTATACACACAAAGAATGTTAATTTTAAAATTTTGCCTCTCACGGCAAATTTCTCTTCTACATCGCGCTTTTTTTTTAAATAGAGAAATCCATAAATAAATATTTAAATAAAAAGGCATATATTGGATCAAATTATCATTTATTTTACCAATATTTCAGTTGGCAGAACGCCAACCTTTATCAAGGTATTATAACATTTTAAATGTGTCAACAGACTTAGCGCCACATAACGTCAATAGAATTTAGTTTAAAAATTATTTTTGCTTATATTCAATGGAGATTCAATTTAAGTAAATAAAGTCAATTTGCTGTGATAGAGATGCACGGGGTCATCTGAGGCTCTACATTGGACACGAAAACAACAACAAAAGTCAAATTGTAAAATAAATTTCCATGTCATTCTAAGGTTTGTCTTTCTTAGTTTTTCTATGTGAAAGTATTTAAAAAATGGATAACTTTATTTTCACAACGATATTCATTCACGATTTAATGTATTAGTAAATAAAATATGATTTGACCATAGCTATTCCGACCTTAATAAGAGATAACCTTTGAAATAGACCAGACGTTATCCACGGGCTATTTTAGTTAGTAGCCCGTAAAACCATATTGCCACGTGGAAGATTAGGAAAGACAAACTTCAGCATTTCACAGCAATTTATTTATGCAAGAACAAACTTTGAATGATAAATAAAAGATAAGCAACGAGGAAAGTTTACGGGGTAGTATAATATAAACAAAAAAGATACTCTGTTAATAAAATACTAAATACTTTGCTACAATGTTTTCTCTCTAATCCACGTATTCCTCTGACTGGAGGTAGTTCTACTGTACCCAGAGGTAGAGGCGCCAAGCGCCTATATAAAGAAAAGGATAAGAACTGCCAGAACCTATCTCAGCTTATCAACAAAACGCGCCATCTTATCACAATGAGGTAACTTCAAGTTGGAGGCCACTCGACATCACGTGAATGGACTTCTCTACACTAGAAATCTTATACTAGAAACTTCCCTCGGGTGGATAAAAATGGAAAATTAATATCGATGACTTTTCTTTTTCAAAATACAAATTTTTATAGTTCCCACTGCGACTAGAAAACTTATTTGAAGTTTTATAAAATAACATTTTCACACACAAAAGTATTAAAACTATGAAACGTTTTTTCACAATAAGATATTTTCATTTGAAACGCAAGCTATCAAACGAGAATCACTCGTCTACCGGGGCTTATCTAAAAAGAACTTCGACTATTTTCTAACTAATACTGTAAGTGTTTGCGCGTAGCGTGCGTGTTTATATATTTAAACTTGGCCTTAAATACCAATTTCTTGATTTCTCAGGAAGTCTCTAGAACCAAATATTTGGTCGTAGAGAGGTACTGTATGCACCACGCTGACGAGGGCCAACAGCCCGAAACGCGTTCGTTGTTGGCCTTTCTTGATTTATCAAGAAAATTGGTTGGTCAAATATCAGGGAACAGGCTAAATCAACGTTTAGTTGATTTCTGTTCCACTAGATGGCGCTCTGCCATCTAAATAGCTCATGTGATTGTGGTCAGGATATGCCTTTTTTATTTTGATATATATGTGAAGAAATGATTACAAATAAAAAAGGTCAGGTGTTGGTATTGAAATTAAAAAATGTATATCCTGACCAAGTGTTCAAATAAACTTTATATTTATGTGAAAGTTTCACCTGGAGGATATGGATCTATGAAAGAAAAGGTCGCCTAACCACTTTAGCAGTTAAATACCTCTTTGATAATAAGAATAAGAGATTCTTCTTAGAGCTATTATATTACAATCTATAAAATAAAAGAAGACAAGTATCTTAAACGGTTTTTTATATACGCAAGCTTTCGGGTGAGAACCCTTCGACAGGCAGAAATAAACGATCGTTTATTTCTGCCTGTCGAAGGGTTCTCACCCGAAAGCAGGCGTATATAAAAACCGTTTAAGATACTTGTCTTCTTTTATTTTATAGATTGTAATACCTCTTTGGCAGGTTGTGAAGATTTCATTAGATCCCTTGTGGATGTCATGAAATAAAGTCCACCCTGGACTGACGAGGGCCATTATCCCGAAACCATGGTCTCTAAGTGGACGCTTCTCAGTTTTCCAAAGCTGGTGTCGTGACTTTGTCACCGACCTGAGTTCGCTAGTTTGCGGATACGGCCAATAGATGGCGTTTAGTTTTAGCGTCTATTTTTTCCGGGAGAGGCGACTTTTATATATATAGTAGAACCTCTCTTTAGCGGACACCCTGCTAGCGGACATCTCTCTACAATGGACAATTTTTATTTTAAAAATTACCACTTTTACAAATTAGCAACTCTCCGGTAAGAGGACACATCTGCCTATAGGACACTTTGGTTCTGCAATTAGGTGCCCTCTACAGGGAGGTTCTACATATATGGGGTATAGTAGAGATAATGTCAACCCAATAGGTACCTACCCGCTTCAAAACTTTGCCATCCTTCTGACGTTCCAGGACCATCCCCTGAATTTCTCTGCTTCCGAAGAGATTCTTCTTCCCGAACTTGGTCACGGCATTGTTGAAGAATTCCACGATGGTGTGGCCAGGTCCTAGGTCCTGGACATGTGCCAGTGGCTGTGTGCGGATTAGCGGACTGTAGGGGTCCGCGGGAACTTCGCAACAGGCCTGAACATACACGATACAATGTATTTCTTCGCGTGGTCACATACATTAAATAGTCAGGACTTTGGCTATTTTACTAGAATAGAAAAAGGCTTTTTTGTTAGTTGGATTTATATAAATGAAAATGTATTTATATATAATCGCATCTACTTTCTACATTATTACATTCTGAAGCTTTGGGCTCCTGTCGCTCTTTTTGAAGTATATATATCGGCGAAACCTAGGTAATAATAATAAACTCATAAACAAAACTTAAGGAAGTTATACCTTTTAGCATGTATGTCAAGATTCAAACAATAACTCTGAATGACATTTGATTCACAATGATATTTATTGAAGACACACGAGATAACCAAGTGTGAACAAATTTTCTCCGTCTCCTTAAAAATATAGACGTCCGGCTGTCGTATATTTATATTTTAATATATATGATATAATATTGTATATAATATTTCAATATAATAATTATATTAAATCCACAGATTATTATTCTGCGATATATTGTATTTATCATAACATATAATTTATTATCATATATAATTCGATTGTTAACTTGTAATTCTTAAGCTTGCATCTAATACGGTGTAATATAATAAAATCCATTTAAATAAAGCCTAAAATATATTTTTACTTTTAAATCAACCTAAATACACCACACCGCCGACATAAAAGACTTTCCACTCAAGGTTTATCCATGAGCGTATTTGTAAAGGGACGACATTCGGAGGCCGAAAGGTCGGAATAAGTATACAGAAGTATTCTTTATTTTACACAAAATTATATTATTATAAAGCATCTTTTGGATTTGATTATTTTTTTATTATTGATATGTTTTCTCAAAATCAGTGTGATTTTCTTATTCAGAAATATTAATAAACATAAGATGCATTTATTCTCATGCTGCTTGGAGCAGTGGCCGCTGGCATTTCTGTGTTAAAGGTCTCTTAATATTATAAATCAAATACAAAATATACAATAAATAACATTTTACATGCTTTTATTTAAATGCTTTTATTCAAATACTATTCGTTGCAATTATAAATTGGCGCCGTGGATGTCATTCTTGTGGAACGTCCCGCTCCAAACTTTGTGTCTGAGAAGCGATATTTTTTATAAAGAGACTAGCGGACGTACCCGGCTTCGCCCGAAGTTTTACCCGAGTAAAGGTTTGTCTAACGAACATTTGTTAAAACAATTCTCTATAAACTTATAAAAAAATAAGATATATTTTGATAATTTGAAACTCGTAAATTTGAATCTCTCGATAAAGTGAACATTTTTCCCCGGTCCCTGTGTGCCGTGTCATCCTGAATTTTGTCTTTCATAATTTTCTACATTACAAAATCATCGTTTTATCTAGTGAACATATTTTCCCGGTCCCTTGAAAAATACTCGATAAGTTGAATAAAATCATGGTCGTGAATCTCTCGATAAAGTGATTATTTTTTCCCGGTCCCTGTCTGCCGTGTCATCCTGAATTTTGTCTTTCCTAATTTTCTACATTACAAAATCATCGTTTTATCTACATATTTTCCCGGTCCCTTGAAAAATACTCGATAAGTTGAATAAAATCATGGTCGTTTATGGAAGATGGACACACACACACACAGACACACAGACATTCAATTTTATATATATAGATGATCTGGCTTTGTGTCTTCTGCTCGAATGAATGTTTTTCTGTTAGAATTTTGTTCCTGCATACTAAAAATGAACTGGCTCCACCCGTGGTCTCTGCTTTTTGGAATTTTTCCGGATATAATTTTGTATCTGATAATCAAATATGATACAGCAATATTGCCATAATCATTTTCTGACTAAAAAAAAACAACTATTTTTGCCCAGAACCTGTCAATTTAAAATTTTCTTGGCTAAAAATGCGACAAATATATTTTCCATATTTTTTCTATGTCCTGTTAAAAAACGTTTTACATGTACATTAGGTCAGCTGATATTACCTCCCATCTTCACCGCTAGTTACGTATTTTACTTATATTACGTAAAAGCATTCCATTCACAAAAGCAAACGATGACAGAATTGATGACTCTGATACTTGTATATTTTAATAATAATATAAATGAGTTTTAAAAAATGTAAAAAAAAAAATGCATCGGCCGGGAATCGAACCCGAGGCACCCGCGTGGCAGGCGAGCATTCTATCACTGAAACACCGATGCTTATTAAAAAAAACGGCTATATTCGAGTATTTATTCCATTCACAAAAGCAAACGGTGACAGAATTGTTAATTGATTGTTGATTGATGACTCTGATACTTGTATATTTTAATTGTAGCAGATTATTTATTATTCTATTAAAATATCCTTTAATTTCGATATTTGTATTTTGTTACACTGTAAAATTTCCTCATTACATCTCTGCTATTTTATTAGTGTTAATTTGTTTTTCCTTAAATAAATTTCTGTATCATTCTGAAGTTTGTCTTTCCTAATTTTATGTGACAATAATGAAAGTAACATTTAAAATACAATATAACGCGGCTGATGATTGTAAAACGAAAATTGAAATTATACCGCGAATGTTTCTTTTATAAAAATCGAAATTTATTTTCAAAGAGAAATAGCGACATTTCTAACTTTGAGGATGAGGTATGGAAAGGTGAAACATGAAGAGTAATGGCGAACGGAAAAATAAAAAGTGTCCAGGGGCGGGAATCGAACCCACACCCTTCTGCTTACCGGGCAGGTGAGTTGTCCACTCGGCTACCCTGGACGTATTTTTCCGTTCGTAACTAATACTTAAAGTAACATTTAAAATACAATATAACGCGGCTGATGATTGTAAAACGAAAATTGAAATTATACCGCGAATGTTTCTTTTATGTGTATATACAGAACTATATTATATATCTACTTATATATTTGCCTTATTCTGTCTGTTTGTCTGAAGCTCACGGATAGAATGCGCCCATTGGCTGCCAGCAAACACGTGACCTCCCTGCCCGCCCCCCTCTAGACAACCCTGTTATCAGCTGTGTGATACATACACCTGTCTATAGCGGCCATTCTAGACAACCCTGTTATCAGCAGTGTGTTACATCCACCTGTCTATACAGACCGCCCTGTCTATAGCGGTCACCTTAGACAACCCTGTTATCAGCTGTGTGATACATACACCTGTCAATACAGACCACCCTGTCTATAGCGACCACTCTAGACAACCCTGTTATCAGCTGTGTGATACATCCACCTGTCTATACAGACCACCCTGTCTATAGCGGCCACTCTGGGCAACCCTGTTATCAGCTGTGTGATACATCCACCTGTCTACACAGACCACCCTGTCTATAGCGGCCACTCTGGGCAACCCTGTTATCAGCTGTGTGATACATCCACCTGTCTATACAGACCACCCTGTCTATAGCGGCCACTCTGGGTAACCCTGTTATCAGCTGTGTGATACATCCACCTGTCTATACAGACCACCCTGTCTATAGCGGCCACTCTGGGCAACCCTGTTATCAGCTGTGTGATACATCCACCTGTCTACACAGACCACCCTGTCTATAGCGACCACTCTAGACAACCCTGTTATCAGCTGTGTGATACATCCACCTGTCTATACAGACCACCCTGTCTATAGCGACCACTCTAGACAACCCTGTTATCAGCTGTGTGATACATCCACCTGTCTATACAGACCACCCTGTCAATAGCGACCACCACCCTGTCTATAGCGACCACTCTAGACAACCCTGTTATCAGCTGTGTGATACATCCACCTGTCTATACAGACCACCCTGTCAATAGCGACCACCACCCTGTCTATAGCGATCACTCTAGACAACCCTGTTATCAGCTGTGTGATGCATCCACATGTCTATACAGACCACCCTGTCTATAGCGACCACTCTAGACAACCCTGTTATCAGCTGTGTGATACATCCACCTTTCTATACAGACCACCCTGTCTATAGCGACCACTCTAGACAACCCTGTTATCAGCTGTGTGATACATCCACCTGTCTATACAGACCACCCTGTCAATAGCGACCACCACCCTGTCTATAGCGACCACTCTAGACAACCCTGTTATCAGCTGTGTGATACATCCACCTGTCTATACAGACCACCTTGCCAATAGCGACCACCACTCTGTCTATAGCGACCACTCTAGACAACCCTGTTATCAGCTGTGTGATACATCCACCTGTCTATACAGACCACCCTGTCTATAGCGGCCACTCTGGGCAACCCTGTTATCAGCTGTGTGATACATCCACCTGTCTACACAGACCACCCTGTCTATAGCGGCCACTCTGGGCAACCCTGTTATCAGCTGTGTGATACATCCACCTGTCTATACAGACCACCCTGTCTATAGCGGCCACTCTGGGCAACCCTGTTATCAGCTGTGTGATACATCCACCTGTCTATACAGACCACCCTGTCTATAGCGGCCACTCTGGGCAACCCTGTTATCAGCTGTGTGATACATCCACCTGTCTACACAGACCACCCTGTCTATAGCGACCACTCTAGACAACCCTGTTATCAGCTGTGTGATACATCCACCTTTCTATACAGACCACCCTGTCTATAGCGACCACTCTAGACAACCCTGTTATCAGCTGTGTGATACATCCACCTGTCTATACAGACCACCCTGTCAATAGCGACCACCACCCTGTCTATAGCGACCACTCTAGACAACCCTGTTATCAGCTGTGTGATACATCCACCTGTCTATACAGACCACCTTGCCAATAGCGACCACCACCCTGTCTATAGCGACCACTCTAGACAACCCTGTTATCAGCTGTGTGATACATCCACCTGTCTATACAGACCACCCTGTCAATAGCGACCACCCAAGACAACGTTTTTAAAATATATTCGCACTCGGGTAAACCCCGGGCGTTGCCCGGGCCATTCGTCTAGTATATATATAAAGAGATACACTCTTATTATGCAACATTTACAAATCATATATAAAAAGTCGGTGGACGAGCGGGTAACACGCTCGATTCCCGACAGTCATGAACCGGGATTGAATCCCGCGTTAACATTTTGTTTAATATGTGAATAACCTTCACATATTATTCATTGTTCAATTATCATGAACTAGGTTGCTCTTGCTGAGCGGTACCTATTAATGTGATTTGAACAATTTACAAATCCCATTTCTTATTTATTTGGGAGTCAAGGGTGAGAGAGGTAGAAAGAGATTCAAGCTACAAACAATTTGGTTAGAAAAAAAAAAGGGGAGATAGGAGAAGGAACTGATCACCGGAAGATTTTATTGAACGGTAACCTACCTCATACTAAAAGATAAGATAACATAACAACACCAGAGAGAATATAGTTTTACGGGATACTAACCAAAGTGTATGGTGTTTGGATACAACAACATTACGGTAATATCTTTATATACGGGGCTCTGCTAACCAAAATAAAATTATTTTTGAGCTCCAATGGCTGCATAAAGCGGAATATATACAAAGCACTATGACCATGCTGGGGAGGCTAGGGACAGGATCTCCGTCAGGGAAGAAGCAGGTTAGGCCGGTAGAAAATAACAACATTAACTAGTGGTAACATAAAGGTAACCCAGGCTCCTGGAGCGTATCCTTAAATCGGCAACTACCCCGGCTGTCCTGCGGTTTAGGAGTCTGTCTTGGTAGCCTTAGTGAACCAGTTCACCAAGTGTTTCCAGGTCGGTTTGTTACTTGGTAGATTCAATAGAGCAGTGTCATTCAATGAGGGCAATCCAATAAGTGTAGCCGTTTGGAATCTCTGTAGTTCGAATACTGGGCAGCTGAAGAGCACAAGCTCTACAGTTTGATCTAACAACATTAACTACATTAACTAAGACATCTATTTATATACAATGAATTCAGCAGACTAACAGGTCACTGGTCACAACAACAATAATTCTTATATTGCTATATTTAGAAAACAGAGAGAATTGTCATTTCAACAAATTTCCATCCAGAAGTAAATACCCTATTGTTTATTATAGTTAAAGAAGAGAATAATAACTAAAGAGTTATCAGACGAAGGACGTAAACAGAATGGTTATGTAAGGAATAAGGCGGAAGGGACAAGGAAATGGATTATAACCTTGAATCATAGAAAAACAAATCAGAAAGAAAACAGTCTGCATCCTTTGTTCAAAGTAGATAACGTTATTTGCTAATGTATCCAATGTCTTCTAGTATCATTCATATTTTCTCATTATAAGAAATATTTTAATCAGAATATATAAATGGGGAGGGGAGGAAGAGTGTTGTATATATATTTTAATTGATTAATTATTTCCACAGAGTATGTGTGTAAGTTCACAAGTTGCTAGGCGCTAACCGAAAAAAAAGTTCCTTTGTTTTAGAATTATTGATGGATTCTCTTTTATATTTGTTCTCTCTCTTGTAAATCCATAAATATAATGTTTAATTAATATATTCTTGTAGTCAGTTTCATTAAAATTTCTAAGCAAAGTCAACAAATATAAAGACTATTTGTTTTTAAAACACGAGTTTTTTATTTATTAATCAACCAGCCGCGATATTCAAATATTTGCGCCTATTACAGATGAGAAACAAACAAAACAATAAACAAATTTAAACTTATAATTAAATATTTACAAATTTACATGTATTAATCGGCAGAGTTCATGAATTTTATATAGAGACATAGTGGCTGATGTAAGAAAGTTAAATCATTTAGATTAGGAAACAATTGATTTCTCACTTCTTCAAAGTTCGGACAGTTGTAGATAAGGTGAAGAGCAGTTTGTTCATAATTGTTCATAACAAAAATAAAAAATAAAAACGTGTTTATTCTATTATAGAGAGGACCAATCAGTTAATTCTAATTATATTTCAAGTTTGAAAGTATAAAACATGGTACATGCTCACCTGAACTATACGAGGTAACTTCACTAATACTTATACTCTTGGCTACTTCTTATACACTTTATATAAACAATTTAGAACGTAGTTGTCGTGGTGTAGTGGATAACACGTCTAACTACAGATAGGAAGATTCCAGGTTCTAATACCGACAGGCCTGCTTCTTTTGTTATGTTCAGCTCTAGGGCTATCTTTCATAACATGTTTTTGTAGAACAGTGACATGCGTTTTTGTCGATAAGTCATCTCAGGAGATGGTACCAGGCTAAAAACAAATCATGACCATCCTAATAAAAACGTTTTAGAAGACGTTTAGAAGACTCTTTAAACGTTTTTTTCCAATTACAAACTTTGACGTTTTGGCAATTCCAGACTTTTAGCGTTTTAGCAATCTTAGACTTTTAACGTTTTCTAATTTCATACTTTTAACGTTTAATTCCAGACTTTTAACGTCTTAGCAATTCCAGACTTTTGACGTCTTATGAATTCCAGACTTTAACGTTTTAGTAATTCCATACTTTTAACGTTTTTGGCAATTCCAGACTTTTAACGTCTTAAAATCCCAGACTTTTAACGTCTTATGAATTCCAGACTTTTACGTTTTAGTAATTCCAGAATTTTAACGTTTTTCCAATTGCATTCTTTTAACGTTTCAGCAATTCCAGACATTTAGCGTTTTGTCTATTCCAGACATTTAGCGTTTTGGTAATTCCACAATTTTATTATGTACTTATACAATATATAAATTAAACACTATATGTTTAGACTAATATATGCCAATCTCTCAGCTTGAAAGGTTTTAAACTTATTAGTTGCATTCAGCAATTGAATACCAATTGTATTAGAATATAAGTACCAATTAAGTTTTTTTTTTCATTATCCCTAGTATGGGATAAACATGGTTGAAAGTAGGCGACTGCTTTTACTGTAAGTGCCACATGTCTACACATGTGAAAAGCAGTTCGACTTCTGCATTTATAAATGTGCCAGAGCCCCGTATATTCACACCCCTGTTATATATTTATGAATCATATTTTACTGATATTAGGCTTTTAAATTTTCTCCAGTTTCATCCTCCAGTGTAGCATATATAAGTAGAATCGTTCAATACAGTAATACATCATTAAAAAGCGGCCTGGTAGATTGAGTAACCAAACGGGGCTCTGGCACATTTATAAGTGAAAAGTCGAACTGTTTTTCACGTGTGTAGACATGTGATGCACTTACAGTGAAGGCAGTCGCCTCTTTCTATCCACCATTATTATCATGTGTACTAGGGATAAGCAAAAAAAATCAAAATATATTCAATAAAAATAAATTAATTAAATCTACACAATAAAGATTTATAACGAAAACATTTTCCATTCCTTTTAATTCCTATACTTGTATGATGGCACAACTTTATATTCAAAGCAGTTCTAAAGTTGTATATAAGCTTTTTTATGAGCTCAAAAATGATACACTTTGGTTAATAGCCGTAAAACCATATTCTCTTTATATATAAGCTTTACAATTAGAAACTGTAGGGGATTTCTAAGTAAAACGGTGAAACTAATAATTCTGTGCATGTAGGATAAGATAGAATAAGGGCTGCAGGTGCATGTAGAGGCTGATAGTCGAGGAGGGGGAGTGCTGTGGGGATAAGATAGGATATGCTAACATCCAGTACACCTGTCTCTCTGGGGCACTTCTTTATCTACTCACCTTTATCATCTAGATCATTATCAAACGGAGTTTAACTCTTAGAGAGTTATGATCTACATTCTCTAATTCTATATGTAAAACATATTCAACCCTGCCTTTACAATTTTAGCAAAATCTATAAGCAATCCATGACCAGGTTTCTTTAACGATTTTTTTTATTTCTCTTGTTTTCTTGGACCAGGAGAAACAGGAGACCTAGAATGATAACTTCCAGCCAACTATACACGCCAAAGAGGCTGGAAGTCATAATTCTAGTTCTCCTGTCAAAGGGCATATTGGCCTGAAAGCTAGAGAATTAAAAAATAGTTAATGAAACCTGGCCCTGGATTTCTTATAGATTTTGTTACATTATATATCAATATATTTTATAGCTTTTTTATTTTCTAGTTGTTTGCTTGTGCTTAAATACGTATGTACACTAGTGAAAATAGAAAGTGTTATACCTAGAAGAAATTGAAGAAAAAAAAAAGAATTTTGGCTAAAATAACTTCTTTTTGAGTGTAATAAATTATTTATTTTAAATTTAAATTTTTTAAAATAGTTAAATGAAAACCCTTTTCACACACATTTCCGAACATCTGCTCTACTAAATAGCCTGTACGTTCCATGATATTCCTCTGGTTTCTTCTGGGCGAAACACTTCAGATTTCTTCCAAAGTATTTCTGCGTTTAAATACGCATTTCATAGCTCTTAAGTTTTCATCAGCCATGATTTAGCTCTATACGTCATCATTTACGTTTTACGTTTATACGCCACCAGTTACGCTTATACATCGTTAGTTGTGCTTTACGTTTATATATACCTCGTTATTTACGCCATTAGTTATGATTTAGGTTTATACGTCATCAGTTATGCTTTACGTTTTATACGCCATCATTTACGTTTTACATACATACGTATACACACAAGGTAATAAGACCAAATCCAAATAAATAAATAGTGTGTGACGTTTCGGTAACAGCGTTGTTACCGAAACGTTACACACTATTTATTTGGATTTGGTCTAATTACCTTGTATTCATAATCTACTAGCCGAATGACCCGGGCAATGCCCGTGTTTTAATTTAGACACGTGGACCTGTTGGATCAAATAACGCCCGTGTTTTACCCGATTGAATGTTTTTATTCAAATACTATATGTTACAATTATAAATTGGCGCCTTAAATAAATGCATATATTAGCTAATAACTATAGCCTATGTGCTTTATCTGTCTATGTACTGTTGGCTTCCGTAGGCGTCTCTTACTGGGAAAAAGAAAGAGAGGATTCCATTTAGTTATTAACTAATATATGCATTTATTTAAGGAGCGACCCGCTCCAACACAATAGTTACAAAAACCAAAAAGCGAGTGGGGGGGAAGGGCAAAGTATCTCGCGCAGTGGCGGCGCCATCGTAGCGAACCAATAGGAGAGCGCCATTCCAAAAAAAAAAAAAGCAAACGGTGACAGAGATGAAGAACGCATGACGCTCGTAACTATATATAGAACTAGCCGAATGACCCGGGCAACGCCCGTGTTTTACCCGATTGAATGTTTTTATTCAAATACTATTTGTTACAATTATAAATTGGCGCCTTATATAAATGCATATATTAGTTAATAACTATAGCCTATGTACTTTATCTGTCTATGTACTGTTGGCTTCCGTAGGCGTCTCTTACTGGGAAATGGAAAGAGAGGATTCCATTTAGTTATTAACTAATTTATGCATTTATTTAAGGTGCGACCCGCTCCAACACAATAGTTACAAAAACCAAAAAGCGAGTGGGGAGGGGGGGGGGTGGAAGGTGGCGTGATCGTAGCCAACCAATAGGAGAGCGCCATTCCAAAAAAAAAAAGCAAACGGTGACAGAGATGAAAACTGAAGAATTAAAAACGCATGACGCTCGTAACTGTATATAGAATAATTCAAATTGTGCTTTATCATACATGTGTATACGCTATCAGTTATGGTTTACCTTTATTACGTTGTCAGTTATGCTTTAGGTTTATAAGTCATCAGGTATAATATACGGCCTAATTTACGCTTTACATCTACGTGCTTACATTATCAGTTATGTTTTGCATTTAGACGTCATAAGTTAGTCCTAACCTATAAACGTATGCGTGTCATCAGTTATGCCTTACGTATAAACCTATACGTCCTTATTCAGAGAATACTTATACGCCATCAGTTATCCCTTTTTAGGATTCTGAAAGCAGGCACTGTGGATAGTGACAGAAAGTCATGTTATAGATGCAATTCAAACATAAGAATAGGAAATACCTTCGACTTTCTTTTCCAAGACAATTTCTAAAAGAATACCCATATTGTAGATACACCACCACATGTCTAGATGAGCACCCCTTTCTCTACGTATCTAAAAAGAAAATCAGAAGGAATTAGAAGTTGTAGGATAGGAATCATTGAGGCTCGGTACACTATGATGACTGTGAAGACCCCTAAATGGCTTTCTAGCGAGGAGTTGGAGATCTTAGCAGCTGGAGATCTGTTCTGTTAGAGGTCTAGATTATATACAAGTATTCAAAGAGACGAAACTTGTGAATATCTTATATATATATAAAAATCAATGTTTGTATGTTTGTTTGTTTGTATGTCCGGTATACAAATTCGCAGTAGTTCACTAATTCAAACCAAAATTTCCATACATAGGTAAAAAAATACGGGGAAGACGATAGGCTATTTTAAAAATATATAAATCAATTATTAAAATTATATATTCAAATTATTCTACTTAGCTCACGAACAGCGCCCTCTATCAAAGATTATATTAAATTATGCTAATGCAAACAAATAGATAATGCTAATAACAAACAATTATAAAAAAAAATCTTATTTAAATATATATCACTCGGGTCGATATGCACACGGGTCAATCCCGGGGCGAAGCCCGGGTCACCCGTCTAGTTACCAATATTAATGGAAATTTTACCAAGTGATCGATAAAAATAAAGGTCCCATCTTTCGTCAAAATAGACACTTAAACTAAGCTTAATTTATTGACCGTCTCAGTAAACAAGCGAACATTAGTGGGTTACAAAGCCACGGCAATGATCAATAGATGGGGCTTAGCTTTAGCGTCCTTTTTGATGGGAGAGATGACTTTTTTTAGACTCTTACATATAGTAACCCACTTTAAAGAAAAATAAAATGGAGGCTTTGGATTGATATTAATCTTCTACAGGCCCAATTATTTCCTAATTAGATATTAATATATACAGTTATCAGCGACATAATCAAGCAACATTTTCTTAATCAATTCTGTCACCGTTTGCTTTGTGAATGGAATAAATACCCAAATATGGCCATTTCTCATGACCATCGGTGGTTCAGTGGTAGAATGCTCGCCTGCCACGCGGGCGGCCCGGGTTCGATTCCCGGCTGGTGCATTTTTTTTTTTTTACAATTTTTAAAACTCATTAATATATTATACAAGAATGACATCCACGGCGCCAATTTATAATTGTAACGAATATAGTATTTGAATAAAAGCATTCAATCGGGTAAAACCCGGGCGTTGCCCGGGTCATTCGGCTAGTAATATATAGTCACAGCCGACATAGACTCATGTAAATATTCTCATCAATAATTTAACTTATTAAACAAATCAAGGTTAATTTGTTTATTCTTTGTTAACATTGTGCAGCCAGCGCCGGCGTTCTTCATTCTTATTGTGACCTTACCAAAATAAAGAGTCAGATTTTTAATGAGAACTCGTTCTGGTTTATTCTACGGTACAATGGAAACCGCTGAATAAAAGCCATCTACATCGCAAGGTGTAATAATATAGATAATTCAACAACCTTATTAAGACATTTCGTCTTACATAGATGCTCCCAAGAAAGTAAAACCAATTGTATATTAAAATCAATAATTGGTAATAAGCTATATGCAGTCTTGGTGAGGGGCATGACAAACACTGCATATCTTCTAGTCATCTTCATTAATTTTGATTGTTAGGGCCTATTATGTAAATTTTGTTACTTTAGTTAGATATGCAAATTATATTTTTATAAAACACAAGCGGAACAAATAAAAACAGTTTTGTAGTCAGTCATAGAATCGGTCTGGTTCTTTGAGTCTGTACTTCAATTAATTAGCGTTAGGAGATTCACCAAGTCGAAGAGGGTTGATGTTGCTCATGTAGTCAGAAGTTTTTATGAGGAATCGAGCGGCTCTAATTCAAGGGTAATATTCAGATGGTCTGGCCTATCTAGATACAATCCATGCTCTACCAAACCAAAACTTAAGATACTAGCCAGGCTTATAGACAAAGGAAATTGCAAGAATTCCTAGCTATCGCTGCTAGGCCCTCATCCGCTACCGCCCAATGATATTCTCAGCTTTTCTGACGCACTCAAGAACTGGTAGTATGAGTTCATCGGCCAATGAATCAGAAGGAAGACTAAATCTCTGATTTGGTACAGAGATATGCATGTAAGACTGCCAATTCAATATGTTTCTATCTAGTTATTCAATAAAATGTACCCCTTTCTAATGGTAACAAGCTCCCATTTTAGAATATTTTACTGAGGAAGGTTTTCCGGATAACGTGAGTTTCTATAAGTACTAGATGGCAATGGCAGAAAGATCAACTGGCATCAGAATAGTAGCATCGGAAATTTAGATGACTACTGCAAGTGCGCCCTACTTCACTAACTTCCATCTCACTGAGACAATAAAAACAACTCCAGTTATGGAAGAAGGAATAAACTACCAACATCATGTCTATATAATCAGATCGACTATGTAGTTATATTGTTACAAATCTTGTTTAAATATTTGCTTTCACTAGTGAAGTTTCACTTGTATTTATTATTTTGATTAAAAACATTCAAATCAGATTTAAGCCAAAGTCCTGGTTGCTAATACACGACTGCTTAGACATTCCCAATCATTCATAGAGTCTCTTATTGGTGTTTTATGGCTCTATATGCACTCGAAATTCATGTTTTCGATTTATATTATCTGTTTGCCGAGTTTGGCAGGTTGAGCGTCCCTCAGACTCCTATAAAAAGCTATTTAATCCAAGAGTCTGTGTCTCTAGTCGGAATCACAAGTAGATAAGTACGTGACAGTACTAACATCTACTGATGACCTACCCATTTCTTGACCTTCCAGTGCTGCCAGGGCATCTGGACCAGCGTGTAGACAGGCAGCGTGGCCAGGTCGTAGATGGAGGTGCCGAGGTGGAGCGCTCCGATCACCAGCTGAGTTGTCAAGCTCTGTGACGGATTGACGTGGTTGTTCTGCGCCATCTGGGCACACAACCATTGACATCTACACACATACTAACACACATGTTCAAGCCATAGAGATCTTCAATAATGTTTTCAATGGCACAGTTCATTGGATAGACCTACTATATTAACATTGTTCCCATCATTAGAAAGCCTGTTACCCATCCCTTCAGATCCTTGTTACGTTAAATCAGAGAAATCTACGATTGTCTGAACATCGCTATAACCATTTCACTCTCAGATCTCTTAGTGTTTAGAGAAAATGAATGTTATATAGCGATAGGTGGAATCTATAGGTACCTGCTTCCAATTGTGTGCAGGTACAAGTGACAATATGGCGAATGGCAAGGCGATACCCTCTGGCTCAGGTTACATCTACTCTTGGTTCCTAACTGCTGATTTCTAGTCGGTCTTCGGAGAGCTATCCATATATCTAGATTCAATAAGTTTTAAATTTACATGTTTATGATGCCGTTGCAGTCTAACGAAACTATATTAGCATACTTCTCTTTTCCTACTTAATAAAATTGTTTCAAAATTTGTCGCAAATCATTTTATAAGATGAATTTCTATTTAAAAATGCGCTAGAGACCGTTTAAGCATCATATCAATGTTGATAAAGGTTGATTATATGGCTTCACAGATGCGACGATAGTCAGCCCGTCACAATTGAGAAACTTCCAATAGAAAATTAACAATAGGTCTCTGGTTATTGTAATAAACCAGAAAATATTCGTGCCAAGCCACTTTTCTACGGGATTATCAGAGAAGCACCTATATGGCTAGATTATTTATTGAAGGTTCTTTAAAACTTCTGTAATTTCACCTAATATAATTTTCAAAATTCTGATTGAAAAGCTGTCTGTACGTCAAACGATAACAGCCTCCTTACAACTACGAACATTACATGAAGTTATTATATTCAAGTTTTCTTCTAGTTAGTCATAAATATATGATTCAGATTTTTTATTGAATTATTATACCCAAAAAAAAATTACCAATTTAGGCCATTTTTATTAATTTTACCAAATCAAATCAATATCAGATTTATTAAGATGTTTTACATCTTTGACGTATTTGTTAATAAACGTGATTGTTTATATTTCAAAATTTGAATAGATTTTTTTACTTATTTCAAGTACAAATGGTACAGTTCTGATAAATATGGTGGTATTTAGAGCGTGACTTATTTCACTGCAGGTACACCGCATGGCGACACAGAAAGCAGTTTTGACTTTTTACACTTACAACGTCCCTTGTCATGAATAAGTCGAATTTGATAAAAAGTCCATTTCTACATTATTTCATCTTTAAAATAAAAAAGGCATATCCTGACCAAGAACACATGAGCTTTTTAGATGACAGAGCGCTATCTCATATGGTCAGGATATGCCTTTTTTTGATTTTAATACCAACATCTGACCTTTTTTTTTCACATTATAACATATATTAACATAAACCCAAATACCCATCATGAGAATGCTAATTATTATAAAACGAAAACTCGGCAAAATGTACATAGAGAATTTGTAGATGGAATTTATTTTAAATTTAGAGTGTGTGTGTGACAATTGACAATTAAAAATTATTTATTGTCATCTAGACAATTCTACATCTCACATGAGAGAGAGAGAGAAGAGGAAAATATTTACATATAGAATAAAATATATACACATATATGGTACAAATTTACAAAGGGGACAAAGGTAGGAGACCTCGGCGCTGGAGGGTCCTGGACCAGGCGATGAGCGGGTCCTCCACCGCTTCTCCGAGCCCAACCTGGACAAAGTAGCGATAAATTCGCAACTTTGCCGACGCCAGGATGGAAATGGCGTCGTCCTCAAGGCCGGACCTGCCGAAGATCCAAGCCTGCAGGTCAGGGGGCCGCCCTATGATGTTGAAGGCCTCTCTGATGAGAGGCCTGATGGAACGGCAGCACCAGTAACGGTGGCCGAGGGAGCGGTCGATGGACCCGCAGGCAGGACAGGATGGGCCGGATGGGGCAGGGCGTGGAGGGCCAACTTGAGGGCCGCGTCAGCCTCGTGGCCCGAGTGGGCGCAGCGCCGCAGCGCGGCCCAGTCGATCCTGAATGGTGGTGGACCGATGGTGGGCGACCATCTCGAGGTAAACCTTGAGATGGGCGTGGCGGCGAGGCGCGGGCGATCCAGGGCCCGTCGGGCCGAGCGGGTCGTGAGGCCGTTGAGGAACGGCGTAGCCGTCCCTCGCAGCACCACGGCCGCAGATAGAGAACTAGATGAGGGTGCAGACTCCGCCCCGAAGCCCACGGCGTTCTCGGAGGTCAGCCTCCGACAGAAGGCACCCAGGGCCGCGGCGTCAGCCAGGGCCGAGCGCGTAGGGCGGGCGATGAGGTGGTCTTACACGATAAGGTCCCGGACTCGGGCTCCGCGCCAGCGAGCGGGGGCCAGGAGGTCGGGAGGGCGAAGGAACCGGCAGCCACCGATGATGGGGAGGTCCAGCAGCTGAGCTGTGGGGACCGCCCGGTGATTGAGGCTCAGGATCTTGGAGGCCTTCTCCCACAGCTTCAGCAACCGGAGACGGCGGGGCTGGAGACGCGTGCCGTCTGGTGGAGGGCGGATCCAGGCCTCGCCGTCGCTGGCGACCAGCCAGTCGAAGCCGTTCCTGCTTTCGCGGAGCGCGACCTGCACACCCTTGAGGCAGGCGAGCTGGAGTTGGGTTGCCAGGTCGAGGAGGCCGAGGCCTCCGATGGCTACGGGCCTCGCCATGACGGCGGCGGGAAGCCACGCCGTGTGCTCGGGCCCCCAGACGAACCTCGCTAGTCTGGCCTACAG
The DNA here is from genome assembly GCA_030710605.1 of Cordylochernes scorpioides. Classification (NCBI taxonomy): domain Eukaryota; kingdom Metazoa; phylum Arthropoda; class Arachnida; order Pseudoscorpiones; family Chernetidae; genus Cordylochernes; species Cordylochernes scorpioides. The sequence continues at coordinate 23,700,860 of CP092872.1, forward strand.
CTTGGCGATGGTCGGGGGTGATGGCAGGTACCCGTGCAGGTGATGCTGGATGGTGGAGCCCACCAGCGAGTTCGCCGCTCTAGCTCGTCCGACGAGGGATAGGCCGCGGGTGAAGGGCGTCCATCTGCGACAGGCGGACTCCAGGAGGGCGAGAAGATGTTGCTCCTGATGGGCTACGGAGCTTCTGGGGGCGATGTCGAGCCCGAGGACCCTGATGGAGGTGGTCGACCAGGAGGCGCCGAGAGGGGAGTCGCCGCGGTTGCGCCAGGCTCCGCACCAAAGGCCCGCGCTCTTCCCGAAGTTGACGGCGATACCAGAGGCCCGCTTGAAGTCACCGAGGACGGTCGCCACCCGCTCGAATTCTTCGTCGCGATGGAACAGGAGGACGATGTCGTCGGCGTAGGCGATGACGTTGTCCACGCCGAGGATCGTCTCCAGGCGACGCAGCAGCGGTCCCGTCGCGATGCTGAAGAGCGCCGCGCTCAGAGCGCAGCCCTGTCTCACGCCGTTGAGTAGTTTGAAGGCGACGGTCTGGAAGCCCCCGACCTTTATTGTGGCGTCCGCCCCGGCGTAGAGTAGAAGAGTCCATCCCACGAAGGCCGGTGGGAGGCGCAGGTGGGACACCAGGAGGGACGTTAGATACCCGCGGTCCAGGGAGTCGAAGGCGGACTGCAGATCCACGGAAACCGCGGCCAGCGGCGTGCCTCGGGCAGTAGCCTCCTCGACGGCTTCTGTGACCCGCGCGATGTTCCAGGAGGGGGACCTTCCGGGGACGGCGTACGTCTGGCACTCCGGCACCAGAGTTGACAGGTGGGGCCTGAGGCGGCCCAGCAGGATCGATCCGATTACCCTGTAGTCGGCCGAGGGCAGGGAGATCGGTCTGTAGCTGTCCAGACCGCGACCGCCGCCGCGGGCCTTGGGGACCAGGCAGATCTCGCTCCGGCGCATCGATGGAGGCAGGGCACCTCGGAGCTGAGACTCGGCGAGCACACGTCGCAGGGCGACCGCGAAGAATTCCTCGAAGGTGCTGAGGACCTCGCAGGGCAGACCGTCCCAGCCGGGGGCTCTTCCGCGAGGGAGGCGGCGGATGGCAGCGGCTACCTCAGCCTCGGAGACTTCAGCCCGGTGGAGTGGATCCTCTTCTCCTAGTTCGATAGGAGTGGTGGTCGTAGCTCCGATGAAGGCCGCGTATTCCGCCGGGTCGCAGCTCGGGCGGGCGAAGCGAGGCCGGAAGATGTCCAGGGCCTTTCGCCGCAAAACGGGGCCCTCGATGACCTCGCCGTTCTCGTCCCTGATGGTGGTGACAGCTGGGCGGCGGTGGCGCGTGAGGCGCGCGAGGTCCGGGAGAGATGGGTAATCCGCGTTCGTCGACGAGGCCTCAACCTGAACCCTGATGTAGCGTTGGGCCCTGCCGATGTAGCCGTCGTCGCGATCGTGGTGGCGAGGATCGTGGAGCGAGCGGGCCTCCGCGAGGATGCCGGCCTTGATTAGTGTCCAGCGGTCCCACAGTTGAGGCGCATCGAGCAGGGATATTTCCTCCGCGATGTCCACCAGGTAGTTGTTCATGTGCTCCTGGGCCAGTCCGGAGCGGAGCGTAGCAGCCACGCGAGGTTGGGAGGGGGCGGCTGGAGGGCCCACTCGGAGCAGCACCATGCGATGATCGGAGAGGTGGAAAGGAGCAATCGCATATGATGTTGAGACCTCCAGAAAGCGCGCCGGAGCGAGGATTCTGTCGAGGCGACTGCTCTCGATCAGGTCGCCATGTGCAGCGACTCTGGTGGGAAGGTGCGCGGCGTCAAACTCGGGGGCGGCATCCAGGAGCGCGGCGGACTCGCAAAGAGCTCCGAGGGCCGCCATGGAGATAGAGTCGCGGTTCCTGTCGTCCCTGATATTAAAGTCCCCGAGGACCCAGGCTTCCTCCTCTTCTTCAACGGCTGCCTCGATGACTCGGAGTTGCTCGATGCGCTCGCGCTGGTCGTGCGAGAGGTGGACATTTATGACGGTCATCTCCTGGCCGTGGACATTGAAGGTGGCCAAGACGATGTGGCCCGGCCACAGGATGCGGTGTCGCGAGACGGTGACGCCCGGCGCGTAGATGCAGGCGAGGCCCGAACCCGATATTGCGTCGGGTGGGGCAGTAATAGCATCGTAGCCGAGGCAGAGGTCTTGGGCGCCGTCGATGTGGTGGGTGTTAGTTTCTTGCACAAGCGCAATGTCCACGCGGTGTTGTCTCAGGAGATGGCAAAGGCTTAGGCTCTTGTTCCTAATAGCGAGCCCGCGCGCGTTAATGGAGGCGATGGTGAAGCCTATGATGATGTCCCTTGATGGAGGAAGGGGAGGGCCTGGCGAAGGCGTTTGTAGATGGAGCCGCTGGAGTCGAGCCTCCTACGTAAGAGGGCCTCGACCAGCTCGTACAAAGCAGTCCTCTGGGCGGGTTTAAGGTTAGGGAGTTGCTTTTTGAGGAGCGGTGTGGAGACGAGGAGGCGACAAACCCTCTCCTTTTCGAGACCCTCTTGGTTGGTTTTGTCAAAGATTGTGTGGGGGCCTGCTGCAGGCAGGCATCTAGCTCTTTCCTGATTTTATTCTTTCCTTCCTGGGTGGAGCCTGTGCCTTCCTCCTCAGGCTGAGCCACCTCCATTGGCTCGGCGGGCACCGGTGGAGGCAGGGCTGGTGTGGTGGGCGGGTCGGAGGCTGAGCAGGTGGAGCTCGGCGCCTCTCCAGGCGGCAGGAGAGGACGCGCAGGATGGAGCGCTGGGGCACCCGGAGCAGCAGCAGCGGGCGTCACTGGGGCATTATTAGGTGCCTCCTCCGATGGAGCTAGGGGCGCTGGTGGAGAGGGAACGGGTGATGGTGGACCAGTTCGCTGAGGCACGGTGGGAGAAGGAGAAGAGGCCTGGATCTGGGCGGGGGAGTCCACGCGCTTTGGGGCGTCGAAGTTCCGTCTGGCGAGCGATGGGCAGCTAGCTCTGCGGTGGCCCTGCCTTCCGCATTTGGAACATTTGATTCCGAAGGAGAGGTAGGCAGATAGGGTGTCTCCCTTGGACTGTATGGTCAGTCGGGCGGGCAGAGTCTCCAGCCTGACTCCCTCGTGGAGCAGGATGAACGCCTCCCGGCGGCCGTCGTTGAAGGCGAACTCCCCCAGCTTGATCAGGATGGGGGCGATGAAGGTGACCCTCCCATATTGGCTCAGGGCGTTCACGATGGTGAAGTCGTCCACGAAGCCTGGCAGGCCGGCGACGACGATCCGTTCGGCCCTTTTTCGGTAGGGGAAGACCCTAAGGGTCGTTCCCCCGATCTCTAAGTCGCTCTCCACCAGATGGCGCGCAAGATCTTTGGTTGCCAAGCCCACGAGGAAATGGCCGTTCATTTTGCCGAAATGTGTGATTTTATCCGGCCCCCCGACCAGCCTGGGCATTGCCTTTAGGTAGGTGTAGTCCGGGATCTCTGGGCACCGCTCCACGAAGATGTAGTGCTCGTGGTCGGTTGTGGCCTGCCTCTTCTTGGCGTCAGCGATGTTGGCGCGTGTCGCCTTGATCTCCCTAGGCGGCACTGTTCTTGGCCCTGTCGGCCGCCTCAGCTGCTGGGAGCTGGGCTTCTCAGCAGGCCTGCTAGGCTGCTTGGCGGCGCGCTCCGGCGTTGTTGAAGTGCGGCGCCGCTTCTTGTTCTTCACAACGGTGAAACCCCCGTTGTCGTCCACGTCAACCATCTCGCTGTCGGCCCAGTTGAGCGAGGCCGGGCTGGCTGTTGCAGCGCTGGAAGAGGCAGCGGTCGGCGGCGCGGTGACGTCACGCGCGGCGGCCGGATTTACATGCTTGTCGCCTGCCGGCGAATTTGCATCTTTTTGAGATTTGAGAATAGAATTTTCTTTAGAGAAATTCATCTCAGATTCGTCTTTTGGTGCTAATTCATCACCTGGTTGAGATCCTGTGCTGGGCCTTTCAGGCGCTTGTACAGCGGATCGAGAGGTTTCTAATGGTACCAAATTCGTGCTGGTAATCGCCTTTTACACACACTCCAGAGGCGAAAACGGCGGAGCTCGCAAAAGCGTGGCCACACGCTCGAGTGTGTGTGTGTGTAAATAGTCATTCTGGAACCTATTAAAACTACCTTACAGAAATTTGGGAGATGTAAAACAATACATCGTAAACATTAGTAATAAAATATGATAGGATATTTTAATGATCAATAGGCAACAGAGAATCTACATTCTAGAACAATTCGCTATACAGTCTTCTCCATGTTTCCTGGGGTAAACCATCATATTCTGCTAGCTACTAACCACCAATTACAGCATTGAGTTTTAACATAGAGAAAGTAACATTCGATAATATGCACTACAAAAATGGAATATAATGTGCTTTCCTGCACTTCTATATTAATAGAATCAATTAGAAAACTCTTCCTGTCCAGAAGTCCAACCCCTCCTCTACGTTGCGGGCGGGAGAAGCAGCACAAGTAAGGGACTGCCCTGTAAGGCGAAGTACGGTGTCGTGAGTTCCGAGCCGCTACGGTAACCATGAAGGCCTACAGGGAACTTTGAAATGTGGCTGACTAACGGGGCAATGGTACCCCCTTTCCATGAAGCAACAACAAGGCACCTCAGTTAGCAGGTATTGCGATCAGGGTGCACAGACCGATCTGATCTGCTCCATGGACAAGACACCACCACCACCACCACAGAAAACTCTTAATTAATATACTGAGAGGCAGAAACCCAAATTTAATCAGATAACATCATTCATTACGACGTTATCTTATGCCACACAAGAATCTTTAAAACTCTGTTACTGCATGTTTTGGCTAACATAACAAGCGAACATTTTGCAACCTGGAAGAACAATAATTTGTGCAGATATTTATATATTTCTAGTATCCTTTAAGCCTATGTCCATAGTTTCGTTATATATTCCAACAAATATTTACTTTATAATACACTGCGGCCTGTGATTGTAAAACGACACTTGAAGTTACACCGCATGAGTTTCTTTTTAACGAAATATCAAAATTTTATTTCAAGGTGAAATATCGACTATTTCCAACCTTTTTGGATGAGGTATGAAAGGATGAATTATGAAGAGTAATGATGAACGGAAAAATAAAAGTGTCCAGGGATGGGAATCGAACCCACAATGTTCCGCTTACCGGGCAGATGCCATGTCCACTAGGCTACCCTGGACGTATTTTTCCGTTCGTAAATGATACATAAAGTAACTTATAATACAATATAATATAATGCGGCTTGTGGTTGTAAAACGACACTTGAAATTACTTTATAGTGTCAGATATAAAATCAGACTAGCTTAAGAGCATATTAGGTGCATACATGAAATATCACAGTGGTCTGGTGGATCAATTTGACGAAACCCTTGGGAGCGATCATAACTGATGAACCAAGTCCTTTAAATATATTTGTATCGCAGTAAGGACAGTAGGGGAATGTTTTATTTATAAAAGAAAAAAAAATGGCGCTAAAAGGGTATATTTTATTTCACATTCTGGAACCTGTAATAATGATCCTGACACAGTAAGCAGATTCTAAATAATAAGAATAGAAACAACGGC
>CP092872.1:23706521-23777789 GCA_030710605.1 Cordylochernes scorpioides
AAGTGTTGATATTATAAATAAAAATGGCATATCCTGACCAGGAGCACATGTGCTTTTCAGAAGGCAGAGCGCCATCTGGTGAAACAGAAATCAATGTTAGTTGAAGTGTCTCTTAAATATGAGAACTTTGAATGCCAGTCAGACTACCTCTTTCTTCAAGATAAAGAAACACGACACGCTGGATAATCAACCTCAACACGATTTCCTGTTTATTTTTATTTTCCTTTTTGATAGACCATGTAGATAGAGAACATTAAGACTATTGTAATAGAAATGCATGGAGACATCTAAGGCTCTTCATTGGACACGACAAAAATAGACCACGTTTCACATCCATTTAAAAGGACTGACCGGACTCAGCATCATACCATTCGCATATTTAGTTAAGATTTATTCGACTTTTATCTAAGATTTTCTTCGTTTATAAAAATTAGATTTTTGTATGTTTTACCTCTTCTTTTGATCCCATATGGATGATGATTATCTCCGAAAACCCTTTAATCTAGCTAACAAATCCATCTCACCTGTTTGGAGGTAATCCTTGGTGTTATATATGCATTCTTGGTATTCTTATTTTCGCCTCACGCACATGACTGATGCTTCCATATATTAGTGGTTAAATCAGATCCCTCTTCGTTACTCTATTGAATGTGAGTTATAGTTACCCAAAATAACCAATTAAGCAAAAATAGGGCAAACTTTAATTTAAGGTATTGCAAGCTATTTATTAAACAAGGACTGTAGATTTAGTTTTTTTTTTTAATGCAGTGATCAATGTTATCTGTCTGTCGCAAATATTAATGGGTTCATCGTTTAGTATTTCTTCGATGTGCAAATTATGGATAAGAGATTCTTTATTTTGAGGTGTTCGGAGTTTTCTATTGAATAAGGACTGAAAAATTCGTTTTTTGATGCAGTGATAAAAACTGTGACTTCTGCCTGTTGCAAATATTGTAAAGAGATAGGTGCGCTGCTGGAGTGTTGCCCACGTGCCACTTTTTAAACTTACTTTTTTTGCCTACATCTTTTCTCATGGTATTAATTGTAACTTTTTACAATTAAGTTTCATGTATAAAATCTTTTACATAATTTTGTTTTGTATAATTATTTTCCATACTTTCCTATCGTTGAATTTGCACATACCTTTTGTTTATGAAGATTATTTAAGACAATGGTGCTCCTATAAAACCATTAGTTTTTAAATAAACGACAAAGGTCTTCTCGGATGTTTGTCCCAGTACATTAGGTCACCAGCATAACAATATTAATGAGTTCATCGTTTATTATGTCTTCGATTGTTTCACGTATCGCCTATTCTGAATAAATGATAAAAGGGGCTGATATTTGAAATAAGTAACTTCTACTACAACATAGTTTTACAAGATTTTGAACTTTATATCGTTCTCTTTTACGGGTATTCTCTATAAATGAACGAAATAATAAATTTATATAAGAATGGCAAAATTTAATTAAATAGAAACCATTCTTAGAATACCTGTAGGAGAACGAACAGGTTCGATAGCTTTTACGTATTATTAAGATCAGCTAGTCTTGCTATAGAGGTATAACGATAGTTATTTGATCTCGATATGTTTCCATTGTGTTCAGTGTATTGACCTTCTTGAGGTTTTGCACACCTCAATAATTAAACTATTCCATCAAACGTGTAGAACAAGTTTATATTTACGTCTTATATATATATAATAAAGAAACTTATCGTCTTTTAAACGTTTTACTAAATCTTTTAATTATTCATTTAAATCTGAATGTTTTATTTATTTTAGAAATATTTAGATTTTGTCTTTAGTATATTGATTTCAGTAAGGTGATCAACTTGGTAAATCTACTCCAACGTCTCTAAATTCTGAGAGTAGATTTATTTTTTCACGTGGTCAAAGGCCTTCTCGCGTTCTACAAGAGTCAGATATACATTTCTATCTGCATATGTACTCTGAATAGTTCTATATAAATGTAGATATATTACACACATACACATAGATTTAAAGGTAAAGACTCTTCTAGTAAGGTAAATCAATTAAGAAGGATTAGAAGATGAGTTTCTTATTGTAAGAACGTTACGAGCTTTCGGACAAAAGTCCTTCAACGGGCATAAATATAACTATACTAAGAAAGATAACGATGGCTGTAGGAAATATATACACGTATTGGTTTTACATAGAAATAAAAATAAAATATTAAGAATATAAAAAATATTAAGAATATAAAGAAGGACATGCAAATGATCAATCTAACTATTTGTAAAAGTGAAAAATACGGAAATAAAAATTCTAGAGAGCAAATCAGGAAATGCAGAAAACATTAGTTGAAAGAAAAAAAGGAATATTAATGAGACAAAAATATGACTGTAATGGATGGTGGGAAAGGGGGGGGGGGTATTAATATGCTAAAGGTAGAATCTGAAAAAGTTTAATTGGAAATGTAGTTTGAGTAGACTGCGGGGATGTCTATTTTTCTATTTATACTGTGTAGCTTGGTGGCCATGGAAGCCATAGTTTCAACCAAGCTACACAGTATAAATAGAAAAATAGACATCCCCGCAGTCTACTCAAACTACATTTCCAATTAAACTTTTTCAGATTCTACCTTTAGCATATTAATAACCCCCCCCCCCCCCCTTTCTCACCATCCATTACAGTCATATTTTTGTCTCATTAATATTCCTTTTTTTCTTTCAACTAATGTTTTCTGCATTTCCTGATTTGCTCTCTAGAATTTTTATTTCCGTATTTTTCACTTTTACAAATAGTTAGATTGATCATTTGCATGTCCTTCTTTATATTCTTAATATTTTTTATATTCTTAATATTTTATTTTTATTTCTATGTAAAACCAATACGTGTATATATTTCCTACAGCCATCGTTATCTTTCTTAGTATAGTTATATTTATGCCCGTTGAAGGACTTTTGTCCGAAAGCTCGTGGCGTTCTTACAATAAAGAAACTCATCTTCTAATCCTTCTTAATTGATTTACACATAGATTTATTAAGACCACCGGTCTTATACAGATCCACCGCAGGAATGAAGCATAGATGGAGCTCTTATACTCCAGGCAGCACAGAACTCAAAAACAGCCTCCAGATCCGACGTATATCCAGTAGCCTAAAGACATATATATTAAAAACAAAGAAGGCATATCCTGACTACGAGTACATGTGCTTTTTCATCAAACACCTGACCTTTTTATTCCTTTTTTTTTCTATTATTTTTTTTACAGAAATATAAAACTGCAAAAATAATTATTATATATAATATATATGTGATGATATATCTGTGGAAAAATAATATAAAAATAAAGAATAAAAAGGTCAGTTGTTTAATGAAAAAAGCACAATTATAATTGACGATCTCCAATTATTGATGGCATTGAGCCCACTGTGACGGCAAGTTTCTGTGAATGTAGAACTAGGTGACCCAGATAGATAGCCGTGTGCACTTGACTTCTACGTGGCCTATCTAAATATCACATGACTTGGATCAAACTTTCAAAATAGTCATTATACAATTCGATACATAATTTCGCTACTGGAGTTGGTAAGTGTAAGCCGTTCAATTTAGACAACCCAGGATCTCGTATTGAGAATTACTTTCTGAATTACCGATTCTAGCGCCCCGCCAGTGAAGACAGGAGTTGACGGAGGAATGATTCAACCTGTCGAATTTCGATAACCGCGAACATGTTTTGAATCCCTCATCTGGCACTTTTTTATGATAAATAATTGGCTATAATGACCCTGATTCTTGCTAAAGTTCACTCTACCATTGACTGCAAGTAATCAAGCGGGGCTCTGGAAATTTGTATGTAAAAAAGTGTAACTGCATTCTACATTTGTAGACATGTAGTGTACATACAGTCGCTACCTACCTACCACGATTATCCTGTTCTGTACAATCCTTACTTCGAACAAGTAAGATAAATATACAGTGAGTGCAAGTAATCAAACAGGTTTCCTTGTAAGTGCAATTTTATCCTGCTTCTACATGTGTAAGACTTTTGTACTTAGAGGGTATGCATCCGCAATCATTACCCATCACGGTCGCCTACACTTGGGGAATTGGAATAAGTAAAATATAACTCTTTTTTTAATGGCCAAATAGTTAGAGGATTCACTAAACTAATTAAACAAATGCTGCGCAGGTTTCTGGAAATTGATTTAAAATCAATTGATTCATTAAACGGATGAACAATATTTTATAAAAGAAATTTCATCATTTAAATAATGTTACCAATTTGGGCAATGTCACGAAGGTCGTTTCCAATAGAGAAACTGAAGGACAAATTTGTCTGCCAATACAGAGAGAGATAAGGTGTTCCGGTCTAGATCTGGTCCATTTCTACACGTGGCTCAAGTAAAGAAGGTCATTGGCCTTGGAAGGCTGCAAAGTGTGATTATGGCTACATAGACAGTTATGTCATTGTGGTAACTGTCGGAATATGATAATACGGAGTGATTTGCACAATTTGTTTCGAATGACAAGTGACAAAACATTCCCTCATGTAGCCATATTTTTAGAAATGTTTGTCAATGTGGAAAGACCTTAAAATATATCTCCTGGTGTGTAATTTTATTGGAGAGTATATTTGAATTATTTATATATTTTATTTTCTTCAATGTTTATGTTCACAGATTCCTTAAATACCTTATCCAAGGAATTCTCTCACGTGCCGGATACGTATATAAGCAGAATATCTCAATACAATAGAACAGTATGGTGGATTAAACAGGTAAAACCGCTGGTGAGATTAAATATCAATTAATTTTCCATTATAAATTATATAAATTTTACATTACTATAAAAATCTATAGGAAATTATTTAGTTGAAGTATAATCGAGTTGATTAGTTTTCTTATATCTATATTCTTATAGTAAATGCTCCTGATAAACTTCATTCATATGTCTGCAGAGACAAATGTAGCCTCTACCGTAAAATCTCCCATCTCCCGTCAAAAGCCACAACACCAGCTTTGACAAACTCAAAAGCGTCCACCTAGAGACCATTGTTTCTCGCTAATGGCCCTCGTCAGCTTAGGGCGGACTTTATTCCATGAGATCCACAATAGTCGGCCCAAATCCATAAAGTCCAACCTAGGCTGACTAGGGCAATTAGACCGAAACCATGGTCTCTAAGTAGACGATTTTTAGTTTCCCAAAGCTAGTGTTGTGGCTTTGTTACCGACCCGAAGCCGATAGTTTGCGGCGACGGTCAATAGATGGCGTCTAGCTTTGACGTTTATTTTAACGAGAGTGGCGACCTTTGTAGATCAATATCCTCCCTGTAAAATTTCCATCTATATTCATATGTACATATTACAACTACCCTCAAGGCTTATCTCCATAGTTAGCTTGAAATATCATTACCCAGAGTTTACTTTCAGTATCGGATATAAATCAAAAAGTCCAATAAACACACTATTTATTTGGTCTTATTACCTTGTGTTTATAATCTATAATCCAAATTGTGCCTTATTAAAAAGTTCAATATATACAATATTAGAGATATATGGCATATTAAACTGGCAAAGCCGTTGTGAGGGTACAATACTGATTAGCCAGGCCCTCCCAATGTTTTCTTATTATTGCAGAGTAACACCAAATAAAATAATTTTGTTTTATTCCAAGAAATAAATTTGTTTTTTTGTTTTATAAATAATCTATATTTATAACTCCTTAATATAACATTACGCCGACTCGCATCTAAAATCCTTCACCTTCAAAAATGATGAATATTGGTATTTAAGAATGGCGATTGTCTTCCTTCAGAGAACTCTGAGGCCCATTAACAGATTCCAACAATTGAGATGTCTCTCAAAGGTTCTCGGTGTCGTTATTCCAAAAATGTTTTAACTTTGAAATTTGATGTGTGCCCGATACTAAAAAATCGTTTTAACAAGGGACTATGATATAATTTCTTAATCGGTCACTCCGTTTTAAAGATATCCTCGAGGATTAACTTCGCAAGTACGACGCAATATAGTTCTGTTATATTCATTTGTGTGCCGTTGTTTCTATTCTTATTATTTAGAATCTGCTTACTGTGTCAGGATCATTATTACAGGTTCCAGAATGTAAAATAAAATATACCCTTTTAGCGCCATTTTTTTCTTTTATAAATAAAACATTCCCCTACTGTCCTCTCTGCGATATAAATAAATGTAAAGGACTTGGCTCATCAATTATGATCGCTCCCAAAGGTTTCGTCAAATTGATCCACCAGACCACTGTGATATTTCATGTATGCACCTAATATGCTCTTAAGCTAGTCTGATTTTATATCTGACACTATAAAGTAATTTCAAGTGTCGTTTTACAACCACAAGCCGCATTATATTATATTGTATTATAAGTTACTTTATGTATCATTTACGAACGGAAAAATACGTCCAGGGTAGCCTAGTGGACATGGCATCTGCCCGGTAAGCGGAACATTGTGGGTTCGATTCCCATCCCTGGACACTTTTATTTTTCCGTTCATCATTACTCTTCATAATTCATCCTTCATACCTCATCCAAAAAGGTTGGAAATAGTCGATATTTCACCTTGAAATAAAATTTTGATATTTCGTTAAAAAGAAACTCATGCGGTGTAACTTCAAGTGTCGTTTTACAATCACAGGCCGCAGTGTATTATAAAGTAAATATTTGTTGGAATATATAACGAAACTATGGACATAGGCTTAAAGGATACTAGAAATATATAAATATCTGCACAAAGTATTGTTCTTCCATGTTGCAAAATGTTCGCTTGTTATGTTAGCCAAAACATGTAGTAACAGAGTTTTAAAGATTCTTGTGTGGCATAAGATAACGTCGTAATGAATGATGTGCTCTGATTAAAGTTGGTTTTCTGCCTCTCAGTATATTAATTAAGAGTTTTCTGTGGTGGTGGTGGTGGTGTCTTGTCCATGGAGCAGATCAGATCGGTCCGTGCACCCTGATCGCAATAACTGCCAACTGAGGTGCCTTGTTGTTGCTTCATGGAAAGGGGGGTACCATTGCCCCGTTAGTCAGCCACATTTCAAAGTTCCCTGTAGGCCTTCATGGTTACCGTAGCGGCTCGGAACTCACGACACCGTACTTCGCCCTACAGGACAGTCCCTTACTTGTGCTGCTTCTCCCGCCCGCAACGTAGAGGAGGGGTTGGACTTCTGGACAGGAAGAGTTTTCTAATTGATGCTATTAATATAGAAGTGCAGGAAACAATATTATATTCCATTTTTGTAGTGCATATTATCGAATGTTACTTTCTCTATGTTAAAACTCAATGCTGTTATTAGTAGCTAGCAGAATATGATGGTTTACCCCAGATAACATGGAGAAGACTGTATAGTGAATTGTTCTAGAATGTAGATTCTCTGTTGCCTATTGATCATTAAAATATCATATTTTATTACTAATGTTTACGATGTATTGTTTTACATCTCCCAAATTTCTGTAAAGTAGTTTTAATAGGTTCCAGAATGACTATTTACATTCCAAATTTAAAATAAATTCCATCTACAAATTCTCTATGTACATTTTGCCGAGTTTTCGTTTTATAATAATTAGCATTCTCATGATGGGTATCTGGGTTTATGTTAATATATGATATAATGTGAAAAATATAATAAAAAAAGGTCAGATGTTGGTATTAAAATCAAAAAAGGCATATCCTGACCATATGAGATAGCGCTCTGCCATTCAAAAGCTCATGTGTTCTTGGTCAGGATATGCCTTTTTTATTTTAAAGATGATATAATGTAGAAATGGACTTTTTATCAAATTTGACTTATTCATGACAAGGGACGTTGTAAGTGTAAAAGTCAAAACTGCTTTCTGTGTCGCCATGCGTTGTACCTGCAGTAAAATAAGTCACGCTCTAAATATCACCATATTTATCAGAACTGTACCATTCGTACTTGAAATAAGTTAAAAAATCGATTCAAATTTTGATATATAAACAATCACGTTTATTAACAAATACATCAAAGATGTAAAACAGCTTAATAAATCTGATATTGATTTAATTTGGTAAAATTAATAAAAATGGCCAAAATTGGTAATTTTGTTTGAGAATAAAAATCCAATGAAAAATCTGAGTCATATATTTATGACTTACTAGAAGAAAACTTGAATATAATAACTTCATGTAATGTTCGTAGTTGTAAGGAGGCTGTTATCGTTTGACGTACAGACAGTTTTTCAATCAGAATTTAGAAAATTATATTAGGTGTAATTATAGAAGTTTTTAAGAACCTTTAATAAATAATCTAGCCATATAGGTGCTTCTCTAATAATCCCGTAGAAAAGTGGCTTGGCACGAATATTTTCTGGTTTATCACAATAACCAGAGATCTATTGTTAATTTTCTATTGAAAGTTTCTCAATTATGACGGGGTGACTATCGTCGCATCTGTGAAGCCATATAATCAACCTTTATCAACATTGATATGATGCTTAAACGGTCTCTAGCGCATTTTTAAATAGAAATTTATCTTATAAAATGATTTGCGACAGATCTTGAAATATTTTATTAATTATGAAAAGATAAGTATGTTAATATAGTTTCGTCAAACTGCAACGGCAACATAAACATGTAAATTTAGAACTTATTGAATCTAGATATATGGATGGCTCTCCGAGGACCGACTAGAAATCAGCAGTTAGGAACCAAGAGTAGATGTAACCTGAGCCAGAGGATATCGCCTTGCCATTCGCCATATTGTCACTTGTACCTGCACACAATTGGAAGCAGGTACCTATAGATTCCACCTATCGCTATATAACATTCATTTTCTCTAAACACTAAGAGATCTGAGAGTGAAATGGTTATAACGATGTTCAGACAATCGTAGATTTCTCTGATTTAACGTAACAAGGATCTGAGGTCATGGGTAACAGGCTTTCTAATGATGGGAACAATGTGAATATAGTAGGTCTATCCCCCCCCCCCCCCCCCCAATGAACTGTGCCTTTGAATTATTGAAGATCTCTATGGCTTGAAAATGTTTGTTAGTATGTGTGTTGATCCACTATGTCAATGGTTGTGTGCCCAGATGGCGCAGAACAACCACGTCAATCCGTCACAGAGCTTGACAACTCAGCTGGTGATCGGAGCGCTCCACCTCGGCACCTCCATCTACGACCTGGCCACGCTGCCTGTCTACACGCTGGTCCAGATGCCCTGGCAGCACTGGAAGGTCAAGAAATGGGTAGGTCATCAGTAGATGTTAGTACTGTCACGTACTTATATACTTGTGATTCCGATTAGAGACACAGACTCTTGAATTAAATAGCCTTTTATAGGAGTCTGAGGGACGCTCAACCTGTTAAACTCGGCAAACAGATAATATAAATCGAAAACATGAATTTCTAGTACATATAGAACCATAAAACACCAATCAGAGACTCTATGAATGATTGGGAATGTCTAAGCAGTCGTTTATTAGCAACCAGGACTTTGGCTTAAATCTGATTTGAATGTTTTTAATCAAATAATAAATACAAGTGAAACTTCACTAGTGAGAGAAAATATTGAAACAAGATTTGTAACGATATAACTACATAGTCGATCTAATTATATAGACATGATGTTGGTAGTTTATTCCTTCTTCCATAACTGGAGGTGTTTTTATTGTCTCAGTGAGGTGGAAGTGAAGTAGGGTGCACTTGCAGTAGTCATCTAAATTTCCGGTGCTACTATTCTGATGCCAGTTGATCTTTCTGCCAATGCCATCTAGTACATATACGAGTAGAAACTCGCGTTATCCGGAAAACCTTCCTCAGTAAAATATTTAAAAATGGGAGCTTGTTACCATTCGAAAGGCGTACATTTTATTGAATAACTAGATAGAAACATATTGGCAGCCTTACATGCCTATCTCTGTACCAAATCAGAGATTTAAAGTCTTTCTTCTGATTCATTGGCCGATGAACTCATACTACCAGTTCTTGAGTGCGTCAGAAAAGCTGAGAATATCATTGGGCGGTAGCGGATGAGGGCCTAGCAGCGATAGCTAGGAATTCTTGCAATTTCCTTTGTCTATAAGCCTGGTTAGTACCTTGAGTTTTGGTTTGGTAGAGCGTGGACTGTATCTAGATAGGCCAGACCAGCTGAATATTACCCTTGAATTAGAGCCGTTCAATTCTTTATTAAACCTTCTGACTACATGAGCAACATTAACCCTCTTCGACTAGGTGAATTTCCTAACGCTAATTAATTGAAGCACAGACTCAAAGATTGAATGAACATTGATTTATATATATATAAGATATTCACAAGTTTCGTCTCTTTGAATACTTGTATATAATCTAGACCTCTAACAGATCTCCAGCTGCTAAGATCTCCAACTCCTCGCTAGAAAGCCATTTAGGGGTCTTCACAGTCATCATAGTGTACCGAGCCTCAACGATTCCTATCCTACAACTTCTAATTCCTTCTGATTTTCCTTTTAGCTACGTAGAGAAAGTGGTGCCCATCTAGACATGTGGTGGTGTATCTACAATATGGGTATTCTTTCAGAAATTGTCTTGGAAAAGAAACTAAGGTATTTCCTATTCTTATGTTTGAATTGCATCTATAACATGACTTTCTGTCACTATCCACAGTGACTGCTTTCAGAATCCTATAAAGGGATGGCGTAAAAGTAATCTCTGAATAAGGACGTATATGTATATACGTAAGGCATAACTGATGACACGCATACGTTTATAGGTTAGGCATAACTTATGACGTCTAGATGCAAAGCATAACTGATAATGTATGCACGTAAATGTAAAGCGTAAATTAGGCCGTATAAACGTAGAGAGAAAATAGATGTACCCGGGCTCCTGGAGCGTAAATCGCCAACTATATAAACGTATAACTGATGACTTATAAACCTAAAGCATAACTGACGACGTAATAAAGGTAAATCATAACTGAATACGCATACGCATGTATGATAAAGCACAATTTGAATTATAGATTATAAACACAAGGTAATAAGACTAAATCCAAATAAATAGTGTGTGACGTCACACACTATTTATTTATTTGGATTTGGTCTTATTACCTTGTGTGTATACGTATGTATGTAAAGCGCAAATGATGGCGTATAAACCTAAATCATAACCAATGGCGTAAAGCGTAAATAACGAGATATAAAACGTAAATAATAACTAACGATGTATAAGCGTAAAGCGTAACTGGTGGCGTATAAACGTAAATGATGACGTATAGAGCTAAATCCTGGCTGATGAAAACTAAAGAGCTATGAAATGCGTATTTAAACGCAGAAATACTTTGGAAGAAATCGGAAGTGTTTCGCCTAGAAGAAACCAGTGGAATATCATGGAACCTACAGGCTATTTAGTAGAACAGATGTTCGGAATTGTGTGTGTGTGAAAAGGGTTTTCATTTAACTATTTTAAAAACTTTTTGAATTTAAAATAAATCATTTATTACACTCGAAAAGAAGTTATTTTAGCTAAAATTCCTTTTTTTCTTCAATTTCTTCTAGGTATAACACTTTCTATTTTCACTAGTGTACATACGTATTTAAACACAAGCAAACAACTAGAAAATAAAAAGCTATAAAATATATTGATATATAATGTAAAAAAAATCTATAAGAAATCCAGGGCCAGGTTTCATTAACTATTTTTTAATTCTCTAGCTTTCGGACCAACCTGCCCTCCGACAGGAGAACTAGAAGTATGACTTCCAGCCAACTTTGGCGTGTATAGTTGGCTGGAAGTTATCATTCTAGGTCTCCTGTTTCTCCTGGTCCAAGAAAACAAGAGAATTAAAATAAGAATCGTTAAAGAAATCTGGCACTGTATTGCTTATAGATTTTGTTAAAATTGTAAAGACACGGATGAAAATGTATTACATATAGAATTGGGGCTTGTAGATCATAACTCTCTAGGAGTTAAACTCCGTTTGATAATGATCTAGATGATAAAGGTGAGAAGATAAAGAAGTGCCCCAGAGAAACAGGTGTACTGGATGTTAGCATATCCTATCTTATCCCCACAGCACTCCCCCTCCTCGACTATCAGCCTCTACATGCACCTGCAGCCCTTATTCTATCTTATCCTACATGCACAGAATTATTGGTTTCACCGTTTTACTTAGAAAACTTCTACAGTTTCTAATTGTGAAGCTTATATTATAGAGAGAATATTGTTTTACGGCTACTAACCAAAGTTTATCATTTTTGAGCCCAGAAAAAAGCTTATATACAACTTTAGAACTGCTTTGAATATAAAATTGAACTCTCATACAATCCAAGTATGGGAATTAAAGGGAATGAGAAATGTTTTCGTTATATAAAGCTTTATTTTGAAGTTCTAATTAATCTTAATTTATTAAATATATTTTCATTTATTTTTTATTATCCCTAGTATACGTGGTACAGGCCATAATAATCATGGTGAGTAGAAGTAGGCGAATGCTTTTACTGTAAGTGCATTACATGTCTACATATGTGAAAAGCAGTTCGACATGGCACTTATAAATATTCCAGAGCCCCGTTTGGTTACTTGTACTCGCTGGTGGGGTTGGACTTTTGCAAGAATCGGGGTCCATCGGAGCATTTTTTTTTTTAAATAAAAAAGTATCCATTGCGGGATCCGAACCCTGTCCTAGCAGTCGAAACTGAAGGTTTAGACTATCCTTCCACCGACCGCCATTTTAAAAATGAATTTATTTTTTAAAAATAACAATTTTACTCAATATATTGTCATAGTTCTATATGATTAGGTTTTCAATAAAGAGACAGGAGCATTTTTCTCGCATCATGAAGAATATTCCGATTATAGATTGATGTTATAGATTTCAGTCATAGGTCTCTCATCATATTGCCACGTGGAAAATTATAAAACACAAACTACAGGAAACACTCACTTGTTGTTTTCGGGATAATTGGTCAATAGATTATGGTCTTCTATTCCCTTAACTCATGGCTGAACCAAACAAACCGAACGTAAAACCACTGGTGCAAACACCCCAGGACTTAGCTAACCACCAAGGAGAGCTGAGGGAGGCCAGGAGGGAAAACAAAAGGGTGATACAGCTCTCTTTAGGTAACTCAGATTCCTGGAGCGTACTAGAATGACACAGCAATTTATTTGAGGCAAGAACAAACTATGAATGATAAAAAAGATAAACAATGAGAAAGTTTACAGAATACCAAAATATAAACATAAAAAATGATACTCTGTTAATAAAATAATAAATATTTTGCTACAATATACAAGTATTGAAAATAGAGCAATCCATATTTGATTCATTAGATAATAAAAAGGCATATATGATTTAATAAAAGATTTATTTTGCCAATATTTCGGCTGGCTGAACGCCAACCTTTATCGAGGCATTACATTTTTGTATACACAAACTCAGCGCCACATAGTGTTATAATATCACAGTTGAAACCATTTAAAATACAAAGTAGGTGGGGTAAATTTGTGCATGAAAAAATATTCAAAAATTACAATCAGAATAAGTTAAATATCTTAAAATATTAAAGGAGATATTTAACTTATTCTGATTGTAATTTTTGAATATCTTTTCATGCACAAATTTACCCCACCTACTCTGTATTTTAATTGATTTCAACTGTGATATTATAACACTATGTGGCGCTGAGTTTGTGTATACAAAAATGTAATGCCTCGATAAAGGTTGGCGTTCAGCCAGCCGAAATATTGGCAAAATAAATCTTTTATTAAATCCCATATATGCCTTTTTATTATCTAATATACAAGTATATACACTTGTATATAATTTTGCGTTAGAGTTTCATTATAAAGATTTTCGTTATAGTGTTTCAACATTATATATAATTTTCCGTTATATTGATTCGTATTCCACAAAAAAAAAAACCCAGTTTATACAAGATTTTTTCACAATACCTAATTCGGTTCAATAAGCTTATAATATCCGTCACAGCCTTATATTCATTGTTTAACGACTTACCTAACTGTTTTTCTATATGACCGTCTGACCACAGACTTTTTCACACAATTTAACTACTTAACAATCACCCTAGTTGTATGTATAACGGAAAGCATAAGAGCGATGGTAAAAAGTTTCTTTTTTTTTTTCAAATTAATATAATAATTTTATTAGAAAAGTTATATAAGTTGAAACCACGAATGCTTCTTTTTCAATCGAAAAAAGCTTTCTACTTCCGCACTGCGATGAATTCATCAATGGTGAACTCTCCATTTTAACAATTTAATCCACCAGACAGCTATTCAATGATGTATATTACTATATTGAGCGATTCTACTTATATATGCTATACTGGTGGATGAAACTAGAGGATATTCAAAAGTCTATTATGATTTCAATATGATTCATAAATATAACAGGGGTATACGTAAATATACGGGGCTCTGGCACATTTGTAAGTGCAAAGTCGAACTTCTTTTCATATGTGTAGACATGTTGTGCACTCACAGTAAAATCAGTCGCCAACTTCTTCCCATCATGATTATCATGGCCTGTACCACGTGAACTAGATGGATAAATAAAAAAAAAAAACTTAAATTAAATTGTTTTTAAAAATAAGAATAGAGAATTGCATAATTGGTACTTAATTGCTCAATACAACTAATAAGCTAAAAACCTTGCAAGCTGAGAGATTGGCATATATTATACAATATGTTTAGGCAACATATAGTATTTAATATACAGGGTGATCCAAAAGTCCCGCACAACTTTAAAAATTAATAACTCCGCGAATATTCGCGCTAGAGCAATGCGGTAAACACCATTGTGTTCAGGTTGCAATGGGATTTTTTATGGCAAATAATGAAAAATTCGAAATTGATTTTAGTTACAACTTTATTCGCTAGATGGCGCTCTACCAGAATCAGATATTCAGCGGCCAAATTGTTTGATAAATTGAAAAATATAACTGAACGACACGTATTTTTCCTTTTTGAATACCAGGAAAGAACCCTAATAATATCAAATGATAAATTAATAAAACACCATTTCGCCAAAAGTTAGAAGAATTGGTTGACGATTTTTAATTACAATCTGAGATATGTAAAATAGGTATATGCAAATTAAAACATGTAGCAAAAAATATTTATAAAATATTTAGATGGAGTTTTGTGAAATAAATTGAATGTTTGAAAATAACTACTGATATCAATACACGATTTTTGAAATGTTAATATAGTACCAATAATTATGATGGCACTACTAATAGGATTTCGTGCTATAAGGAATGTATAGTTTCTTGACTAATTGTCGACACTTGACTATTTAACTGGATATTTGTCATGATCCAACAAATGAAATATAGAGGGGAGTGACAAAATATATTTGTCGTACTTTATTCCAAATATCCTATGGGTTTGTCAAATGTTATCATTGTTTATTATACTGCACATAATTTTGAAAATGTATCCCCTAAAAAAATCATTTTTAAATCGACCTTTTGCGTTGAAAAACGTGGTAGTAAAATCATTTTGTAATATTTTTTGCGCAAAACATCTAAATTTGGGGGGGAGATACAGAGATTATTCCTTATGATATTTCTTCTAATGAGCAAAAAGCGATAAACTAAACATAAGGGGTAAAATTGTGTATACCAGTGTTATTCGGGAAGTTATAACACTTTGGCCTGCACGACATAATATAAGATGTGGGCAAATGACAAACAAAAAAATTACTGTTTACAGAAAAAAAGAGTCAAGTTGTGAGGACAGCATTTATTATTCCCATAACCCAAAACAAAGAGCTGCAAAATATAACACATGAGGTAACTGCCTTCTCTCTTGTATTAGGTCACAATCCTTGCTCAATGTGGCGCCCTTCATTCTCAAACACCGCCTGCAGACGATAGATGACAGAATGGTCACAATTAAATAGTTGAAATTTATAAAAACGTGCCATCTGATAGAAGCCTTCAACATGGCCAATGTGGTAGGCCAGCATCGATAAAAACGCGAGTTAATGTACCCCCATAACCGAAATTGTAAGGCGTCAAATCTGGTGATATTGGGGGCCACTGGTATATAAAGTGGCGACTTATCAACGAATTCCACCGAACGTATCCTTCAGCAATTGTTTCCCACCGCGGGAGATATGAGGAGGTCCTCCATCTTGCATGAATGTTATTTCGCTTAGTGCTTGTCTGTCCTGCAATATGGGAATAACCTTTTCTCTCAAAAGTTGAACATAACGTTCACCAGTTACAAAAACGGTTTTGAAAGTTCTTCCATTGATTTTTTAAAAGAAAAATGGCCCAATAATAAAAGAAGAAGTGAACCCACACAAAACTGTAACTCTGTGCTGATGAAGTGGTATTTCTGTAAAAATCCTAGGGTTTTCTGTTACCAAAATGAGGCAGTTTTGAATGTTAAATTCCTCCTTTAGATAAAAGTGAGCATCATCTGTTCTTAGAACATTTGACAGCCAGTTTTCATCAATATCAATTTGCCGGAAAACCCATGCAGCGAATTCTTGACGCTTCTCAAAATCGCTGACTTTCAACTCGTGAAAACTTTGAATTTTGTTAGGATATTTTTATAGAAAAATTCTAAATGTGTGTTCTCTCCAAACTGTTCCATACGAAATCCCCGTTTGTCGAGAAACTTGTTTAGCACTTACTTCTCCATACGTGGATAACGTTTCAATAGCTTCAGCATTCTGCAAAACCGTAACAGCTACTGACTTGCATGTCGATGGTCTTCCACTCCGAGGTTTTGCTTCCAGAGATCCAGTTTCCTCAAAACTTTAAATCAATCGCTTTAGAGAGTAGCAACTCATTGGTCCTTTACCACTTCGAATATCTTTAAAGGAACGAAACGCTCGTAAAGCTTCAGTGGCAGATTCTGAATCACAATTTAAAAAATTCACCAAGAGTGCTTTATCCTGTAGTGACGGCATTCCAGGGGGAAGGGGAGAAGTTCGACCACACCTCCTTGCGGTCCCCCCTGGACCCTTGGAATATTTGACCAAATTCTGGTTCGTTTTTCCAAGATGACTAACGTTGCAACGGCACCCATTTTCAAATGAAGAACAAAACTGATATCTCCAATGATGCTACCGCGTCCGGGGTAACCGCCGCGTCAGGAGCTGCAGCTCGAGCTCATGATGAGAAATCTACTACGAGGACACATTTCAATCTACTACAACTCAATATAAATGGTACCCAGAGGAAAATAAAGAGCTGACTTGTCTTCTCTGTGACAACAATGTACATATTAATTGTCCTCAGGAGACAAAATTGAATCAGAATCTGAGATTCAATATCAAAGATTATACAAAACTACGAATGGACAGACCGGGAAAATTCGGAGGAGGACTTGCCGTTTTGATAAGGAAATCGCCTATAATCAGAGTAAGCCTAGAGAAAGCACGACAGAAGCTCAGGCAATAGAAATCTATATTACAGATAAACAATTCCAATCATAAATGTTTATCACCACGATAATACTAGCATCAATACAGGCCTGATAGAGACATTAAGTGAAGCGTCTTCGGATATCGCAATCATACTTGGTGATTTTAACGCCGAAAGACCAACTTGGGGATCACCTGTCCAGGATAACAAAGGTCAGCAGGTTGAGGACATGCTAACCGACCTCGACCTTACACCGGTAAATAACGAAAAGAACACCTATCTCTTCAAGTCCACAGGCACAGAATCCGCAATAGACATCACAGCGATAAATTACAACATCGCACCCACAACACAATGGAAAATTCTGAAAAGTGCAATCAGTGACCACAGACCAATTTTAACAACCCTAAAATTCAAAATAGAGAATTTCCAACAGAATAAAAAAAACACTGGAAAAAAATTCACAGAAAAGCTTGAAGAACTGTGCAACGATGAATTAAATCACAGAACGATTGACAAAAACTTGGAAAAATTATCTTTGAACATATCCAAAGCTGCAAAAGTATCGATACCTAGAGGTAGACGTAAAGACCTGTGAATACTTTACTGGAAGGACCACAATATCGAGGCAATGATTGCAGAGAGAGACAATAAAAATGAACTTCTTAAAACAAATAAAACAGAAGAAATCATAAAGAACTCATTGAATTTGTCACAAAATAGAACAAGAAATTTGGATATTCAAACAAGAAAAATGGGCAGAATTCTGCGAAGAAAATGGATCCAAAAAAAGAAAGCCATCACTGGAATATAATTAGTGTTATTAAACTCAAAACCAACACTAATCCTTCAATACTCTAACCGATATGAACAGCGAGAACGAACAAACAGATGGCTGACATAATTGCTGAATATCTTCAAGCACTTCCAGACTCAGCTATATGAATGAAGGCAGGACTCTAAAAAATAATATAAACAATAGTTAACAAGCAAGAAATTACCATCAACAAGATATTTACTCGAGAGACTTCACACTGAATGAGCTAAATTCATCAATAGGAAAGTTAAATCCAAGATGTCACCTGGAGATGCTCTAATCTTTGGTCAAATGATTAAACACTTTGTAGACGAAGCTAAAAATCAACTCCTACGAATACTGAACATTTCATCGCAAACTGGTAAACTACCAAAGAATTGGAAGATATCAATTGTAGTGCCAATACTGAAACCAAACAAAGATGCTAAGGAATGCAAGAACTATCGGCCTATTGCTCTTACTAGCATACTTTGTAAAATAACAGAATGAATTATCCACTCTAGGCTCATAGTCTGGCTCACTAACAATAATAAAATAAACTTCTACCAAACTGCCTAAAGATCCAGACACTGTACAACTGATAAACTGTTCTACTTCTGTCAATCAATAATAGATTTCTAGGAAAAACCGCCAAAGAAGACAACGGCCGTATTCCTGGATATGACCTCAGCTTTTGTTCGAGTGTAGAAATTATTTGAAAGGCTTCACAACATCGGAGTAAGAGGAAAAACCTTAATCTGGATTGCAGACTTCTTAAGGGGAAGAAGGATAAAGGTTCGGGTCAATAGAACATTTTCCAAGGACCGAAGAACATGGGCTGGTGTACCTCAGGGATCTGTGCTCAGTCCTCTACTCTTCTCGCTATATATTAACTGTTGTTTATGTAAATAGATGAATATTATTTGTATTATTTAAAGCCTCATTATGTAAAAATATATGTGTATATAAATTGGACATTTGTTGTTGGCCATGGTCAAGTTTGAGCTCTTGTATGTCTAATTCCGACACAACAAAAGTGGCGACGAGGATGCGCGATCTACAGAGCCAGTAAAAAGCTGAGGAAAACGGTGTCTATGCAAGTATAACAGCTACATCTTTTAAACAAATCTGACTCTCGGATTATGGAGAGTAAAAATAGGAAAATGGGTTAAGATTACATCTTTTTAACTATCTGAATCAAGAAAACAAAGGAGTAGAAAAGATCAGCATGACAAGTTCAAAGTTAATAATACCTTTTAGATGCTATAGCCCAGTGGAGGACACTTCGATCTTTTTGTACAAAAATTTGAGGCTTTCTTTTTGGCATCTGAAGGAGGAGATTAAAGTGCTGATTTTTACCTCGCTACCAGATTCTGAAACTTTGAAGCAGGGAAACGTCATTTTCTTCCTGGTCCAATGAATGATCAACCCTATGATACTATCATTCAAAGAATTAAGCTGCATTTGGATCCAAAGAAGAAAGTGATACCACAGCGATGCAGATTTTTAAAGATAATTCAACAGGAAGGAGAATCAATTTCGGAATATCTTAGAGAATTGAAACATTTGGCAATAAATTGTAATTTCGTCGATATGTTGGGAACCATGATGCGAGACCGTTTTGTGGCTGGAATCAAGTCGGAAATCCTGCAAAAGAAGCTACTACAAGAGGACGACGATGTCACCCCCGATAAAGTTTTTTGCAGTGGCGATCTCGTTCGAATTGGCGGAGATAAATACAAGAGAATTACAAGATAAATTAGTGGCCAATATATCCCCTGTGAATTGAAAGGATAAAAAGGGCGAGTACAATAATAGTACGGCGCAGTATAGGCCTTTCAGGCAAAGTGGCAAAGGCAAAATAGTGTGTTATAGATGTGGTGAAAGACATTCACACGTGGCATCTGTTTTACCTCATAGAACAAAGACTTGTTTTAAAATGTAAAAAACTGGGTCATTTAAGTAGGGTCTGCAAAGCTAGTAAAAGAATGTGGGGATTTAAATTTGTACAAGAGGACTCTATATATTCTGTACAGGGCGAAACTGATGCCACAATAAATTTAACAGTAGATGATTATTCTTTGTGCTTTACAATAGATACAGGAAGTCCAGTTACGTTAATACTCAAAGATATTTATTAGAATTATTGGCAAGGTAAAAGATTATTTCCAACAAATATAAGATTAAAATCCTTTTGTGGTAAATCAATAGAGATTATAGATCAAAGAAATGTTTTTGTAAAAGAAGCCAACCAATATTTACGATTAATAGTTGTAAATGAAAAAATCCAGGTAATTTTATTAGGAAGAGAATGGCTTAAACAGTTGAAACTTGATTATTCTATATTGTTTAGCATTAAAATTTTAAATAATGAATATAATAGAAATATATTTAAATATATAAATATTTGATGGTAGGTATGCAGATTTTTGTTTAACAAAGATTCGGGCTGTCTAAAGGACGTTGGAATAAATTTTAATTTAAAAAAGGATGTGACTCCTGTGTTTTGTAAGGCCAGAAGTTTACCTTTCTCTCCAAAAAACAAAGTAGAGAATGAAATTGATCGTTTAATGAATTCTTGCATTTTATAACCTATAGTTGATGCATATTGGACCGCTCCAATAGTACCGGCATCAAAAAAGGATGGTAGTGTAAGGATATGTGGTGATTCTAGATGTACAGCTAATAAAGCAATAGAATTAGATAGGTATTCCATTCCATCGATCGATGAGATCTTTTCAAAATTATCTACAAGCACCGTACTTTCGACTCTAGACCTATCACAGGCTTACTTACAAGTAATGTTAGCGGAAGAAGCCAAAGCTGTTGTTGATATAAACACAAAAAAGAGGTTGTTTTCTTATAAAAGACTACCATATGACGTAGCGGTAGCACCAAATAAATTTCAGAGGATTATGGAAGGCCTATTTTCTGATTTGCCAGGTGTGGCCTGCTACATAGATGATATTTTGGTTGCAGGAAAAGATTTTGAAGATCATGAACAAAAGTTGGATCTAGTGTTTAGATGATTTCTAGAAAAAGGTTTAAAGTTAAACAGATATAAATGTAAATTTAAAAAGAAATCGGTGGAATATTCATGGTTTAAAATGGATAAATATGGACTGCATCCCTTATAAAATAAAATTAAAGCAGTGATAGAGAGGGGCCTGAACCTAAAGAATGTTTCGCAATTGAGATCTTTCATAGGACTCTTAATTTATTATTATAGATTCATAAAGAATATAGCAAACATTTTAGCGCTATTCTATCAACTTTTGAATAAAAATTGTAGATTGAATTGGACGAAAGAATATCGTATGTTATTTAAAAAATGTAAATCATTATTAATGGACTATGGACTATTATGGACTAGGCGTAATTCTGAGTCATAGAAATGATAGAAAGGAAGAATGCCCTATAGCCTTTGCTTCTAGAACATTAACTGAAGCGAAAAACGTTTCTCTCAACTAGAAAAGAAAGCGTTGAGCATAACTTATTGCGTTGAGAAATTCAGACAATACTTACTGGAACGAAAATTTGTATTGGTCACAGACAACCGACCCTTAATTCATATATTTTCACCTCAGAAACCAATTCCCATATGTGCATCATCCAGAATTAAAAGATGGTCCTTGAAATTAGCTGCATTTAATTATACTGTGGAATTTCCAAAAAACTAGTGATAATTCCAATGTTGACGCATTGTCACGTCTTCCTTTAGATTCGAGTGTCAGGGAGTCTCTTGATGAAGACCAGGTACTTCTTCTCAGGAAGTTGAATGAGGTACCGTTCACTTTCAGGGAGGTGGCATATGAGACGTCCCGAGATAAAATACTGTCTATAGTATTAAGGAATGTTAGAGAAGGCAACTGTGTGTGTGGAAATTCACAAGGGTACTGAGGGAAAACTCACTAGCTCCTTATTATAAGATCAATGAGGAATTAAGTTTGGAGTTTGATTGTTTTCAATGGCGTGAAAGAGTGGTAATTCCCCAAAAATTAAGATCTTTAATTTTAAATGACTTGCATGAAATACACATGGGGATTGTTAAAATGAAGATGATTGCCAGACGGTATTTTCTGGTGGCCAGGCATAGACAGTAACATCGAGGAGTTAACTAGAGAATGTAGAGTATGCCAAGAATCGGCAAGCATGCCCCCGGCTACCATCTCGGAATGGACTTGGCCCGAAAAACCGTGGCATCGACTTCATCTTGATCTAGCGGGTTCGTTCATGGGAAGAATGTTTTTGGTTCTCGTGGACGTATACTCAAAGTGGATAGAAATTTTTATCATCAAAGATATTACCAGAAAAACGATTATTAGTCATCTTAGAGAAATTCTCGCCAGAATTGGAATTCCCTAATATTTTGTTACAGATAACGGAAGACAGTTTGTCTCCGGTGAATTCGAGCAATTTACCAAAATGAATGGTATACGGCACACTAAGACCAGTCCGTATAATCCTAGTTACAAATGGTTTAGCTGAGAGATATGTAAGAGAGTTTAAAAACCTTTTGAGAAAGAATAATGGGAAGGATGATTTAGAGACGAATCTACAAAGTTTCCTATTTGCTCATAGAGCATTCCCCCAAACTGTAATAAAGGAATTCCCCGGCGGAACTGCTAATGTAGAGAAGTTTAAGATCAAGATTCTCGAATTTAATACCAATATGAGAAATCCGCGAGAGGTATTTTATGAGGCCGTAAGAAGGCAGGAGCAGTTTACTACAGGTTGCGAGGTTTATTTCCGCAACTATGCAACTGGACCTAAACGGTAAAAATGTACCATTTTGGAATTATTGAGCTACCGTCACTATCTTATAAGTTGCGAGGGCGTCGTGTATAAGAGGCATATCAATCAATTGCGACCTGTGAGAAAGAAACAAGTGGAGACAAGAAATTTGATACTTCCTCGAACATCAGGAGAGAAGCCTGTAGGTGGAAGTCAGAAATAAAGTGAAGAGGAGGTTCCAGAGGTTACATCAGGAAACAAGGAGGAGTCTGCTTCTGTGCACGTACCCTCTTGCACTCCTATACCAGGGCCTGTTGCTGTGCACGTGCCCTCTTGCACTCCTAAACCGGAGGCTGCCGCTGTGCAAGTGCCCATCCGCAGTCCTAGACCTCAGAGAGCCAGGAAACCCCTAGACCGACTGGAGTATTATTAAGAGGGGAGATGTGTTGTGTATGTAAATAGATGAAGATTATTTGCATTCTTTAAAGTCTCATTATGTAAGAATATATGTGTATATAAATTGGACATTTTTTTTGGCCAAACGAAAAGAATCTGAGGCTCTTTATTGGACACGACAAATACAACAACGGCATTCCAGAGTAAAATAAATCATCAGAGATAGATAAATATTTTTCAAGTGAATTAAAATAAATATAATCGATACTGAGAGAAAGTTGAATTTAAAAAAAAATAGAAAATTATTATTTTCGAAATTTTTAAAAAGCTGAGAGGATTCCAGCAAACCGCATCTAAAATATCTTTTTTTTTTTTTTGGCTACATGTTTAAATTTGCATATACCTATTTTACATATCTCAGATTGTATTTAAAAATCGTTAACCATTTCTTCTAACTTTTGGCGAAATGGTGTTTTATTAATTTATCATTTGATATTATTAGGGTTCTTTCCTGGTATTCAAAAAGTAAAAATACGTGTCGTTCAGTTATATTTTTTAATTTATCAAACAATTTGGCCGCTGAATCGCTGATTCTGGTAGGGCGCCATCTAGCGAATAAAGTTGTAACTAAAATCAATTTCGAATTTTTCATTATTTGCCATAAAAAATCCCATTGCATCCTGAACACAATGGTGTTTACCGCATTGCTCTAGCGCAAATATTCGCGGAGTTATTAATTTTTAAAGTTGTGCGGGACTTTTGGATCACCCTGTATATAATGTATAAGTTCATGATACAATTATGGAATTGCTAAGACATTGAAAGCATGGAATTGACAAAAATAATTACTGGAATTGCCAAAAAACGTTAAAAGTCTGGAATTTCTAAAAAAAAAAAACGTTAAAAGTCTGGAATATCTAAAAAAACGTTAAAAGTCTGGAATTCTTAAAAAAACGTTAAAAGTCTGGAATTGCCAAAACGTTAAAAGTCTAGAATTTCCAAAACGTTAAATGTCTGGAATTTCTAAAACGTTAAAAGTCTGGAATTGCTGAAACCTTAAAAGTCTGGAATTGCTAAAACGTTAAAGTCTAGAATTTCCAAAACGTTAAATGTCTGGAATTTCTAAAACGTTAAAAGTCTGGAATTTCTAAAACGTTGAAAGTCTGGAATTGCTAAAACGTTGAAAGTCTGGAATTGCTAAAACGTTGAAAGTCTGGAATTTCTAAAACGTTAAAAGTCTGGAATTGTAAAACGTTAAGAGTCTGGATTTGCTAAAACGTTAAAAGTCTGGAATTGTAAAACGTTTAAGAGTCTGGAATTGTAAAACGTTAAGAGTCTGGATTTGCTAAAACATTAAATCTGGATTCGCTAAAACATTTAAAAAGTCTTCTAAACGTCTTCTAAAACGTTTTTATTAGGATGGTCATGATTTGTTTTTAGCCTGGTACCATCTCCTGAGATGACTTATCGACAAAAACGCAATGTCACTGTGATACAAAAACATGTTATGAAAGATAGCCCTAGAGCTAAACATAACAAAAGAAGCAGGCCTGTCGATATTCGAACCTGGAATCTTCCTATCTGTAGTTAGACGTGTTATCCACTACACCTCGACAACTACGTTCTAAATTGTTTATATAAAGTGTATAAGAAGTAGCCAAGAGTATAAGTTTTTTTTGGAGGTACAAGTGGTATGCATATAGTACAGGTGAGCATGTACCATGTTTTATACTTTCAAACGAGAAATATAATTAGAATTAACTGATAGGTCCTCTCTATCATAGAATAAACACGTTTTTATTTTTATTTTTGTTATGAACAATTATGAACAAACTGCTCTTCACCTTATCTACGACTGTCCGAACTTTGAAGAAGAGAGGCATCGATTGTTCCCTGATCTGAATGATTTAACTCTCTTACATCAGTCACTTTGTCTCTATATAAAATTAATGAACATGTAAATTTGTAAATATTTAATTTGAAATTTATATAAATTTGTTTATTGTTTTGTTTGTTTCTCATCTGTAATAGGCGTACATATTTGAATATCGCGGCTGGTTGATTAATAAATAAAAAAAACTCGCGTTTTAAAATAAAAAGTCTTTATATTTGTTGACTTTGCTTAGAAATTTTAATGAAACTAACTACAAGAATATATTAATTAAACATTATATTAATGGATTTACAAGAGAGAGAGAGAGAGAACAAATATGAAAGAGAATCTATCAATAATTCTAAAACAAAGGAACTTTTTTGTTCGGTTAGCGCCTAGCTACTTGTGATCTTACACACATACTCTGTGGAAATAATTAATCAATTAAAATATATATACAACACTCTTTCTGCCCTCCCTATTTATATATTTTGATTAAAATATTTCTTATAATGAGAAAATATGAATGATACTAGAAGACATTGGATACATTAGCAAAATAACGTTATCTACTTTGAACAAAGGATGCAGACTGTTTTCTTTCTGATTTGTTTTTCTATGAATCAAGGTTATAATCCATTTCCTTGTCCCTTCCGCCTTAATCCTTACATAACCATTCTGTTTACGTCCTTCGTCTGATAACTCTTTAGTTATTATTATCTTCTTTGACTATAATAAACAATAGTGTATTTACTTCTGGATGGAAATTTGTTGAAATGACAATTCTTTCTGTTTTCTAAATATAGCAATATAAGAATTATTGTTGTTGACCAGTGACCTGTTAGTCTGTTGAATTCATTGTATATAAATAGATGTCTTAGCTAATGTAGTTAATGTTGTTAGATCAAACTGTAGAGCATGTGCTCTTCAGCTGCCCAGTATTCGAACTACAGCGATTCCAAACGGCTACATTTATTGGATTGCCCTCATTCAATGACACTGCTCTATTGAATCTACCAAGAAACAAACCGGCCTGAAAACACTTGGTGAACTGGTTCACTAAGGCTACCAAGACAGACTCCTAAACCGCAGGACAGCCCGGATAGTTGCCGATCTAAGGATACGCTCCAGGAGCCTGGGTTACCTTTATGTTACCACTAATTAATGTTGTTATTTTCTTCCGGCCTAACCTGCCTCTTCCCTGACGGAGATCCTGTCCCTAGCCTCCCCAGCATGGTCATAGTGCATTCCGCTTTATGCGGCCATTGGGGCTCAAATATCATTTTAATTTGGTTAGCAGCCCCGTATATAAAGATATTTCCGTAATGTTGTTGTATCCAAAAATCATACACTTTGGTTAGTATCCCGTAATACTATATTCTCTCTAGTGTTATGCTATCTTACCTTTTATTATGAGGTAGTTTACCGTTCAATAAAATCCTCCGGTGATCAGTTCCTTCTCCTATCTCTCTTTTTTTTTTCAACCAAATTGTTTGTAGCTTGAATCTCTTTCTACCTCTCCCCTTTGACTCCCAAATAAATTAGAATTGGGATTTGTAAATGTTGCATAATTATAGTGTATATCTTTTTTTTTTAAATATATAATATAGTTCTGTATATACACTTTTCATTATTGTCACATAAAAATTAGGAAATACTGAACTTTAGAATGACACGGTAATTTATTTAAGGCAAACCAAATTAAAACTAACAAAATATCAGATAGGCAATGAGAAAATTTTGCAGTGTATCAAAATACAAATATCGAAATTAAAAAAATATATATCAATAGAATAATAATCTGCTACCTAGCTCCTTCCCTATGGGAGCTGTGACCCACAGATTGAAAATCTCGTTGCTGCTGACATGGATCTGACGTGCTTCTGTGAAGTATTCCCTCAGAGTCTTGGACGTCTGTCCCTAGTATCTTCGAGTCCTTTCTCTTGCCGCGTGAAGAGCGGCTTCGGCGTCATATCGTCAATAGGGACATCGTCTTCTTGTAGGGAAGCCTTGACTCTGACACGGCGTAGAATCCTGGAGCCAGTCTTGGAAAATGTAGTTCATAGCACCCATGGATTCGAGGTCTTCTCGGCGATCCTCAGTTTTTATTCCCTAATATACCTAGCATTTCCAACAAATTTCACGTAGAAAATTGGAGAAACAAACTTCAGAATGACAAGGAAATTTATTCAAGTCAAAACCAAATTAAAACCAATAAAATAGAAGGGAGGCAATGAGAAAATTTTAGTGCATCAAAATACAAATATCGAAATTAAAAATATTTTGATAGAATAATGATCTGCTACAATATAATTAAATGTTAAATATGATTTTAAGGTATATTTTGGATTTGATTATTATTTTAAGACTTTAACACTGCAATGCTGGCGGCCACTGCTCCAAGCAGCATGAGGATAAACGCATCTTATGTTTATTAATATTTCTGAAGAAGATAATCACACTTCTTTAAAAAAATCGATAATGATAAAATAATAAAATCCAAAATTGGCCTTTCTATAATATAATTTAGTGTAAAATAAAGAATACTTCAGTATATTTATCTCAACTTTTCGGCCTGCGAATGTCGTACTTTACAAATATACTCATGGACGAAACTTGAGTAGATAGTATTGCACGTCGCCGGACATATATATTTTTTTAAGGAGACATATGCAATTTTTTTTTCAAACTTGGTTATCTCGGATGTTTTTAATAAAAGACACTGTGAATCAAATATATTTCAGAGGTATTGTCTTAATCCCGATATCCATACTAAAAGGTACAACTTCCTTTAGTTTTGTCCATGAATGAATTATTATTAACTAGGTATCGCCGATATTTATTTTGAAAAGAGGAACAGGGACAGTTTATGCGATTAAAATTTTTTCATCTATATAAATCCAACCAAAAAAATTCTATTCTAGTAAAATAGCCAAAGCCAATGTCCTGACTTTAAAATGTATGTGACCACTGCAATAAAGAAGCATCCATTGTATCGTGTGTGTCCAGGCTTGTTACGAAGTTCCCGCGGACCCCTACAGTCCGCTAATCCGCACACAGCCACTGGCACATGTCCAGGACCTAGGACCTGGCCACACCATCGTGGAATTCTTCAACAATGCCGTGACCAAGTTCGGGAAGAAGAATCTCTTCGGAAGCAGGGAAATTCAGGGGATGGTCCTGGAACGGCAGAAGGATGGCAAGGTTTTGAAGCGGGTAGGTACCTATTGGGTTGACATTATCTCTACTATACCCCATATATGTGAATATATAATATTGTAAGGTAGAGAATTAGGAAATACAAACTTCAGGATGACATTTATTTAATGTAAGCACAAAATCAACATTTATAAGATACAAGATAAGTAATGAGGGAAGTTTCCAGAGAGAGTGGCAAAATATAAATAATATAAATATCAAAATTAATAATCTGTACATAAAATATAATAAATACTTTGCTACAATATATATATAAAGGTCGTCTCTCCCGGCAAAATAGATGCTAAAAATAAACACCATCTATTGACCGTCTCCGCAAACTAGCGAACTCGGGTCGGTGACAAAACCACGACACCAGCTTTGGAAAACTGAGAAGCGTCCACCTATAAACCATGGTTTCGGGATAATGGCCCTCGTCAGTCTAGAGCGGACTTTATTCCATGAGATTCACAAGGGATCGAATTATATCTTCACAATCCGCCAAAGAGGTGTTTAACTGGTAAAGTGGTTAGGCAGAATTTATGGACAAAATATAGATGGAAACTTTGCCAGAAGGCGCATAACAGTTTTAGCGTCTATTTTGCCGGGAGAGGCGACCTTTTTGTATGGATCCATATCCTCCTTTAAAAATTTCAAAAATATTTATACATAATATAATTATAATATATATAGAGTTTATGTGAACTTGGTCAGGATATATGTTTTTTTGATTTTAATACCAACACCTGACCTTTTTTATTTTTAATTATTTCTTCACATATATATATATATATATATATATATATCAAAAGAGGCATATCCTGACCGCGAGCACATGAGCTATTTAGATGGCAGAGCGCCATCTAGCGGAACAGAAATCAACTAAACATTGATTTAACCTGTTTTCTGATATTTGGCCAACCAATTTTCTTGTTAAATCAAGAAAAGACAACCACGAACGCGTTTCGGGCTGTTGGCCCTCGTCAGCGTGGTGCATACAATACCTCTAGGACCAAAAGGACCAAATATTTATGTCCTAGAGGCTTCCTGAGAAATCAAGAAATGGGTATATAAACACGCACGCTACGCGCGAACACACGTACAGTCTTAGTAAAGAGTCGAAGTTCTTTTTAGATAAGCCCCTGTAGAGAATGATTCTCGTTTGATAGCTTGCGTTTCAAATAAAAATATCCTATTGTGAAATTTTTAAAATAGTTTTAATACCTTTGTATGTGAAAGCTTTATCTTAAAAAAACTTCAAATAAGTTTTTTAGTCGCAGTGGGAACTGTAGAAATCTGTATTTTGAAAAAAAAAAAAAAAGGCAGCGCTAGAGAATTTTCATTTTTTCCACCCGAGGGAAGTTTATAGTATAAGATTTCTAAAATGGAGAAGTCCATTCACGTGACGTCGAGTGGCCTCCAACTTGAAGTTACCTCATTGTGATAAGATGGCGCGTTTTGGTGATAAGCTGAGATAGGTTCTGGCAGTTCTTATCCTTTTCTTTATATAGGCGCTTGGCGCCTCTACCTCTGGGTACAGTAGAACTACCTCCAGTCAGAGGCACACGTGGATTAGAGAGAAAACATTATAGCAAAGTATTTAGTATTTTATTAACAGAGTATCTTTTTTGTTTATATTATACTACCCCGTGACCTATCCTCGTTGCTTATCTTTTATTTATCATTCAAAGTTTGTTCTTGCATAAATAAATTGCTGTGTCATCCTGAGTTTGTATTTCCTAATCTTCCACGTGGCAATATGGTCTTACGGGCTACTAACTAAAATAGCCCGTGGATAACGCTTGGTCTCTTTCAAAGGTGATCTCTTATTACGGTCGGATAAATTAGGTTCAAATCATATTTTATTTACTAATACATGAAATCCTGAATGAATATCGTTGGGAAAATAAAGTTATCCTTTTTTTATACTTTCACATAGAAAAATAATGAAAGACAAACCTTAGAATGACATGGAAATTTATTTTACAATTTGACTTATTTGCTGTTATCGTGTCCAATAAGAGCCTCAGATGTACCCGTGCATCTCTTTCACAGCAAATTTGACTTTATTTACTTAAATTGAATCCCCATTGAATATAAACAAAATATTTCAAATCTAAATTCTATTGACGTTATGTGGCGCTAAGTTTGTTGTTGACACATTTAAAATGTTATAATACCTTGATAAAGGTTGGCGTTCTGCCAACTAAAATATTGGTAAAATAAATGATAATTTGATCCAATATATGCCTTTTTATTTAAAGATTCATTTATGGATTTCTCTATTTAAAAAAAAGCGCGATGTAAGAAGAGAAATTTGCCGTGAGAGGCAAAATTTTAAAATTAACATTCTTTGTGTATAATAAAAACAATATTCGGTGTTAAATATTTATATATTAAAATTTTATATAAATCGATATCATTAAATTGTTTAATTCATCCATATTTCGATTGTCAGTACGCCAGCCAACCTCTACCAAGGAATAACAACCTATTTGATTAGTGTAGTTGCATATTCTCACAATAAAAATATTCGTACATACTATAATATGATAACAACAACAACAACCCTTTATTGGAGTTCTATGTCCTACTCAGGATTCACCCAGGTGCATTATTACTTAGAAAAGATGAGTTAGTTATTTACAGGTGATCGATCTTTCGTTTACATACGGCTCTCTTTTCTTAACGTTTTTTCTCTTGCGCAGTCTTGTAAAACTTGTACAGGGCTAATGTATTTCGTTTATTCTTTATCGTCCTAAACAACAGAACCTCCAGAGCAAGATGATCTGATCCAAATTTTATGAAAAAAACTATCCTTTCATTTATTAACTTTAAACAGAAAAACATGTAGTGATATAGTTACGAATCGGATTTTATTCGTACATGCTATATTTCTATAAATCAAAATGCCCCAATTTAGGCAAAGTTTATTCAATATCATATAAAAAACCTAATTAGGAAAAAGGTTATAAGAAATAAAATGTGTGTAGCAGACATATCGATGTCACTAGACCATGATTGTAATATGACCCGTTTTTTCCGTTATTTGTTGCTAACAATCCTCAAAAGATTGTGGTCAAACACCTATTTCCCTTGGATAATAAAATAAATATATGAAGGGAATTATTATTTTAAATAGAAAATATGAACATATTTTATCTAAATGAAAGAACACCTCGGCCAAGATGGAAAAAAAGCATTTCATGGCTGAGCTGTCAATTTAATTAGCAATATCAATACATCGGCCAGGCAACACCCACCTTTAATGAAATATAACATTGTTCAGAAATTCACGTATATCGTACATAAGAGTATCGTTGAAAATATTCCATATTAATATTGCTGAAAATCAAAATTCAAAACTATTATAGACGCGTATGATTATTTTTAAAAATTGAACAATTTTCTACTGCCCATACTGCAATGAAAAATTAATGGGATGCAATTTTCAATGTAATATGGGCAGTAGAAAATTGTTCAATTTTTATAAAAGAATCATACGCGTCTATAATAATTTTGAATTCTGATAACAGATGACGCGCTGATGTATCATATTATAATTGATGAAATTATAACCACATTTTCAATGATATTGATGTGGTAATGATTTTTTCTAAGTGGCAGTAGTTCTCAGCTCATTCGTCTGATTTCAAAGCTCAATTATTCTTCTGAAAACATTATGGTGAATTCACAGCGAAGCCGCTGGGAGTGTTCACCACTGATGAGCTAAAAGCCCTCCCAATATATTTTTCAACGCAGTAAAGACAGTAGGAGTAGTTTATTGCGATTTCACCGCCACTCTGTGTTGTGACGACGATCTAAATTCTATAGAGGTAGTCACTCACCTCTATTCTTGGTCGGCGGGGTTGAAGGTTCAAAGTTAAGGCGTCGTTGTTTATAACACTTTTAAAATATACGACGAAAACAGGAGGGAAAATTATATTTATTACAATTTAAAAAAATAAGTAAAGTATTATTTAAATATTTACACTAAAAGAATCGGAGATCAGGGCAAATTCTAGCGTTCGAAAAAGTTGTTTAC
This sequence comes from Cordylochernes scorpioides, assembly GCA_030710605.1. Taxonomy (NCBI): domain Eukaryota; kingdom Metazoa; phylum Arthropoda; class Arachnida; order Pseudoscorpiones; family Chernetidae; genus Cordylochernes; species Cordylochernes scorpioides. The sequence goes on from CP092872.1 coordinate 23,738,914, forward strand.
AAGTTCTTCCTGTATTGTTTCCTCATTTTTGCCGCTGCATCCCCGTAGCTGCCTCCGCCGGCCTCCCATTGGCTGCTTCGGACGTCTTCTTTTCCAACATTTCTCCCACCTTTGAGTTGGCGTCTCGACGACTCAAACATGGGAAGGAAAAGTTCAGTAGATCCAATCGGTTGGGTCTCTTGATGGGCCGTCCGTAACTTGACACAACATTCGGGGTATCAATGTGATGTTGCTCTTGTTGTGAAGTCAAAGGGTCCTCTTCAGTTGTCAATCGAACTTCTTGTGTGGGAGATCGCTCCGTTAGAGGGTCTCGACATCTTATCTCGGGCGTTATCTCTAAATTGTAGAGTTTTTGAATAGGTCGTATTTTATCACCTGATGAAGTTTTCACTTTCGCAACCCTCACAAGTCCGTCTTTTCCTGGATAGAATTGGATTATTCTGGCTAACGGCCAGTGTAGTCTCTTTAAACTCTCTTGTCCAATGAGTACCATGTCTCCCACCTTGAGTGGTATGGTAGTCTTCAGGCGTCTCGTTTCTTGTCTCAGGAATCCAAAATATTCGATACGAAATCGTTCTCTAAGATCTTCTCGTACACGTTTGATATATTGATATTTGCGGGAGAGGGTCTGGTTATCAATCAAGTCCAGGTCTGGAACGCCAACCTCTCTGACCTCATGTAAGAACAACGAAGGTGTCAATGGAGCGAGATCCTCACCTTCTTCAGTTAGGTAGGTCAGTGGGCGTGTGTTCATCAAGCTTTCGACGTCACACATTACCGTGGAAAGTTCTTCATATCCCAAGGAGGTTTGACCGAGAATCCTAAGAGCAATTGTTTCATCATTCCAATCAAACGCTCCCACCATCCACCCCACCAAGGAGCACCAGGCGGTATGAATTTCCAGGTGATGTTTTTCAATGTGGGATCACATTTTAATCTCGAAAAATCAATCTTCTTTAAAGCATTAGCTATACCTTTGAAATTAGTCCCATTATCCGAATACACAATCAATGGTCGGCCTCTTCGAGCAATAAATCGGCGGAAAGCTTGGAGGAAGGCTTCCATAGACAAAGATGTCACAAGTTCCAGATGAACTCCTCTATACACTGCACATGTGAAGATGACAATCCATGCTTTCTTCTTATTCTTTAAGATAAGATGTCCAGTTAGATCAACTCCTACTATTTCGAAAACTGCAGCATCTCGTACTCTGTCTTCTGGTAATGATGTTGACTCGACGGTAGTTGGTGTCGCGGTGAATCGTTTACAGCGAATGCATTGATTGATGATCTTCTTGACGGTTTTCCTGGATCTTAGTATCCAATAGTTTTCTCTCAGAATACCGAGGAGAGTTTGTAGACCGGCGTGCCCGTGGGTTTCATGGTTCCACCTGATGAGCAAAGAAACCAAAAAGTGATCTGAGGGCAATAAAATGGGCATTCTAAAATTAGCAAAATCTTCTCTTCTGCAAATTTTAGTTTTTATTCTCAAAATCCCTGAAGAGTCTACTAGCAACTTAAAGCCTTGTAGTTTCTTATCTTCATGCCCTGAAAACGATTCTCTCTGGATAAGTCTTATCAGTATTATTTCTGACTTAGTGATTTCCTCTGTACTGAGATCTTCTGAAATTATCTTTCTTCTATCAATCTTGGCGTTGTTGAAGAATCTGTATATCCAGGCGGTGATTCGTACTATTCTCAAAAAATGGGAATAACGTCCAAATAAATTTTCATTTTCTCTTGTCGTACACAAGGTGTTCAGGATGGTCTTGCGCCTTTCAGAATAAACAATCTCCAAATCAGGGATAATGGTTGATTTGGGCCACCCTTCTTGGGATACCTTTAACCATGCAGGTCCCTCCCACCATCTTGTCTCCTTAAGTGATTCTGCTGAACATCCCCGAGATGGGAGGTCTGCCGGGTTTAATCGGCCTGGTATGTGGCGCCAAGATTCGGGGGAGCTAAGATTATGAATTTCCTTAACACGGTTCATCACAAAGGCTGCCCAGTTGTCTTCCCTTTGGATCCAACAGAGAGCATTGGTCGAATCGGTCCAATAAAATCTTGGAATTTCCTCAAATTCCAGATCTTGTATGACGTTAGCTGCCAAACGAGCTCCAATCAGACAAGCCAAAAGCTCCAATCTTGGGATGGTGAGTTTCTTCAGTGGAGCTACTCGTGTTCGAGCCTGTATCAATTGGATGTCCACTCTATCTTCCTTTTCAATGCGGAGGAAAATACAGGTTGCATAGGCAAACTGACTGGCGTCGCAAAAGATGTGGAGAGTGGTTTTCTCTACATAGGAGTCCTTAAAACAAAGCCATCTAGGAATTTCTATGTTAGGCAAGTGTTTCAGTTTGCTAAACCACTTCCAAAATCTTTGTACTAAACATCCAGGTAGGACTTCGTCCCATGTCAACTTCTGTATCCAAGTTTCCTGTAATATCAGCTTGGGAACTAAAGTCACAGGACAAGCAACTCCTAATGGATCAAATATCTTGCTCGCTATTGAAAGTACTTTTCTCTTGGTGGTTGGTCCAATTAATTCAAAATCTTCCAAACCAATTGTCAGTGTGTCTCTATCAGTATTCCATGTTATTCCTAAAATGTTCACTTCCTTATTCAGTTGGTTCATAAGAGAAAAGTCTGTAACGTTACTCACCCAATCTCGGAGATTGAAACAAGCTGTAGAGAGCAGTTCAGTAGATTCTTTCACGAATTTCTCCGTTTCTTCAACATTCTGAAAACTGGATAAACAATTGTCAACATAAAAGGATGATTTCAACTGTTCAGCTGTGATTTTTAAATGTTCAGGAGCCTTATCTAAGTGGAGAGATAAGGTAGCCTTTAAAAGATACGGACTAGTGGTAATTCCAAAAACAACCCTTTTATGTCGATATGTGATCAATCTTCCGTCTTCTGTGTGCCACAGGAATCGTAAATAATCTCGGTCTTCTTCTTTTATTCCAATTTGTAAAAATGCTTTCTCAATATCGGAAGAGACACCAACTTCATATTTCCGGAATTTATTTAAAAGTCTTGGTATAATTTCTATCAAATTGGGTCCCTTATCCAGACAGTCATTCAGGGAAAGTTTACCTCTCTTCCGGGCCGACGCATTGAATACTGGCAGTATTCTAGAAGTGTGACTGTTCCTTTTATACACTGGTCGATGTGGCAGGTAGTGTACACCATCTAGTTTATCCTCTCTGGCATACTCGATTATCCCCTGTTTCATCCATTCTTCAAAGATTTGTCCATACTCATTCATGTCTCCAACTTCTTCAAGTTTTCTTCTTACAGAACTTAGTTGGTTTTCGGCTAGGTCTTTATTCGAAGGAATCCTTTCCTTGTCTTGCACCCAGGGTAGAGCTACCTCATAGCGCCCCTCGATATCTCGCGTCGTGGTGTGGGCGAAATGTTCCTCCATTTCAGCTTGTAAGGACTGAGTCTTCTTCTCAACCTCCGCGTCAGAGACTCCAATTGCATCTAATTTCCACAAGTTTTCTAGATCCAAAGATAGAAGTGTGGTCACGCAAAGGGAGCTGATGTCATCTCTCACCTCCGTTGGAGGAATCTTTCCCATCACAGTCCATCCTAGTTTGGTACGGATTGCCACCAGTCCAGATGAGATCCTTCTCTGATCATCAGTTAGCAATCTCCCGGCGATGTCCGCGCCTATAAGGACTTCTATACGGTCTCTCATCAAATCAGACACGTCGAGTTCTTCACTCCCTTCTAAAAATGATCTGGGACACACCGGAGGTATGCTTCCACAGATAAGGGATTGACCTAGTGCTTCAAACTCACAGCGATAGGAATTATTGATGTCAGATAAATGAATGGTATAGACCTCATGTTCAACTACGTCGGTACTCGATCCTCCAAACAAGGAATGCCGGAAGAACTCTCTCCTAGATTGTTCGTACTCCATTTCCATTGCTGTACTATGTAAAATATACGATCTTTGGGATCCGGTGTCTATTATAGCCCGTACCGTCTTCTCCGTTCTGTTCCCTTTGAGGGTCACTCTCAAAGTAGGTAACAAGACGTCTGGGGAGGTTGATAAGTTGGCGAGAGCTTCATCTTGCACCGTTGGAGACTTGGAAGATCCACCTCTATCTAAAATCAGTTTTGTGCACATGACATCCAGGTGGGAAGACATGTTGCAGATCGAACAACGGACTACATTTCTGCAAAATTTACTTAAATGAGAAGGCCGAAGACATTTATAACAAACGCCTTTTTTCTTCATGAGTGATCTCTTTTCGTTTAAACTAATATTAGCTGCAAAGCCACACTTAGGGCTTCCATGGTTGTCTTTACCACAAAATACACATTCATTCGATTTGTGAACGGAATTCAAAAGTTCTGAAGCTGTCGCAATTGGTTTTTCATTGTAGAATCTTGTCTTTGGATGTTTGTTTACCAAATTAGGTTTAGAAGTTGATTCATTCCCGGTACCGATTTCGTTTCTAAAACTCTTCTCCCGTGCAGTTAATTGTCTTTCCAGAAAGGTAATCAAGTTATTAATTACATAACCTGTCGGGAGTTCTTTGTTCAATTCCAAATTAAGGTCTGCAGGTAGAAGCTTTATTATTATCGGGCACAACAGTTGTCCGTAAACATCAATGGACACGTTTAGTGACTCGAGACTTCTTATATGAACAGAAAGGTTGTCAAAAAGTTCGCGGAAGGTTCTTACATCGCTTGATGTTTTGAGTGGTCTCATTGACAACAAATTGTTCATATGTCGGCTAATCAAAATGTCTTCTCGCCCAAATCTGTCTTTAAGCAATTTTATAGCTTTCTCATAATTGTCCGCAGATAAAGCGAAACCTTCGACTGTGTTTAGTGCAGTTCCGCCGAGATGTGACTTCAGATAGTTAAATTTATCGATCGGGTTCAGTGAGTTGTTCTGGTGTATAGCTGCATCAAAAGAATTCCAGAACGTCAGCCATTCACTAAAGTTTCCATAAAATTTCGATATCATCAATTTCGGAAGTTTCACAGTCGTGCAGGAAGGTACATAATGTCTCATTTCGTTTTCGTCTATTCGTGAGTTCGAATTCGGTATATTTTCGCCCTGAAAATCTGATTGGCGAATCTTTTTATTTGCCCTAAATCTCCAAGTAATATATTTCTCTCGATATTCCTCTACGCCCTGTAATTCCTTCTCTAAATCGTCAGTTTCAAGAAGCGTTTCTATTTCGTGATCCACTACTTTAAGTTCGTTAAATGATTCATTCAACTGTTCTAATAATTCTTCAAGTTCAATTCTCATTAGCGTGTCAAGTCCACTTTCAATCTTATTGCATGTTTTCGTTAAATATGATCTGTTAACAGCACGCTTCTTTTTTAAACGTAGAATTAATTCTTCCGCCATCTTGTAAACAAAGCGGCAAGTAGGGTTAGCTAGCGAGTTCCAAAATGGTCAGCTCAAAATGCTTCTTTTTTTTTTCTTCTAGAATTTACCTTCAACAGTCCCGGCTGGGATGCCAAAAATATTGCGATTTCACCGCCACTCTGTGTTGTGACGACGATCTAAATTCTATAGAGGTAGTCACTCACCTCTATTCTTGGTCGGCGGGGTTGAAGGTTCAAAGTTAAGGCGTCGTTGTTTATAACACTTTTAAAATATACGACGAAAACAGGAGGGAAAATTATATTTATTACAATTTAAGAAAATAAGTAAAGTATTATTTAAATATTTACACTAAAAGAATCGGAGATCAGGGCAAATTCTAGCGTTCGAAAAAGTTGTTTACAAGTTCTTCCTGTATTGTTTCCTCATTTTTGCCGCTGCATCCCCGTAGCTGCCTCCGCCGGCCTCCCATTGGCTGCTTCGGACGTCTTCTTTTCCAACAAGTTTATGCTTAAAAGAAACTTGCGTGCTTGAATTTTTTCCTTTCTTATATATCATTTAGATAAAACGTTATTACCCTATAATTATTTCACAGCGTATTTGAATGTGAAGGCATCATAGCCCTGTGGCCTCTCTGGTTTCATCGCAAATAGTTCCTACGACAATTGACAATATTCCATTATTACAGATCTGGAATGACACCAGCAAGAAAGTCAAGAGAATGGCAACATCCTGAGTTAGGCAAGAAGGCTATCAGTGAAGCTTTTACATCTTATCGTTTAGCTTTTGTTGCAGTCGTTATCTCTTCCACCGCTCTACATTTTTTGAGATAGAGTTTTTACTAAAACAATAACACTACTATCTTCCAGTTACCTACCTCATCGAGGAAAGCTTCGAAATCGAGGAGACCCTCCTCAAGACCTTCCCCTTTCGCAGACTGGCGGAAAGAGTCGTTGTTACCAACCTGCCCTTCTTCATGGAGGATTCAGAAGTCATCGCCGCCCTGAGGCCTTACGGGCTAGTCACATCTATCGCCCCGCTGCTCGTCAACGTTTCGGGCTTCACGATAAAGGATGGACCCGGGGACTGTTCATCCTTCTGAGCGAGGACGTGAAGCTGGAAAGGCTCCAAAAGCGCCTCAATATCAACAACAAAGGGAAGATCCTGCCGGCCTTCCACGCGTACTGAGTCGAGCGCTCGCGGTGCCAGAGGCAGGGGCACCGTAGGACTAACTACCCCCTGGTTACCAAAAGGCCTGCGCCCACTGCTATCACCGCGGATTCACCTGCTTCTTCCATTCCGGGAACATCTCCCGAAGTCTGTCGAGAAGGGCAGCCCTGACCTTAAGTCTCAAAACCTACTGCAGGATCAGAAGGATTCCATCAACCTCACTCCTCCTGGAAAGCCCACCAAGACAAGAAGTGAGTTGGATGCTCTCCTTGAGCAGGTGCCTGGGATCTCTTCTTAGAAAGATGCTGGGGCTCGAGATAGAACCTGTTTTAGATGCCCCCGCTTCCATCCCCGGCCTTAAGAAAACCCCTCACTTTAGACACCAAGAAGTCGGGGTTTAAAAGCCTGGTCAGGCACCTGCTGACGCGGCTTCCCGGGCCCAACTCGCCCCTCTACAAGCGTCTCGCGGACGCTGGAAAACAGTCTGCGAGCTCCCAATGTACCTCCGCGTTATAACTCTCAACGAGCGTAGGCTCGCCGCTCGTGAGAGGAGTATAGAGCTCTGCTATTTTCTGGCCCAACACCATTTGAACGTCGCCATCATCCTGAAAAACGAAAAAAGAGTCCCTGGACTACGCCCAAGATCTTTCCCTCGGCTACAGCGCCATCGTCGCCCCGCTTGCCGCCTCCAGGGGCTCCGGCCTCGCCTGCCTCTTCGTGCCGGGCGTCACCCTATTGCGACATCGCGTCCTGTAGCCGAGATGCATCGACGTAGTCCAGCTCGATGTCCACGGCCATAAGATGGCTGTCATAAACAGTCACCTGTCCCACGCTCCTCACGAGCGGCTCGAGCAGCTGAGGATCATCGAGGAAACATCAGTCCGGGACAATTCCTGGGTCGTCGGCGACCTCAACATCGACAGGGATCCTGCCGGAGCAACAGATTCGGCCTCTGTGGAATCCCTCTTCAATCTATTTGAGCAAGCCGCGCTGGAAGATGTCGCCACCTTCTTCGAATCGGCCCACTTTCAAACCAGAATGGCCGCCTTCGGGATTTGGATCAACAGCAGCCGGCTGGATAGGATACTCTTCCCTGCCGCGCTGGTAATTCGGACTAGGAGCTACTGCACTTGCTTCTACCGAGTCTTGGACCACCGAGCCGTCCTCCTTTAACTAGGCCCTACTCATTCTCCGGGATCATCTGGTGTGGCTGTTGTGCTGATGTCAGCGTCATCGCCTACGCCGACGACATCGTGCTAATAATTCGCCAGGAGGAACACTTTGGTGAGGTGGCCTCCATATTTCAGGGCTTCCAGCGCGCCTCCGGGATTCGGGTGAACTTCAGGAAGAGCGTGGAACTTTGGTGCGGCTCCCGGCCTACCCGCGTCGACTCCCTCCTACGGATTTCCTAGACAAACACATGTTTGAGGAGGCCGGGCTGTGACATCTGGCATAGAGCGTCAGCCGCAATGCAGGAAGGACATCTCCTGGATGTCTTGGGCGCGGCCTTCCGAAGATGGACTCCTTTCACCCGCGGTCTCTCCCTCGTCGTCGAGCAAGAGCCGCCAACTCCATGGTGCATTTCTCCTTCATGCACGCGACCTCCACGGATACCTTCCTACCGACTCCACCGCTTGGTTGTCCTCTGACGTTATATCTGGACCCGTCTCTCTGAATGGCTTTGGCCTTCTTGACCTCGGCACGCAGATGCCGTTTCGCCAGGCCTCTAATCCGGAAGGCCTTCAATATCATCCAGCGACTGCCAGACCTGCAGAGCTGGCTCTTCGGAAATGGCCTTGACGAGAAACCTTGGCCATAACATCTTCGGCCAAGGAGAGCGTCTACCGCCTCTTCCTGACCCTCGATCTCAGCGGTGTCAATAAACTTGTCATCTTTAGAAGGACACTCGATCTTTGAGAGCGCCTTGGACATTGTAAATATTAATATTAATTTTTATTTTTTTATATTAATGTCGAATTGACTCTATTCATTTGTTGACATGTATTCAAAAAGGTTTTGTCTGTCTCTCTCTCTCTGTATATACATGGTAATAAAATAAATATGTTATAAAACATTGAAATGATTGGCTCAGTATAATGACTTTTCAAATAGATTTTGAAGAGCAGTGAAAATATATACATGGGTGGATGAATAAAAAAACGATTAAAGTTTTTTTAAAAGTGCAAACTAAAATTAAATATTATTTTTTAATCCTCTACCCTATTTTTTCTATACACTTTTCCAAAGGTCAGGTAGCTTGTAAATTCCTTTTATTGAAAAATCTTGTGTGTTGTGCAAGTCATCCATGCACCGCATTTTAAACCTCATCATCAATCTTGAAAGTCATGCATAAAAATCTTTTTAAGTGTTCAAATAAATGATAATCACTCGGGGCTAAATCAGGAGAGTATAACTTTAAAATTCAATTTATTGATAGTTTCAATGGTGATATTTGACACGTGGTGCCGAGAATTATCATGCAGTTGGCAAACACCTTTGCTCAGCAAACCACGCCTTTGGAACGAATTTTTGGCTTCAATTTTTTTCAAGAAGCTCAGAACAAACTATGGTATTAACTGTTTGGATTTAGGAAGATAATCTCATAAGATGCATCCTTTACTGTTCCAAAAAATAGTCAAGAGTACTTTTCCAGCAGAAGCTGTTATCCTTGGTTTCTTTGGTGTTAATGAACCCTTGTGATGCCATTCTGCAATAGATCTTTTAGAGTCAGGAATGTGATGGTGTTACTATGATTCATCTCCATTCATTATTCTATCAAGAAAACCTCCACCCTCTATTTCATAACGTTTCAAAAGCTCTTTACAAGTGTTAAGACGTTTTTCCTTTTTTTTCCTTTGTGAGCAGCCTAGACACCCATCTTGTGCAATTTTTCTGCACTTAAAATGTTTTATAATGCTTTTTTTATTTGACACTACCATAACTAAGGCTAAGTTCGGCAGAAATAACTCTAATTTTAAGGTGACGATCGTTCTGTATCATCTTGTCAATGGCCCAGGTGGTTGCATCATCACTAACCTTGACCGGGGCGCCATGTCGCGGTGCGTCATCCAAACTTTCTATGCCACCTTTGAATTTTCTAACCCATTCAAAAATTCGATTTTGAGATAAATATTTATCACCGTAAACAGCTTTCATTCTGGAGTAAATTCCAAATTGTTCAACTCCTTCATGATAAAGAAAACGTATTACTCTCGCATTACATACTTGGTGCAACTGTTTGTTTTGGTTGAAATTTTTATTGGAAAAAAATGTTGCCAGATGGTTTCTTTTCTTGAGATTTTTTTAAATATGACAACAAAGTTCAATCTAAATGTGTATATCTATATACACTTTTTTGACGTGACAACGTCTTAAATTAGGTTGCGGCTGGGAGTCACTTATGAAAAAGTGTAACGCTCGGTAACGTTACGATGAGTCATCGAACGAGAGTGCTGCGCGCGCAGCTGCGCGCGCAGCGCTAGAGAATTAGGCGCATTGAATCGGCGCATGCTTGTCTCTGTCTTTGTCTTTCTCGAACGTTCTTGGCGTTGGAAAAACAAGAAAGCGTCATAATACAAGTTCACACGTGTGGTTAAAGTATCGTCAGCTGTGTCTGTAGTGAAAATGTGGAGTGCTTAGATTCGTCATTTACAACAACTACAACAATAAAGGTAAATAATTGTACACTGATATTTCATTATCGTAAACTATGATTGATTGATTAATTGTTAGATTGACACAAAAGTTGAGAAACTGAGTTTATAGGTTATGTCATACTATTGATAAATGTTGATAGTGTTAAGTAAATTATTAGTTTAAAATTAATTAATTAATTAATTATTATTTTACAAATTTTAAATAGTTTCAAATTTATTTAGCAAAAATTTGAACCTTCGATCTGAATAAATGTTTTGATTTTCGAATTGATTCTTTAAAATTACAAATATTAAGAAAAAGTGGCAGATATAAGAAAACTTTATTTAAACTGTTTTGAGCAAGAATTTTAACATCTAATTTAAGTAAATGTTTTAATTTTCAACTTCATCATTTACAATTACAAATTTTATTTAATTTCAAATTTATTTAGCAAAAATTTGAACCTTCGATCTGAATAAGTGTTTTGATTTTAAAATACCAACGCGGCTGGTGGAGTGGCGATCTATCGTAAATTATCATCGACATCTACGGCGGAAGTGTTCCAAGTTGCGATTACAGACGTAACTCGTGTCATTAAAACCAAGGGTGACATGTGCATGACTGAAGTTACTTGCTTCGCCGCTAATACTAGCTTCAAGTTTATACTCGGTGCTGTATATATTCATCCAGGTGCTAGTATGCAGGATATTGGAATGTTACTAAGGCAAGGACTCGGTCCGTACATTCACAACAGCCAGTACGTGCCACCGTTCGTGCAAGTTGATTCTAGTATACCGATTCTTCTTTGTGGTGATTTTAACAAAAACGTAAAGCCTGACAACTCGTTTCTTAAATTCATGAAAAATACGTATAATCTTGATTGCGTATCAAACGTTTCTAAGTCAACTACGTTAAAAGGAACAACTATCGACTTGACTTTCGCAAGACACATTACAGCAGAAACACTTCCTTTCATTTCATATTTCTCCTATCATCGTCCTATCCTCAACAAAATCACTCAAATAGGAATTAGTTAAGTTTAAGTTTACATGTACAATGTTTTAGTAAACAAAATATATTTCTATAGTTAAAATTTGTGCAATTCTTATTTTCATTCAATTCCTTGTTCCTATTGTGCAATTTAATTATATTCATATCAATAAATATTCTACCGTTGTCACGTAAAATCTTCGCCCGTAAAACCGACTTTACAGGCAACCATTGTTTTTTTTTTTCTATTAAACTTTTATCGTATTTTATTGATCCACCCTTGTATAAATATTTGAAAATTATACAGAAATAGTTTTGAGAGTGCCTACTGGGTAATATTTACTTATTGCGCGACTACTTGAGAGTAAATCTGTTTTATAAGTCTACATTATAAGCCTAATGTGTCCAGCTAAGGCTGGGAGAGTACCGCTGGCTGAGCTATATCGAGGCCGACGCCAGGATTGACACCATCAGCCGCTCCCTGCTCCGCCTAGACTGCCGGCCCCGTGAGCCGGTGCTCATCTTCGCCGAGACCCGGGTGGAGTGGATGCTCACAGCGCAGGCCGCTTTCAGAATCAACGTCCCAGGTAATCACATATTGCCGTGGACTTGTCATTAATGTCAAGAACATTTTGCACAGGTCGGGATTAGATTCATGTGTTAGATAGTAGAGCCTTGCAATTTCCTAAACTATACGTATATCACATGTCTAAATGTATAAACGTAAAACGGTACTTACAAGATTCCAGAGCCCCATTTGATTACTTACAGGCTACTGGCTGAATATTCCTTGCAACAAAAAGCGGAGGACGTAACATCAATTCACCTTTTAAAAACGGCCTCAATTCTGGCTTTGATCCTTCATTCTTTTTCCTGAAAAATACCGACATTTCAGATATATTCTTGAACAGAAATATAAATAGACCCTATGAATAAAAAACTTCACGTTCCTTATTGAACAAGAGTATGCTTATTAGCCTAAAAGAAAATATCACAAACCCGAGAATTATTTTCTAGATTACGGTCACAAAAAAAAAAAAAAAAAAAAAGGCCAATCATTTGGCCATTTAAGAAAGTAATCAGATAAATAATACCTAGATAACTTATCTCACCACTTTTTGGAAATCTCAGCCCATTTATATGTTTCAGAGAAGGGCGCGATTTTATAGATAGCAATTATCAGGAGTATCAATATAAAGCATAAACGATTGGCAAAGCCATATATTTTAAATAAATAAACGTATTGCTAGAGTTTTATTTTGTATTCTCTTAAATTGTATATCAAATATAATTATATCTTCCAATACATGCTTTCAGGCGCGATGCCCTTCAACAGGCCGAGATCTCTTAAGCTTCTTAGTTATCTGCCTTTAGAACATTTTCTGGAAGCTTGCATTATAAAGAAGCATTTAACTATGCGTTTTATTGTTTATATTGAAGAGGGCGGATTGGAGAGCACTCTAAGAAATACTTATAATTGTTCATTGAGGTGTTTAGCTGTGGATATGGTAGGCTATCACCAAGGTGTAATGTGACTCTTGCTTTGCTGTGTGTGATGCAGGAAATGATTATTACCTTCAAATCCATCCTGCCAAAAAATATATTTTAAAATATATTTTTGATGATTTTGAAATATATGTAAATAGATAAATATGATTATATTATTCTTAAAATTTCCATGATGTCGGTAGACTTCTGTGCGATTCCCCATTGCACTTTAAACCTTTTTCACTTTTGGAATATAGCTGTGTCTACAGAGTCTCCTTAACCATGTCTTATCTTACTTCACCGAACTTCAAGTTATAAAACCTTTTAATATATAATATCGTGGATATTATGTAACTAAATAGTTGTTTTAATTGAGGTGTATTGGTTCCATGGTTGGTGGGCCTCCTCAGTCAGACTTCTCCAAAATATTATCCAAGGTTTCAAATCTTGCTAAGACATTGTGTTGTTTTCTTTCTTACGTTTATCTATGAATGCAGCAGGAAGACATCTTCTTGATCTGGTTCCCTCAATGCGTCCTTGAATCAAATCTGTTTAACATGCAATCATGTCTTTGTCCCTTTTGACTATCCGATATTTTTATGATCTTCTAGAAACCTCAAAGAGGCATTGTTTTCTCCTGCTAGTGCTAATACCTCAGAATTTGTAACATGAGCAGTCCACGGTAATTTCAACGTCTCCAGAACCAATGGCTCCAGAAATCTGAGGTCCTTGGCTGCTGACAACTTACATATTTCTATAATGCTATGATCTACATCATTGTCTTGACAATATCGCAAAATAATCTTGAATAAGAGACACAGAAAGCCCATTGTTATGCATATCTTACCAGCTATTTGGACTTAGTTTAACCTTTCAGGATACAAATGAGGATGTTTGTTAATCCATCAGCCTGGAAGAGAATGGTGTTAATCTGGTTCTTGTACTTCCAGAGCTTGTAACTTGTGCCTCTCATCAGTTCCAACCATCATCAATTATATATTCATTATTAATTGTTATGCTATAAAGAAGACTTGAAGTTTAAAATAAAAAAATATATATATATGGTAACATAATTCGTGGTAGATATATTTATTTTAAACTTAGATATTTCTGTGACAGGGAGATGATCATTTAGAGTAATAATGTTTTATTTGAGGCTAAATAAAATTATTTATTGAAGCTCAGATTTTATGATATTAATACTTTATATTCAGTAGAATTGACTATCTTGACAGAGGAGTCAGTTTGATGAAATCTTAATTCTGATAGTGGATATTGCTGCTGCTGTGTTGGAGATGCATGGAGACATCTGAGACTCTTCTTTGGACACTACAACAACAACAAATCTTAATTCTCAAAGCTGGAAGTATTAATTTAGCACTCTTGCACTTGAGGTTGAATTTTAAGGGTAGTTTCCATTTTGAAAACATTTTTAATACGCAATAAAAATTAATTATAAAATTATTAACATATTTTGGTTCAAATTATTGTTGATATCCATCGATAATTCGACTAGATTGATCACCCATCTTCTAAGGGCATTTCTCTGAACTTTCACTGGTTTGTATGAACATCAGTTTATAGAATCAGTCTTGCGCACAAACATTAGTGGATAGAAAGGTTCAAATAAATGCTCTAGAAGAAGATATGTTATCAGCCTTGTCCAAAATTCAGAACATATTAATGAATATTCAATCCAAGATGAGAGAGAGTAGCTTGTTTTACCGTTAATGAACTAATTATAGATTATAAAAATAAAGAGAGAGAGAGAGAGAGAGAGAGAGAGAGAGAGAGAGAGAGAGAGAGAGAGAGGTCACCTATCCCGTCATAATAGACGTCAAAACTAGACGCCATCTATTGACCGTCGCCGCAAACGAACGGCCTCGGGTCGGTGACAAAGCCACAACACTAGCCCTGACAAACTGAGAAGCGTCCACCTAGAGACCATGGTGTCAGGCTAATGGCCCTCCTCAGTCCAGGACGGACTTTATTCCATGAGATTCACAAAGGATCCAATGGAATCTTCACAATCTGCCCAAGAGAAATTTAGCTTGTAAAGTGGCTAGGTCAAATCTATGGTTAAAATATAGATGGAAATATTGCCGGTAAGATATTGATCAATAAAAAATAAAGCCATAGATGGCTTCTAGTTTTGACGTCTATTTGGACAGAAGATGTGACCTCTATTTTTATACATATAGATTGTGGTATAGTTATCAATATAATGACTATAATTACAAGTCGAATGATAACAGAGTAAAAGCAAAATGTCCTAATCTTTTCAAATGGTAGACATTCCAAACAGTAGTTTTGATTCAATCCAGATGAAGGTCGATTACATCACGACGGTCGGAAAATAAGCAATGTCACCCACCAGTTCGATCACGCCACTGAGAAGATAGTCTGGCTCCGTTTAAACAACCTCTTCTTTCTTGCAACACTCCTGGCGCCTGGTGGACAAAACATTTTGAGATGTTGTTTGCCACACTAGATATTGGTAATTGAGAATCATGAGATCTTGAAACAGCTATAGTGATACGTCTCTTTATTCGATAAAATTATGCAAGATTCCAAGCCTTGAATAGTTATTCATCACCGCCTAACGCACAATAATATAAAACTTCTATTTTACCATTGATTTGTTTCTTTTTATATAAGAAAACGTCGTTTAACAACGGGGTCGTTGTGATGCCTAACAGAGGTCGTTAGGCATCCCTGTCGATGGCAAACACAATAGTTTACCTACTTCGAGCGAACTACTGGACACACATAGATATAAGGCAATAACGCGCCATCTGTATATAATAAATAAAACAATTAATCAAGAATTTGTCATTTATAATAATAATAAAACAAGCTTTCTTCTGTTATTACTGTAAATAAATAAATATTGGGATGGCTTGTCTGATAAGTGATCAACACTCCCAGCGGTTTCTCCAATTTATTGTATTTTATTATTTATTAATAATACACCAAACCTCTTTTTAGAGCTCTAATACTGTATTGGAGGGTTCTGCTTATACATGCAACATTTAAGGTTGGAATCTTGATTATGGTTTATCAGAAAACTATTGGCATAACCTCATGGACTTTCTTCTAAGCTAGTATCGCCGACGTAGAATTTTGTGAACCAACTGTGGAAAGTGAATTATTCTTTTCCCTTGTTACAAATATTTGAATATCACGTTTTTGAGAGTATAAAACCTGGTTCATGCGCTTGGTTTGCATTATCGGATTTGAAGATAATTTGCTCATTAATACATATATGCTAGAGCCTTGCCTTCTGGTTTTTTTTTCCAATGCAATTTTAAAAATGTATTTACAGGGTGATCTTCTTCGTTTAGGCCACTATATATCACAAGAGCATTTACCATTCAAAGGAACATCAATGACAACAATGAGCAACAATGAGCAGCTCTTGTTATGAAAAAGAATTCCCCCTGTGTGTTATCAATATAAATTTTGTAGCTTGTTGATAAGAGAAGTTGATCAAATATGACAACAGGAAATCTATAAAATAGAATATTTATTTTCATTTTATTTCTTTTATTTATAAATTCAATTGCGATCTATCGATAAAATGTGTACCAAATAAATTTACTGGGAATGTGTTTCTTTTTAAAATAGCATCAAATATATTATCTCTACAGACCTTATCGCAATACAGTAGAGTCTGTAGAGATCATATTTAATGCTATTTTGAAAGAATCATATTGCCATTAAATTTATTTGCTAAATATTTATTTTATATTGCATATATAAATATAGTCAACTATAAGAAATTGAAATATTTTTGAAGCGTATGATTCCTTTCAAAACAATATCTACTGCCCTTACTGAAATGACAAAATATTGGTAGGGTTCACCACTAATGAGACAGGTTCTCCCATTACTTTATTATTTCAGTAAGGGCTGTGGAAGATTTATCTAGAAAAGAATCATACGCTTCAAAAATAGTTTCAATTTCTTATAACAGACTAGCCGAATGACCCGGGCAACGCCCGTGTTTTACCCGATTGAATGTTTTGATTCAAATACTATTTGTTACAATTATAAATTGGCGCCTTAAATAAATGCATATGTTAGTTAATAACTATAGCCTATGTGCTTTATCTGTCTATGTACTGTTAGCTTCCGTAGGCGTCTCTTACTGGGAAAAAGAAAGAGAGTATTCCATTTGGTTATCAACTAATATATGCATTTATGGGGGGGGGGGGGGCATGATGGGGGGGGGGGGGGGGGCAAAGGTGACGTGATCGTAGCCAACCAATAGGAGAGCGCCATTCCAAAAAAAAAAAAAGCAAACGGTGACAGAGATGAAAACTGAAGAATTGATGACGCTCGTAACTGTATATAGAATGGCGCGCTAATACATCATATAATCAACTAAGTCTGACTCACCATTCTAGAATCTAAACAGCTAGAAACCAGTGAGGGAAGTGTTGTAGATAACATTGTAGTTAAACTAAGGTCTGTACGCCAGTGGTGACCCTGTACGCCACCCTGGGGCTGAGCGCCATTGTCTACGGTATCGACCAGTCCGAAGTCTCCCACGTCATCACCTCACAGTCCCTTCTGCCAAAGATCAAGGTGAGTAGCGTATCTTCAGACTGGCACAAGTAATGTACAATGTTCTCCACATGCTCTATATATTCATAATTATGCTCATTCTAGCTCATTTAAACCTTATTTTAAAGTATGTTAATCATTTGGAAAGATTCATTATACAATAATACACACACATACCGAAACGCGTCCGTGGTTAGCTTTTCATGATTAATCAAGAATGGGTATTTGGCCAATTCTGGAATAATTAAAAATCAACGAGAATAGTTGATATTTATTCCGATAGGTGGCGCAAGCCATTAGCAACTTTCAGTGGCACGATAAGGAGATGCCTTTTTCTTAATATATATATATATATATATATATGTGTGTGTGAATAACAAATTATTAGAATTCCAAGTAATTTGAAGAAATGGATCCTTAGAAATCAGTACCCAGAAGAAAAACCTCTGGAATCAATAACATCACTTATTCTCCTGTGTATAGAGTTAAAAAGAATGTGGATGACTTGTACAGATACGGATTCCAATTCAGCTTTACACGATGCCACAGCTTATTAAATGTAGTGACTGGCGTCTGTGTTGATGAGCCATTCGCATGGCAGCCATTGACCAAACGCTTTCTATTGATGACATATCAGGCGAATGTGCTGGCCTGGACAGCAGCCAAACATTTTCTCTATGTAGGAAAGTCCCAACAATACCAGCAACATGCTGTCGTGCAATATCCTACTGAAACATAGCGTTATCAGACCTAGAATAAAGGGTACTGTCACGGGCCTTAAAAAATCATAAATTTAACTGTTTAACTTGCCGGGAAATCGAACAAGTGACCGAGAATGTATACAATGGTACCCCATACATTCACTCTAGGTGATGGGCCAGTATGACCATGTCGAATACACGCTGGAAATGTGCCTTCTCCACGATGACACTAAACACGAATGCGGCCATTATGATGATGCAAACAGAACCCGTATTAGTCTGAAAACACGACACCATTCCTGCATACAGGCTTGTCGTTGATATCATGATTGAAGTTGCTCATGTCTGTGATGTATCGTCAAAGGTAACTGAAGTCATGAACGCCGAGCTGACAGTCCATGATGCTGCAAACGTCATTAAACTGTTCGTGCAGACATTTTTTTAATTTTAAATTACTATTGATCTATTTTATAAATGACCTACTTTTCTTTCATTAAAAGTCATATAAATATTTTTTTCTAGTAAAATATATTTTATATTATCTATATATCATATAAAGATGTATATGAATATCATCCCTCTCACAACTTTATGTTATATATATATGTAATAAGTATAATATATCTTACTGAATGCTATGAATGATGTGACACAGAGTATCATCGACCAGGTCCCCAGGATCCATCACATCGTGTACATGGAGGACGGCGGAGTCCCGGATATCTCAGACTTCCCCAGCCATGTCACCATCACGCCCTTCTCACAATTTGAAGAGATGGGAGTCGAGCCGATAAAAGGTAACCTCCACGACTTTCTGAACCATTTTATTTAGTGATCGAAGGTTGAAATGGATGAAAACTAGCTTTAATTTGCAATCTATTAGATGAGTGAGCCAGCTTCGCCCAGGCCTTACTCTCTTCTAGTGAAGAGGCAGAGGCGCCATATTCATTGTACATAGAATCATGCATATATATAATTATCTTTTTAAAATAGTGCAGACTGTGCACTTTTGCATGTATTGACGATATGTCAATAAAATTATTTTAATTGTCAAATTGTCTAGTGAAGAGGTTGAACATTGATTCTATATGTAACAGGATATTATTTAACAACTGGCAAGTGAATTTTACACGAAGCGTCGACAGCCTTTTGGTAAATTTCTTAAAGGAATAGCATAGCTCTTTTATTAGAATGTTAGGTAATAAATTTCCTGAAAAACATGAAAATTAAAATTTCATTATATCCTATATTCAAGATTTGAGTTAAAATAAATAAGAGCTTAATATAATTTCAGAGTCTATTTCCAAATTTCAATAGGTAAATGTTCTTTAGTGTAAATAACATTTTTATACTTTGTTGAATGTTTCTGTCGGTAAACATTTACTGTGAATTTACTCACATAGTTGTACGATGTGTTCTGAAGAGATGCCGGATCCTCCCCACCCCTGAAGACGTGGCCATTGTCATGTTCACCAGTGGCTCCACAGGAACCCCTAAAGGTCAGTGCTGTAGTCGTTTCCACAGGATTACCTCGAGGTGGTTCTCGCCATCACTGAAACCACTACAAGCTTCCTACCTATAGTTAAACCAAGCGCCATATAGTGGAACGAGAATCAACTAAACACTCTACCATCTAAAATGTTCGTGTGAGCGCTATGCCTTTTTTTCTTCAATAAAATATAATTCCCTGCATCAATTTTAAGTTGAAAACATCAGGTTTACAGGGATAAATTTCTTCTTAAATATTTCATTCAACAAATCTCTATACCTTTTTTTTATTTTTAATGTTAACAACTGACATTTTTTCTTATTTATTCTTATATTTACACATTTACACAGATTTGGCTTTAAATCCTTATTTCTTGATTTCTCAGAAAGCCTCTTGGACCAAATATTTGGTCGATTGGTCTACAGTCTGCACCACGCTGACGAGGGCTAACGGCCAGAAACGCATTTCGGTTTGATTTCTCTTGATTCATAAAAAAAATATTGGGTTGACCAAATATCAGGGAACAAGTTAAATCGACGTTTAGTTGATTTTATTATATTAGATCGCACTCTCCCAACTTAAATGCTCATGTGAACGGTCAGGATGCGCCTTTTTTTTTTGTTTCAAAACAAAAAACCTGACCCTTTTTTTTCTATATTTTCCTCATTTTTCATATATATATATGAAATTGTCATAAAATGGCCAAGCTTGGCAAAGAACAGTTCCTCTTAAACTTACAATTTATAGTATTTTCCACAATTTTACTCAATTCATAAGCTAAAATTGTGTGTATATTGAAAATATCAGTTTTGGTAAAATCTCCCATTAAAACCTAAGACAAATTATAACCCTGATATATTTTTTTTGATGTGGACATTCATTGGAAGTTGGATTTGTTGAGTCCATTTTTGATTGATATTTGAAAGATATTGAATTTCACAAACGTGGTCCTATAAGTCAATCATGGAATATTTCACGACAGAGAAGATATGTAAAGAAGATGTGGAGAGTAAATCCCCAGATGGATGTGCAGGTGTTATCATCTCCCACCACAACCTGGCCCAGTCCATGCTGAACTGCCGCGGTATGACGCCGATAATGTGAGTTGTCTGTAGAGTGTAGACCCAGCGACTACATTCTGTGTCTGCAGGCCGGATGACACCTACATCGGCTATCTGCCTCTCTCCCACGTGCTCGAGCTCTGCGGAGGTAACGCTTTACTACTACAAATATATATATTTACATATACACCATAAGGTTGTCCCAAAATTTCTTAAACATATTATGATTCCTATTTTGCAAGTTGTTACGAACTTTTAAGGCAACCTTTGTGATATTGGTAACATTGATAAAATTATAACAGAATTCTTATTGAAGAATGATTTAATCTATGATGTTTTCTATGTATCAAGGGTGGTCAATCAGCAGATGGGCCAAGTTTCAAAATTACAAGTTCGTAAACACTTGCAAAATATAAATAATAATATGTTTACGAACTTTTGGGACAACCTTATAGAATATACATCTTAATGTTTATATGCCATCCGTTTTATTTGTGTACTCATTGGCTGATTAAGTTCACGTGAAAATGAATGGCCTATAAGAGCCAATCAGTTCGTTGTCACGTGATTTTAATCAGCAAAATAGTGCTGAGTTCATTAAACAAGCTGAGTGTGCAGTAATTTATTAGCTCAGAAGCATTATCAATCAAAATTCTATATTAAATATAGGATTGCAGGTTCGACAATTCACATAGGAATTTATATTTATTTTTAGTAATTTTAAAAAATATATATTTTAAATATTTTATCTGTACTTTAAGTAACCAATTTATTTGAGTTGTATTTATGAATTATTTTGGTATTATAGATTTATTTATTCTTTGTATCATAGAGATCTAACACGCTCGATCTCATTCTGCAATAGAAAATTAGAGAATAATTTAATTTTATTATGTCAATACATTTTAAAGGTTTAATTATTCTTGACATCTGTCGCATATGTGCGACCTTTGATGCTTATATTCCACAATCACCAGTCATTATGTGCTCCACGAAGTCTATACCCTCGGGTTGAGAATCGTCCAAGTTGTGTCTCTTTGAACGATTTTATTTCGGCATGCTGCTCGTACCTAAGTCGATACAGAGCCCCATTGGACGATATTTTTGTAGCTCTCTGCATTTTTTAGACAACCTGGACGTTTCATGTTGATACTTTTAGTTTATAGGTTAGACAACGTACGGAAATTTGTATATCCTCCTTAGGAAAAGCCCTTATTACTTACAGCAACATCTTATCTACAACGACAGGGTGAACGTTACCGCTTGACTGAGATTTCGTTATCTGTGAATGGCCTTTGGCAAGCAATTTCTCCCAATAGCATAAACTGTTTGTATAACACTCTCCTCTCACCTTATACGGCTTTCAAACGACGGAAATTTCCTAAACTTCAACTCTCTAAACAACAATGGAGAATTTATTATAAAGGAGTAACGCGCCATCTATATATAGAAAATGAAAGGATTTAAAGCACGAATGTTTCTTTTATAAATAAAACAAATCGTATATTGGGAGGGGCTTGGCTCATCAGTGGTTAACCCTCCCAGAGGTTTCGCCAATTTAATCTACCAGGACCGCTTCTCTTAGAGCTCTAATAAGGAAATTGGGTGATTCTGCTTATGTACGCTGTAGAATACAAGTTGTATTTCTTTAATCGCAGCTAAAGACAAAAGAAGTTTGTTTTTATTTTATTTATTATCAAATCGACGCGATATCCCCACAAAGGATGCTTACGAACAAGCAACAACACCAAAATCAGAGAACTATTTCACAGAAACAATTGACACCAAAAAGAAAACCAATAAAATAACCAATGAAACAAATACAAATATATACATAGTTAGAAATTAAGGTTTTCTTTTAACCAAGAGAGAAAATAATAGATGTATTTACAAAATTTCCTAAATTTTAAATATGAGACCTTACTGTTTATAAACATAAAAATATCCTTGTATTCAATGTCTTTCCGCTTTCTGTAGTTTCTGGAAGATTGGACATTCAATAGGCAGGTGACTGGAATCCTGCCTTCTCTCCTCCACACCCTGGATCGTCTATAGCTCCTATTCGAAACAGAAGGTCTCCGAAGTTTCCATGGTTTGTAACGAATTGCACATTGTAAAAGTCAGGGCATAAATATTTTGGGATGCCTGAAGGAAAAAGAGACGAATAAAAGAAACATTCGTTCTTAAATGCTTTCATTTTATATGTATACTAGCCGAATGAACCCGGCAACGCCCGTGTTTACCCGATTGAATGTTTTGATTCAAATACTATTTGTTACAATTATAAATTAGCGCCTTAAATAATTGCATATGTTAGTTAATAACTATAGCCTATGTGCTTTATCTGTCTATGTACTGTTGGCTTCCGTAGGCGTCTCTTACTGGGAAAAAGAAAGAGAGGATTCCATTTGGTTATTATCTAATATATGCATTTATTTAGGGAGCGACCCGCTCCAACACAATAGTTACAAAGGACGAATTAGCGAGTGGGGGGGAGGGGGGGGGGCAAAAGTGGCGTGACCGTAGCCAACCAATAGGAGGGCGCCATTCGAAAAAAAAAAAGCAAACAGTGACAGAGATGAAAACTGATGACTGATTGATTAGGAGATGAGGAATGACGCTCGTAACTGTATATAGAATAAGGCGCGTTAATGTTTTTTTTCCCTTTCTTCATGAAAATGATGTATGGCGAGTCCTTACAGGGCGGAAATGTCCTAATAAAGCACTTGTTGTTGTTGTAATTTATGTCTAACTCATTCTCTCAATATTTATTTCATCGTAGTCAGAGTATCAGGACACTTGTATTTAAAGAAGTCCCAGTAAGATGTAAATCTTTGACAAATCCGATAATAAGAGTTGTTTTAAACCTACCTCAAAGGTGTATGTATATTACAAGGTTATCAAAATTCGAGACTATTATAGACGCGTATGATTTTTTTTAAATAAACAATTTCTACTGCCCTTACTGCAATGGAAAATAAAAGGGAGGGTCTGGCTTGTCAGAAACCGCTGGGAGGGTTTACCTCTGACGATCCAGGCCCTCCCGTTTCGAATTTTGATTACAGATGGCGCGTTAATGCATCATACTATTACAAGGCTCAACATTACTTTCTGAGGCTGAAGTCTTGTGGATGTCCAGAAGCCGTGGCTGCCTGCTATGGCGTCCCCGTGGGGTACTCCTCCCACTGACCCTCACCGACACCGTGAGTAGTGATATGACAGCCAGGTTTACTGCTGCTTGGGGGCAGTGATCGCTGTTGATAAATATAATATAGATATGATATATATATATATGTTATATTAAAATTTTATTTTATTTAAAATTATATTTCATAGATTCAAATATTCTGTTAAAATCGACCTCCAGAGGTCACGCTTCCCCTATAAAAACTCGTTGTTGTTGTTTCCCGTTGGCCGGCTCAAATCTTTTGTACATTATGTAAATGAGTTTTCATTTTTCAGATTCTTACGCCTTAAGTTAAGCATACCTTTCTCAAATTATGTTTTCTATATTTCTTTAGCTCAATTAAAGCTATTTTTGATAACTAATTCTATCTAATTATTGCCACGACTGCCGAACAATATCGTGAAATACTAATGTATACAAAAATCAAGCAAGAGCTAATATTTCTGGATATCCTTAAGATAATCAAAATCAACAGAACTCTCTTTTTTTATAACATATATATATGACATATAGATATGACAGATATGATATATACAGATATGACATATAGATATGATAGATATAATATAGATAGAAGAATAACAAGGTACTATCAGGAAAGAACAGATACCTCATTTAAAACGATAAGAAAACTGAATTGGATAGGCAAGGAATCGGCAAACTGCGGTTCGTGAATCACATACGGCTCTATCGATGTGAAACTGCGGCTCTTTAGTTCCACACACAATATTATTCATGCAAGTATATACTATTTATTTTATATAAAAGGACGTACCTGGATCTGTAAAGAAAAAAAAATTCTCAAAATATTTACGAGAGATTGCTCCCTTTTTATCAATTTATTGTTCAGGTGAACTTTACACAGTTTTCAAACAAGTTTACTGTACAATTAAATTGATAAAGAGGGAGCAATCTCTCGAAATATTTTGATGAAAAATTGTTTTTTTTTTCTTAGCAAATCTAGGTACGTTCTTTTAAATAAACTTAATTGATGGATCGCCTTTTGGCTCATACTATTTATTGTTGGCAATAAATATATGTGGCTCTTTGAAGAATTTGAAATTTTATAATTATAATTTCTGACTCAAATGATTGCCGAACTCTGGTTAGACCCATTTGCCATGACATGAATTTCCTACATATTGTGGTACATTATGATGAATACGAATTTGGTAGTGTGGTACATGATATCCTACAATATTATGGTGAACCTAATGATAATAATTATAATGATAAGAGAGATATTAATATTAGGTTAATAATACTAATAAAATAATGATAAATTATATTAATAAGACAAAACTCTATTGACTAAGATCAAATACAAATATTATTTATGAAATTGAAAAGGTATTATACTATATAAATATCATATTTATTATCACTATATGTTCTGGAGTAAAAGAATTCCTTCTATCAATTCTGAGATATCTATACATGGAAAACCTTATTTGCACACCCACACTACTCAAATTTGCATATTTATTCTTATTCTAAATTCAATATCAGATTTGTCTGTTCAATAATATAGTGAGATGAGGATTCTTCTAAATTCTGTAATAAATTTTATTTTTGTCAGATTTTTTCAATTAACCTTTCATTATTTGGATGACAATCTCTTCTACTATATATTCTTCTTTTGACATTCAAATTTTTTCATTCGAAAAGCTATTGAAGTAAATACACTACTTGTCTGAAACAACTCTTACTTTTATATAAAGGGCGTACCTGGATCTGTAAAGAAAAAAAAAAAATTCTCAAAATGTTTCGAAAATTGCTCCCTCTTTATCAATTTATTGCACAGTAACTTAATTTACAAATTATTGTAGATCACATGAAAACAACTTTGTCATTGGTCAAAAATAATTAATTACGTCCTTTTATATAAACTTATTTGATGGATCGCCTTTTGACTCAAACTTTTACTTTATTTGTTTATCGTTAATCGAATACTTTCTTATCTTTACAGCGTAATTATTTTTATCAAGCGAGTTAAAAATGATTAAATTAGTATTTTTAGATGAAATTACCTGTTTGAACTATGTTCGCTACTTGTGTAGTTCATTCTAGATCTCTTCTTACAGACAGGGCATTCGTATAGTAAATAGATAAACTAAAGAAAACATTATAAGAAGCGAATGTTTCTTTCACAAATAAATCAATCAAAGTATCCTTACAAATCACTGAATCAATCAATTAAATTACTGAATCATTACTATTCTTACTGCGATGAAAAAAAAAAAGAAATATATTGAGAGGACTTGGCTCACATTTATTAACCCTTCCAGCGGTTTTGCCAATTTAATCTACCAGACCGCTTCTTTAGAGCTTTAATACTGTATTGAATCATTCTGCTTATATATACTACACTGATGAGTGGATTCTTAGAAATGGCATTTAAGCAAACTATGGACATGAGCCTTTACTAGTAAGTACTTTTACTAATAGAGTGTAAAAGGCGCTAAATGAGTCTTGAAGAACTGGTAAACTTAGGAGTATTTCGTCACATGGGAATAACGTGCGGTCGTGTAGTCCACAGGTCTGATCAAAGGCTGCAAGGGGGACTTCACCGTCTTGAAGCCCACGGGGATGGCAGCTGTTCCTGTGAGTACCCGTGCCAGGTCCGAGGACTGCCCCCACTGAACGCAGGTCCGGGTCCAGCTCATCTTGGCCAAGGTCCGCCAACGCAATCCTGGACGTAGTGAGGAAGAAGGGTGAGATGGCCGAGGCATTCTTCAGCTTCGCCGTGGAGTACCACACCAAGTGGTATCTGCGGGGTTATAACACTCCAGTACTGGACTTGTAAGTATCCGTTCTTGTTAGATACTAGACTGTATGGGAACATATCTATTGTATAATACAAATGGAATCACCAAAACTCGAATGTTTCTTTTTGCAAATAAATCTAACTTCTACTGCCCTTACTGCGATGAAAACGCTGGAGGGTTCACCACTGATAAGCCAAGCCCTTCTAATATATTTTTCATCGCAGTAGGGAAATAGAAGTTTGATTTATTTATGTAAAGAAACATTCGCGTTTGGTTGCTTTCATTTGTATTATATAGATGGCGCGTTATGGCTATGTATTAACTTATTGGAATCTTATGTACTGACGGTGTGGGTCAAGTAATACGACAGATCTCCGTTATCTATGTAGCCATGTTTTATTATACAGTTAGTCCTATACATACGGTACGTATATTCCACCTTTTTCTTGTTGAGTTTTATAGTCGGTGAAAACACATTTGTAATTATACTATCGGGCGTTGATATCGGTTTTAGTAATGTAACTAGTTGTGTAGATATATTTCTATAGACAGGTAGTCCGATAAGTACGAGAAATTGAATCATTTATCACGATATATTTTCCATGAAAAATTTCCTATGATCCTTACTTTAATAAAAAAAAATAATGAGTGAAGTTAAATCAACAATGGTGAACCCTCCTAGCAGGTGTTTAATAGCTTAAGTCACCATACCGTTCTAATACAGCATTGAGTTATTCTACCTTTATATCCGGCACTTAAGAGTAATTCTTGGATAGAATATCTAGGAAAACTATGACATGAGCTTTGAGAGAGGTATAAATATAAATGTTTGCATCGAAAAATCCTTATCAAGTAATTCCCAGAGTTAAGAATAAATTAAACATGAGTCATTAGCGCTCTATCAAATAATATTTAGTGTTAAATCTCTTACATCCAACCTTCAAGAGTGTGGCTTACTCAAAGTACTACGGTGGCGTCCGAATTTGAGGTTAGAAAAGAAGATGTGGAGTGATTAAAGGAAAAGACATAGCCTCAGGTGGAACATGAATCTTGCCTGGCTCGGAAAAAGAAAATATACATAAAGAAGCTACAGCCTAAATAAGCAACTCCTACCTAAAGAAGAGTCTCCTACCTGAAAAAAATACTCCTACCTAAAGAAGCTACAGCCTCCAACGATTTCTACCTAAAGAAGAGGATTCTAATTTAAAAAAAAGACTCCTACCTAAAGAAAAGAATCCTACTTAAAACAGACTCCTACCTAAAAAAGAGATGCCTCCAGTATGACCTGACGTTCGAGTTTGCTGAACATTCTGATGATAAATCAAATGCATCACCATCATCGAAATATTACCATTCGACTCTACGCTTGTTGACTGAACGTTCTAAACGATTCTCTAACCTGCCTGTGTCTAAATGTATTGTCTGAACA
Source organism: Cordylochernes scorpioides (assembly GCA_030710605.1). Classification (NCBI taxonomy): domain Eukaryota; kingdom Metazoa; phylum Arthropoda; class Arachnida; order Pseudoscorpiones; family Chernetidae; genus Cordylochernes; species Cordylochernes scorpioides. The sequence continues at coordinate 23,766,766 of CP092872.1, forward strand.
GCTCTAAAATATATATAGGTGATATTTATTTTGAAATAAGATACTAAGACTTGGCATCTATAGCTCTGCAGTACACTCTATAGGTAGACGAAATTAAAAACTTACATGTTAGTGAAGGCGTATACAGAAAAAAAAATTACATACAAAAAATAGCACATCTTTCTTTAAAAAACATTGTTTCAATGCATTTTCAAAGAAAAATATGTTTTGTTATGTTAATATCATTCCTCCAGAAACATTATTATGGAATATTATTTATTATTAAATTTTTATCATATATATATGACATTATATTACATCGATCATAGAGGAAGGATTAAAATTGCATAATGATGAGTTTGAATACAAAGAATACTACTTTATATATACAGGGGTGATCTAAAAGTATTGTACAACTTTAAAAATTAATAACTTCTCGAATATTTGCCCTAGAGCAATGCGGTAAACACCATTGTGTTCAGGATGCAATGGGACTAGGGCCTCCAACCCCGGGATCCCGGAGCCAAATAATGATCCCGAAATCCCGGGATTCTGCTCGAAAAATCCCGGGATTACTGTTTTGTGCATGAAAACCAGCGCAAAAAATATATTTTTCTTATCTAGCATTTTGGTAATCAAACAGATGATGAGATAGCACACTTTTGACGTTTTGTTTATACAGCTGCATTTCGGGTTTTTTTTTTCTGAGAGATTTGAATTTATTTTCATGCACTAATAACGAAGGGTTATTCTGCAAGATCTTTCCAAAATGGCAGCCTCTAGAATGAGAGTATGCAGCAGTATACATGGAGGGGGGCCCCAGTTTTTGTTCTGACCTTTCCGAGGATCACAATGAGGACACTTCTCCATTTAACGCTAGCCTAGAGGTAGCACATCCCTCATTCCCTGAAGCAATTTATCCACAATCTCCAGTATTTTCAAAGAAAAATATAAATGAAGTGACGAAAAAAGCTCATGTGGTTGTGAAATTTTTCAAACGATCGCCGCTGAAGAACGAGATCTTACTGAACTACATGCGGCAAGATAATCGCATTTCCACCAGTATGTGTCTCATTCTCGACTGCAGAACGCGCTGGGATAGTTTATTGAACATGTTAGAGAGACTTCTCAGTGTGAAATCAGAATAAGAAGGCGCTAATAGATGTGAATGCAAATGTCCGTCTAAATGATGAAGATTTTGATATCATGACGCAAGTAATTTCGCACTGAAACCATTTCGGGCAGCTGTGGCGGCTATCTGTAGACGCGACGCTACGCTTTTGACTGCAGAAGCAACAGTAAAGTTTCTTCTAGAGGAGCTGCAAGCACAATCTCATTCTCTCAGCAAAGATCTGCAAAAATCTTTTAAAAAGAGAATTTTAGAAGAGCGATGCAATAAAACATCTTAGTCCTCCAATATCTGCACAATCCGCAAGCACAGTTAGAAAAAAAGAAGATGGTCAAAGACTTTAGCGTGAAATTGCTTTTGCGTCTTAAACCGTTACAGGAACAAATGGCCGAAGTAAGAATTCAGGCTGATAATTCGCAACTTCCTCGGAGTTTACAAGAACGCCATGAGCCATCACAATCGAATGACCATTTCACAATTGAGCGCCGATTGCAAGAAGCTATTGAGGCTGCCACTTCAACTTCAATTACAATACCTACACCAGACTCCGCATCCTACTCAACTATGATTAACCACGAACTTAATATTGCTGCTCAGTCAGGCAAACGAGGACCGTATTTAGAGAGTGCGTATCAATACTTGCTGACAATTCCTCCAACGTCTGTGGAATCGGAAAGAGTCTTCTCCTCCTCTGGATACCTATGCAATAAGATACGTTCTAGTTTGCATGATGACACTAAAATGACATTAATACATAGTTGGGCAAAATGCAATAATGATTACATTTTCTATAATCACAATTGCAAATAATCATGATTACATTTATAATAATTACAATTACAAGTAATTTCAACCACAATTGCTATCATTATATATAGAATTACGAGTAATTATGTTTACATTCTAATGCAATTAATTTTTTTGCCAAGTAATGCATTGCAAAGTAATCGTAATTACAAGGTAATGTGTTACTTTGAATGGATTACTGCCCAACACTGCATTAAGAGATGTGGTCTAAGCGTTCCAAGAACAGTAATTTTTTTCCAGATGTGTGTACAGTAATTGACAGATAATTTCAAACTGTAACCCAAAAGCAATGATTTAGTTCATAAGCAGGCGCAAAATATATGGCTTTCAGGTTGTTTTCATCGAAGTAAGTGCCACGTCATTGGCACTATATAAAAGAAAAAATTTAAAATATAACGAACGAAACGATATACCTCTTGGCGTAGAAAGACGAAAATGTTTTTCAATCCCGGAATATCCCGGGATTGAGAAAAAAGCAATCCCGAATCCCGGGATTGAAAATATGTACCGGGATTGGAAGCCCTAAATGGGACCTTTTAGGGAAAATAATGAAAAAATGTAAAATTGTTTTTAGTTACAATTTTATTCGCTAGATGGCGCTCTACCAGAATCAGAGATTCAGCAGCCAAATTGTTTGATAAATTGAAAATTATAACTGATCGACACGTATTTTTTCCTTTTTGAATACCAGGAGAGAACCCTAATAAATATCAAATGATAAATTAATAAAACACCATTTCGCCAAAAGTAGAAGAATTGGAGAGCGATTTTTAAATGCAATCCGAGATATGTAAAATGAGGTATATGCAAATTAAAACATGTAGCAAAAATATTTATATTTTAGATGGAGGTTTTGTGAAATAGATTGAATGTTTGAAAAACACTGCTGAAATTGAAACATGATTTTTTGAAATGTTAATATAGTACCAAAAATTATGATGGCACTACTAATAGGGGGATTTCTTTCTATAAGAAATGTGTAGTTTCCCGACTAATTGGCGACACTTGGCTATTTAACGGGATATTAGTCATGATCCAACCAATGATATAAAGAGGGGGTGACAAAATCTATATGTCGTACTTTATTCCAAATATCCTTTGGGCTTGTCAGATGTTATCATTGCTTATTTATACTGTACGAAAGTTTATAAAAATGTGTCCCCTCAAATAAAATTCATTTTTAGATCGACCTTTTGCGTTGAAAAACGTGGTAGTAAAATCATTTTGTATTATTTTTTGCGCATTATTTCTGAAGTTGGGGGAGGGGAGGGGTACTGATAATATTCCTTATGCTATTTATTCTAATTGCGAAAAGCGATAAACTAAATATAAGAGGTAAATTTGTGTGTACCAGTGTTATTCGAGAAGTTATGACACTTTGGTCTGCGCGACATAATATAAGATGTGAGCGAATGACAAACAAAAAAATTATGTTCACAAAGAGTCAAAATGTGAGGACAACCTTTAGTATCCCCATAACCCAACACAAAGAGCTATAAAATATTGGTAGATAATATAATAGATGGCATATTATATAACACATGAGGTAACTGCCTTCTCTCTTGTATTAGGTCACAATCCTTGCTCAATGTGACGCACTTCATTCTCAAACACCGCCCGCCTGCAGACGATAGATGATAGATTAGACAGCATTAAATAATATTTTTGTTGAAATTGATGAAACGTGCCATCTGATAGAAGCCTTCAACATGGCCAATGTGGTGGGCTGACATCGATAAACACGCGACTTAATGTACCCCCATAGCCAAAAATCGCAAGGCGTCAAGTCTGGTAATCTTGGAGGCCATTTGTGTATAAAGTGGCGACTTATCACACGATCTTTACCGAACGTATCCATCAGCAATTGTTTGGCACCGCGGGAGATATGAGGAGGTCCTCCATCTTGCATGAATGTTATTTCGCTTAGTGCTTGTCTGTCTTGCACTATGATAATAATCTTCTCTCTCAAAATTTTAACATAACGTTCACCAGTTACAGAAACGGTTTTAAAAGTTCTTCCATTTATTTCTTCAAAGAAAAATGGCCCAATAATAAAGGAAGAAGTGAACCCACACCAAACTGTAACTCTGGGCTGATAAAGTGGCATTTCTGTAAACTTCCTAGGTTTATGTTATATTGTCCAAATGCGGCTGTTTTAAGTGTTAACTTCTCCGTTCAGAGAAAAGTGATTTTCATCTGTCCACAGAGCATTCGACAGCCCGTTTTAATCAATTTCAATTTGCCGGATAACCCATGCAGCGGATTCTTGACACTTCTCAAAATCGCCGCTTTTTAGCTCTTGAAATCTTTGAATTTTTTACGGGTATTTTTTTAAAGTAAAATCTTAGTGCTATTCACCCTGTGCAATACGAAATCCCCGTTTGTCGAGAAACTTGTCGAGCACTTCTCCATACGTGGATAGAGTCTCAATAGCTCCAACATTCTGCGAAACCGTAACAGCCACTGACTTGCATGTCGATGATTTTCCACCCCAAGGTTTTGCTTCCAGAGATCCAGTCTACTCAAAATTTTTATCACTCGCCTCAGAGAGTAGCAATTCATGGATCTTTACCGCTTCGTATACCTTAAAGGTACGAAACGCTCGTAAAGCTTCAGTGGCAGATTCTGAATTGCAATAAAAAAATTCATCAAGAGTGCTTTATCCTGTAGTTACGGCATTCCAGAGTGAAATACATTATCAGAGATAGATAAATATTAAAAAAAAAAAATAAAATAACTATAATCGATACTGAGAGAGAGTTGAATTAAAAAATTTGAAATTTATTATCTTCGAAATTTAAATCGCTGAGAGGATTCCAGCAAACAGCATCTAAAATATTATTTTTTTTTTGCTTTAAAAATCGTCATCCAAATCTTCTACTTTTGACGAAATGGTGTTTTATTAATTTATCATTTGATATTATTAAGGTTCTTTCCTGGCATTCAAAAAGGAAAAATACGTGTCGATCAGTTATATTTTCAATTTATCAAATAATTTGGCCTCTAAATTTCCGATTCTGGTAGAGCGCCATCTAGTGAATAAAATTATAACTAAATTAAAATGGAAATTTTTCATTATTCGCCCTAAAAATTCCCATTGCATCTTGAACACAATGTTGTTTACCGGATTGCTCTAGCGCAAATATTCGCGGAGTTATTAATTTTTAAAGATTTGCAAGACTTTTGGATCATCCTGAATTTCTACTATCCTCAAAGCTTATGTCTATAGTTCATTCAAATACCAATTCTAAGAGTCTAAAATCAGCATCAGTATAAAAGAAAACCGAAAAATTCAATATAACAGCGGTATTTCATACAAATTCGCTGCTCAGTTTTGCTATCCATTAAAATTCGAAGAGGCTATTTAAAGTGATATTTTGAAATTCTTTTCGTGTTGCTCGAACTTTCTATTTATTAGAATTGATGTTCGAAAATTTTCATCATTCATATTTTTAAAAATATTGGAAGTTTCCGGAAATTACTGACAGACCTTTTAGATTAATACAAAGCAATATCGCGCCATCTACATATAACAAATGAAAACATTGAGACACCAATGTTACTTTTCACAAATAAATCAAATTTCAAATATTTTTTAATCGCAGTAAAGACATTAGAAGTTTGATTTATTCGTGAGAAGAAACATTCGTGTTCTATTGTTTTCATTTGTTATATAGATGACACTTTTGTATTTTATTAATATATTCCTAACTGGCCTTGTCCTAATTGTTTGCGGAATAGCATTGCTCGATGTAAATCTTCAAATATAATTCTACTGTCATAAAAGCTTATGTCCTTAGTTTGTCTAAATATCAGTTTTGATATTTTGAGCTCTAAAGAAGCAGTCTGGTAGATTAAATCAGGGAAAGCTCTTAGAGGGTTCACCACTGATCAGCCAAACCCTCCCAATATTGTTTCATCGCAGTAAGTACAGTAGAAATTTGATTTATTTGTGAAAAGAAACATTTGTGTATTAATGTTTTCATTAGTTAAAGACTTTGTATATGTTTAAAAATCCCTCAACCAAGGCTATCTGATGTGCTCCATCATTCGCATACCAGCGTGGCTGACCACCTCTATTGTATCAGCCCCCGTTCTGAAAAGAGAATTTAGAATTACCTCCTCACCATTAGCTTCCATCTTAAAATTTAAAGACCTCAGCATATACAAGGTCCGTTATAATTTCCCGGAAAAGGCAAAAATAGGAAAAATGGTAAGACTAAGAAAGTTATTTATTAGTATTTTCAAAATACTCCCCTCCCGCATCTATACACAGCTTCCATCATTGCTCCCATGCTTCTAAACATTTAAAAAAAGTCGTCTTTCGGGATGCTCTTCAAGACCTTTTTAAATTCTGCAAATATTGTTTTCTTGTGTCAAAAACCCTCACTTTCAAAGTATTTTGATTTTTAGGAATTGGAAAAAGTATTAGGAGCTGACTCTGGAGAATAAGCAGGTTGGTGAAGTATTGGAATTCCTTTTTTGGCTAAAACAATCATCACATATGTAGCAGCGTGTCGTCGAGCGTTGTAGTGATGGAAAAACCATTATTTGGATTCTCAGATTTCCCTTTTAAAGGCGAATGTTTCATGTCACATAATGTTTAAATAAACTTCCTTATTTATTGTTTATTATTTCTCAAAGTATTCGTAGAGTAGAATCCCTCTATGATTATTAATTAATTTAGTAAATCTTGGTTTTTGACTTGCAAAGACGAGATTTCTTTGTTCTTGGCTCATCTTCTCCTTTCACACCTCATGAATTGGCGTTTAAGTTTGAGGTCATAGCCGTAAACCCATATTTCGTCTCTAGTTAATTATGTTTTCTTCTCGATTAGAGTTTAATTCGACCATGGCAAGCAGGTTTTTTGAACCATCAACTTGATAATTTTTCTTTTTCTAATGTCAGCATTTTAGGAGAAAATTTGGAAGGTGTCTTCCTCAAATACAGATCTTCTTTATTATCCATCTCTATATTGGACATTAATATATCCCAGTTCCTATCGCGATGTAGGTCGATTAGGGGATTTTCCTTTTTCGACTAGTCCTATTTATTGTGTATTTCAGAAATCCTGTGAAGGATGACCGGCAACGTGTGCATAATCGTCCACTGACTATCTACTTAAAAAAAAACGTAAATATCATTCATATATGGATGATTTTTCTAATGATCATATCGCACCGATGGCTATTTTTAATAAATTAGAGGTTTCGAATACAGACTTATCGATTTTTAAATAAAATTTCATACAAACTTGCTGTTCAGTTTTGAATCCATTTAAAATCGAAGAGGCTACTTGAAGTGATATTTTGAAATTCTTTTTATTCAGTGCTGTGCGTAAAAAATCGTGATTCTATTTGCTACCGTTTTTCTTAAACTTTATATTTATTAGAATTGGTGTTAGAAAAAATTTACTTATTCATATTTTTAAAATATTGGAAGTTTCCAAGAAATTATTGAACAGACCTTGTATATGTTTCGAAATCCCCCAACCAAGGCGATCTGATGTGCTCCTCCATTCGCACACCAGCGTGGCTGACCACCTCTATTATATCAGCCCCCGTTGTAAAAAGAGAATTTTGAATTACCTCCTCAACATTAGCTCCCATAATAAAATGTCTATAGCCCCTTGGCACCGTAAAATATTGATTCATGATGACCAGTCCAGAGTTGCGGCGAGAGATTTTGGATGTTTCAAAGATAATAATAAATAAGCTAAATATAACAACAGAGTTACTACATCTATAACAACAGAGTTACAACATCTAAAACAACAGAGTTACAACATCTAAACCAACAGAGTTACAACATCTATAACAACACAGTTACAACATCAAGAAATAAATGGTAGCTGTCACTACTTACGCGCCCTCGTCCCCACTGAACCAAAGGTCCAGTGAGGAATCGCTGCTTGACAGCGACTCCCTCGCCGATCGCCAATCATCCTCCGACGACTCCTCTACTAGAGGAGCCGCCTCTTCCACACAACAATCCGTGTTAGCAAAAAGGGACCTTACCTTTCGGCGGCTCCATCCCACGACGGTCCTCCACTTCTACATCACACCATACAACACGTGCCTATTTTATTACAGTTATGTGGAGAGTAACGATTTCTGATTTCAAACAGAGGTGAATTGTGCGTGTGTTGTTCTGCAATAGATTATTTCAAATCATTGCGATATTTTGGTCTGTAATTTAAATCTACAAAGAGGAGAAGAGCGTTGCGAAGAGCAGGGTGAAATGACGCTTCATGATAGTATTCTTAAATAAAAATATTTGCTAAGCGCTTATAAACATGCGATATCAGTTAAAGGCGAGTTGTTGAGTATGTTATCATTGATAATGTAATAGACTATATATTACTTCAACCACATATTATCAATTTCGTCAATCTGTTACTCACATATTTTTCTTATTGTTTTTTATCATTTCATGCTACTAAGTTCAATATTGTTACGATCAAAACAAATTGCTTCTGCCATTCTTAAGTTTTCTTATTTTTTTAGATGGAAATTTGGTGGAGAATATGGGAAGATTAAAGAAGACAAACTGAATATCGGCAAAGAGAATTTGAGGGCATGGGTTCTGTGAACTACATTTTCTGCAATTGACTCTAGGATCCCGGCGTATGAAAGACTGCTCTTCAATATGACGAAGTTCCTAGAGTTCTGCTTCACACCACAAGAAAAAAGACGTGAAGCCACCATGGACCACTTTCAAGACGCTGAGAAAAACCTTGATCAAAATATAGAAGATCCGCGCCAGAGTAGCAGCAAAGTTTGCAAGGTGCGAGTCACAACTCCTGAGTGAAAGAGCTATTAATCAGGAACATTCATTATTCCATTCGCAGATTATCAATTTTGATATTTTGTTACTCAGCATATTTCTCTTTTATTGGTCTTTCTTATTATTTTATTCTAATATGTCTGAAATTGATTTGATAAAAATGGCCTTGTCATCCTTAAGTTTTTCGCTTCTACTTTTTATACGTGACAATATTAAAGATTTAAACTTCATCAAATCAACTTCCATCATTGCTTAACATACTGTAAATGACTACCTTGCGATTTCCTCTATCTTCTTATGTTGTTGCTTATTTGTTTAATGTATATGTTTATTCAATGCTCTTTTTTCTAATTGTTTATTTTCTTTTTGATAATTCTGTTACCTACTCTACTACAATATGAATTATTGTAAATAGTTTCACGCGCAATTATCCAGATCGGATATAGCGTGTCTTGTTTGCAACTGGTATAATAATAATAATAATTAAAGATTTAAACAGTGATCAACTCGATAAATTCTATTTGATGTAGGATATTTATATAAGAATTTCCCTTTTAAAAGAAGGGTATGTGTTTTGAACCAAAACACGATCTAAAAAGTATTTAAAAACATATTTGTATATAATATATATATAATTTATTATATTAATAAAAAATACAAATAAAATATATTCTTATATACGTTTTTAAGGGAAATAAGTTATTGACATAACTGCTTGAGGTCTCGGGACAAACTCTTGGTTCACAAACACGACTCTAGTATAAAGGGTCTACACAAGCTATGAAGAGGTTAGGTGAGGTTAGATAGGTTAGGTTATTAGACCAAGGAGCTATTCCCAAAGTTTCTCGAACTATTTGTGTGTGTTTTGCCTTTTAGTTTCGTGTCATTTTTTAAAATGTGATTTTAGGAAAATAATTAGAATATGATAAAAGAATATTTGTACAAATATCAAATTCTGATATTTAATGATTTGGTCCCCATAATTATAGGTTTAAAATGTATAAACATTGAGTATTTATTTATAAACACCAGTTAATCAAGGTTATAAACAAACATGGATACTCATAAAGGTGTCAGACCGCGAGTGTTTGTGCGGGTTGCAACCGCGTGATTCCCCCCAGTGTTTACTTACCACTCTCTTGTATGACTCATTATTAAACTTCTACTATCTTATATGTACGCTCAAGTTTTAAAAAATAGAAATGTCAAATTAATTGTTTTATTTCTTCTCTTCAATATATAAGATAGGTTTTCAAAATAAAAAATTAGAAAAATAGACTGTTCAAACGCATCATCTGCAAATTCAACTTAAAAGAAGAAAGTAAAATATCAAAAAGCAGCTCTTACCTTGCTCCGGCACGACCGCGGACAACAACACCGGTTAGAAGAGACTGGACATGGCAGTACTTACCAAGACAGGATCCCATTCTTGTTGTTGTTGTTCTTGGTAGAGTTCGCTTCGAAGAGAAATGTATTCACAGTAGAAATCTCAGAGGGCAACAAGTCGTAGCAAAGTTTAGGCTCAAAGTAACTCCAACAATGGATGGTCGCTAGGTAGCGAGCGTTTCTTGATATCCTCACTTATATTTAACCTAAATTTGATTAAAAACATTATACAATATCCCCTGAAATATTTCAAAAATTTCACTCGTATGAAAAATAAAATCGCTTTTTTTTTTGTATAAAGGTCTTTAATATTAATTTTATTATCCCTCCGTTTCCCAAAGTTAAGCACGAAACCTATGATGTAAAATATTTTTCAAATATATTTTTACACGAAAATTATTCAAATATTATTTTTAAATAATATATAAGTGATTCAATAGACCAAATTAATATATAGAATGTATGCGCCTATTATTTTTATCTTTTAAATTTATTAACATCCTATGTTAATATTAATTGAAACCAAATTTTGCTAAAATAATAAAAGGGTTGTTTATGGGATTGAAAAAAGATTTTTGCTAATATTTCAAGTAGCCGAACGCCAACCATTGTCAATAAATAGCAACGTATTTTTCTATATAAACCCATTCTTTAAAACAGAAGTTAAAATTTAGAAACACGATTTTTGAATCCAAAGACATTTTACTATAATTAACTTTATTAACATCCTATAACGCGATATACCAAACTCGGGGATATTTGCGTCAATACATTTCTAACATCATATGTATAACGTAAACAAAGGATAGTGGCACAAAGATATATGATGATAAATAATTAATTTATATTCATTGATAAAAATATTTGAATAATTTTTTTTTAAATCAATCATTAAATGAAATTATGCCCTATATATTATTACATAGGTATATAGGTT